>JARHVA010003293.1:2037500-2070653 GCA_037957365.1 Torreya grandis | reverse complement strand
AATTTTGATTCAATTTGTTTTCCATTTCCCTTACCTTGTATAGAGGTTTATTATAACTCTTAATAGTTGATTTTGATCCATTTGTTTACTTGAGTTTTCCCATTTCTAATAGATTAACCTATATTTCATTAACTATGTGGCATATATTAGATGTTGCTATCTACCATGGGGACAGTAAATTTGGATAATATTATCGTGTATCATAAGACATAATATATGATAGGCTCATTTGACTTCTGATTTAATTATTCCACTTATGTATATGGTATCTTATCACTGATGTTTATTGTTGATGTAGTGGATTACACCCGGGGTAAGGAGGTTGAGCTCCTGCCTTCCACACGCAACAATGAAAACTTGCCTCTCACTTGTGGGACTAGTGAAGCTTGAGGGGAGAGTCTCTAGGTAAGGGCTAGCTCCCTTTGATGCATCTAATTTGTTTCAATAAGTGCTAATGTGTGTGTGTGTGTGTTTGTGTGTGTGTGTGTGTGTGTGTGTGTGTGTGTGTGTGTGTGTGTGTGTGTGTGTGTGTGTGTGTGTGTGTGTGTGTGTCTATATATATATATATATAATGGGGGGATGAAAAGGGAGAAATATTGAAAGAAAGCAAACTACTCTAAAGGAGGTGATGCACCAAAATGATCTAACCTTCTCACACTCACACTTAAAATCAGACAAACACATACATACACTTCAAACTGGCAGAAGGACTAGGCTGCAAGAAACTTAATAGGGAGGCTTTAATGGAAAATATAGAAAAATAGAGATTCACCAAAGGTGCTATGAAAGGCACACTGTATAGTAATTTCTTCTATTTCTACACTTCCAAATATAGCTCTCCTTCTTAGCTGTAGAAACGACACCTTATAGACAATAGGTATGTTGGTGTTGAACCTATGGAAGCATCAAGAAGCAATGACTAAACACAAACTAACACTCAAACATACACAAAGATATCTAACCAAGATAGAGGCAAAAATGTGTTTATTGATTCAGGTGAAAATTTGCTAGGGCTATGCCTTACAAATGTGGAAGATGATTTCTCAAATGACAAGTCTCCAATATATAGAGGAAGAAAAGAGGCCTTTTGGCACCCTTTTTACAAGTGACCCATGGTAGGCACTGTGTCAACCACTAAAATAACTTCTTGAATCGACACCTTCCTGCATCACTTGGATTACTTCATTTGCTTCTGTGTGATGGCCATTCTACTATCAGAATTTGAATTTATGAGCTATGCCATTTTCCTACTCTATAGTGCATATTGAAGAAAACCAGTCATGCCAATCACTATTGTGCCTCTTTGATGACCGCATGGTAAGCATTGTGTTAACCATTGAAATAAATTCTTGACACCTTCCTATGTCACTTGGATCACTTCGTCTACTTCTACATGATGGTCATTCTGCTATTGGGATTTGAATTTATGAGCCACACCATCCACCTGCTCTTTGTTCTCTAGGCTCTTTGTCCTTTTCTACTTCTTCAGCCCTCAGGGGCAATATTCTAGTGGGTCAGTACATTCTTTGGGCTCTTTCCATGGTTGGTGCTCGAGTATTTAAAACCAATGGCTTTTTTTACTAGCTTAAATTTCACATTCACGCACCTATTGCCCTTGGACTCTCCTTCAACTTCTTGCTTTGCCCCTTTTGTTGAGAGTACATCTGCCCTTGACACGTGTCATAGTCTGATACTTGGGCACTTAGAAGACACTTTGAAATGTGAATGTTGACATGTGGAAGCTTTTGTCAATCTAATAATGGGATGTGGTAGCATCCACTTACCTTAGAGGGTCCTTTAAGAGTCAAGTGGAAGTTGACATGTGGTCACTTCCATAGAGCCTTTAACTACCTTAGAGAAAATTTAGGCCCTTTTCTAGTTCTTTACAGATGCTAACACTTGGCACAATCCACATAGCTCCTAACAACTCATTCAAGATCACCATAGTCTTCTTTGAAGCCAACAGGGGAAACCCATGAATGTTGCCACCTGTTAGCTTCCATCAAGCCCTGTAGGGGACATGTGGCACGTTTTGCTGCTCCTAAAATAGCATGTTAAAGTCCTCCATAGTTTCCACTTGGTGCTTTCCATGCTCTGGCTTCCCTAGTGTAAATTTGACACTTTTTGACACATCACCATCCTTGGCAAAGTTCATCAGGCCTTTTTCCCATGGCTTTTCTGCTTTGGGCCCTTTGGCTGCCCTCCGCAAAGGCTTTTGGATCTTGAACTACCTTCTGGCTATAGGGTACACCCTTGAACCAAGGCATTGAACCAACCTTGTTCACTTCTTCCATTGAACCTACATGTTGAACTGGAGGCATTGAACCAAGTGATTGAACTGGTTCAATGGTTGAATGCTACACACTGAGCCAAGTCCTTGAACTAAACATTAAACTTGAAGCTACTTGAAATTTTTGCTAAACTATTTTGATGAACTAAGTGCTAAACTTAGCTAATTAAACCAAAGCTAAAGAACTTGAAGATTGAACCAAGGCTTGAAATTAAAGTGATGGACTTGAAGAGATGAACTAAGGCTTGAACCAAAGCTGATTGAACTGTTGATTGAACTAAAGCTTGAAATGAAGTGATGGTTTGATGGTTCAAAGATCACAACCTTCCTTGTGAATTTCTTCAAATGAAAATCTGAAGAAGCTTTGTAAAAACTTTCCCTTTTCACCTGGTTCTTCAACTGTTAAAAGAAAACCTGTAGAGTCCATAGAAAACCAAGCTCTATAGAGTCTATAGAAATAGACCTATAGAGTTCTTACAAATCACTAGATTCATGCAAGATAAAAATGAATTAGCCTAGAATAGTAGTGGAAGAAGGGGACCAATTTTTGGCTTGTTGGGCAGAAAATGGTCAACAAATTGGTGACTCCCAGGGGAAGCATGCCCGCTATGCTTAAGGACCAGTTGCCTTGCAGTCCATTGGGCATGGAGTCAGATGCAGATTTGAAGAAAGTTAGCAACAACCCTAAAAGATCTGAGAATCAAAACATGAAGCTTTTACCCCACACATAAAGGGAAACACACAAGGCTAAAAACACTACCTGTGTAACTATACTTAGGGGAAACAAGAAAGGAAACTGAGAACAACTACTATGTATAACTAACCAAGTGTATTTGCTTTCCTCCTGGATCAAAAGGAAAATTTCCTAAGTCCCCTTCCTAGCAAGAAGACTTATGGTGCTAGGCAAGTAACTAGATGAAAAGGAGATTTGGTGACCTACTTCTCTTACCTATCACCTAGATTGGCTGATATCTAAGTGGAGATTCAAACATGCTTCCAACATATACATACCATGTTTGCTCTTGGAAGCTTGCCTCCTATTGGTTCTTTAGGATAGTGTATTTCATCAAGAAATCAATTATTTCCAGCTCATCACCATAAGCCCCTTGATACACACCCTTGGCTGGCTTGCTCTCTTCTGCCTCATGCTCGGGTTCCATGGTATGACCATCCTCCTTGATGATTTTGAAGAAAGTATCTTCAGATTCACCAACCTCTTGGAGGGATAAATCTAAAAGCCTACAGCTCCCCTGCAAACTTGTTTGAACCCTAATGCTGCCTTCTCCACTCTTAACCAACTCATAGCCTCCTTGAAGAGTAGTGCATCTTGCCTCAATGAATTCCAAAGAATCATTCAAAACATGAACAAGAGATTGCCCATGCTCCTCCATGTCACTTAAGGTGATCTCCTCCTCATTCGTACTCTTGAAGTCTCCTTGGTCAGTCATAAACTAAGCATAATCTATATCAGGCAAGGCCTAATAGCTCTCTTGGTGGTGTGTGGATGGAGTGTATTCAGACATGGAATTTGCTATTTGGTCTAAAATGTCCATCACACATTCACCAAGGAAACCTACTCTAGACTCTAATTCTACAATCCACCTATCCATATCTTCCTAGAAAAGCCTTTTTTGGAAGTCACAATCATCATCAGGAGTAGGATCAGCCCCATCTTGTTCAAGGTTTTGAGCAAAACCTTTCTCTTCCTCTTCTTTTCTACCCCAAGATTCCACTATTTGCTTCCAATGCATGATCTTGGGACTGGAATCTTGCTCCTATGAATAGGCAGCAACTTTATCCTCTTCAAGGTCTTGAGCTAGTTCATGATGTTCCTTCTTCCAGTTTGGAATTTGGAGATCATGTTGAAAGACTTGAGGATGATGGGGAAGATTTGGGAAGGTCTGCTCATGCACAAGAAGAGATGTCTAAAAAGAGGCATGCCAAAAAGCTAGGTGCATGGGATTAAGGGTAGGATCGATTGATGCATTAGATGAGTTAGAATGAGCAAGTGCCATCTGATAGAAAGGATTTGGCACACAAGAGGGGGCTTTCATCAGAAAAGGAGGGGGTAGACCTTGGGTAAAGATTTCTTGGTTTTCATCCCTCCACTTTACCAACACTTCATCAATATTGAAATTAGCTTATGGATTGGTGGAAGGGGTGTTTTTTGGCTTCAGCTCCTCTATAGGGTCTGAAAGCTCCATCTCTCTTTCGCCCACTAGTCTCATCTTTTTTTCTAATTCTTCAATTTGCTTGGCTAGATCATCCTCATTTTGTACCTCTTGGAGCTCGTGGGAGTCATTATAGAGATGGGGAGTACATGAAGGTTGCCATGAAATGCATGAATCTTCTTGAGGAAGGTTGGGAGGGACTTGAAAAGGACTGACCTCATTTTGTGCCTCACACTCTTGGACAATGCCTTTCTCCTCCTTATTTTTCCATGACTCAACCACTTTATTCCAGCTCAAGATATTCGGACTAGGCACCTCTTTTTGGGGTGATGGGACCACAATGTGAGAGGGTAGTGAAGGTTTGGATTCCACTTCCCTTACTACCAAAATGGACTGCTACATCTGAAGATTTGCCAATTTGATCTATCTATCAAGAATAGCCTTAAACACAAGGTTTGCTATTTTGGAACTGTCTTCAACATAATTGGGGAATGGACTTTGGCAGGCTTGACTTGGCTTATAGGCAGGGGTTGTGTATGACTGATATGATACTTGGGGGAGAGAGTATGCACATTGATAGACTTGGTAAGGCTGCCTCTCATGAACACTCATCTTTTCCTCTAAAGATGCAATCAAACCACTCACATCCAGCATCTCACTTGTAAGCCTATGCCAATTGGCTCTTTCAATAGGATCCCATTCTTTCTTAACCTGATCTAGTGCATTCCTTACTTGATGGATGATATGATCAAGAATTTCTTGGCCACATCCCCTTTTGGTGTCAAGATCTATTACATACTTTTTGTATCCCAGCAGTGCTCATTTGAAGGCAGAAATAGGTTGATTGGCAAAGAGACTGGGTTGAGTAGGAGAAGTGACACATTGAGAAGACTGGGCATAAGGCTGATATAGCTTATGGCATGGTTGAGACTAGCCATATTAAACCTAATAAGGATAACATAAGGCTGGTAAGGATCATAGCCATGCTGGTCAAGGAAAACAGGGTCCATGGCTCTAAATGATGTGGGGATACATACCAGAATATTGTTTCTTAATGGTATGGTACCAAAATTGCTTAACTAATTCATTTAACTTGGATTCACCATTGGTTTTTGATTCAAAAGCCTTTAAAGGTTGGTTGGTTGAAGAACACACAAAAAATTCTTCAACTCTTTAGACAAAATCTATCCTAGTTGGTCCCACCCGGCATTCCAAAAACTGTTGACATAGTGGATTGTACCCAAGGCAAGGAGGTTGAGCTCATGCCTTCCACATGCAATAATGGAAACTCCCCTCTCACCTGTAGGACTGGTGAAGCTAGAGGGAAGAGTCTCTAGGTAAGGGCTAGCTCCCATTAATGCATCTAATTTGTTTCAATAAGTGCTAACGTGTATATATACATACATATATATATATATATACATATATATATATATATGTGTATGTATGTATGTATATATATATATATATGTATATATATATATGTATATATGTATATATATATGTATATATATATAATGGGGGGATGAAAAGGGAGAAAGATTGTAGGAAAACAAACTACTCTAAAGGATGTGATGCACCAAAATGATTTGACCTTCTCACACTCACACTTAAAATTAGACAAACACATACATACACTTCAAATTGGCAGAAGGACTAGGCTGCGAGAAACTTAGCAGGGAGGCTTTAATGGAAAATATATAAAAATAGAGAGTCACCAAAGGTGCTGTGAAAGGCACACTGTATAGTAATTTCTTCTATTTCTACACTTCCAAATATAGCTCTCCTTATCAGCTATAGAAATGACACCTTATAGACACTAAGTATGCTAGTGTTAAACCTATGGAAGCATCAAGAAGCAATGACTAAACACAAACTAACACTCAAACATACGCAAATATATCTAACTAGGATAGAGGCAAAAAATGCATTTATTGATTTAGGTGAAAATATTCCAGGGCTACGCCTTATAAATGTGGAAGATGATTTCTCAAATAATAAGTCTCCAATATATAGAGGAAGAAAAGACGCCTTTTGGCACCCTTTTTACATGTAACCCATGGTAGGCACTATGTTAACCACTGAAATAACTTCTTGAATTGACACCTTCCTATGTCACTTGGATTGCTTCATCTACTTCTATGTGATGGCCATTCTATTGTTAGGATTTAAATTTATGAGCCGTGCCATTTTCCTGCTCTACAGTGCATATTGAAGAAAACTAGTCGCATTGATCACTATTGTGCCTCTTTGATGACCGCATGGTAGGCACTATGTCAACCACTAAAATAACTTCTTGACACCTTCTTGCATTACTTGGATCACTTCATCTACTTTTTCATGATGGCCATTCTGCTATTAGGATTTGAATTTATGAGCCACATCATCTGCCTGCTCTTTGTTCTCTGGGCTCTTTATCCTTTTTTGCTTCTTCGGCCCTCAAGGGCGATCTTCTAGCAGCTCACTACATTCTTTGGGCTCTTTCCATGGTTGGTGCTTGGGCATTTAAAAACCAATAGATTTTTTTATTGGCTTAAATTTGATGTTCACACACCCATCACCCTTGGACTCTCCTTCAGCTTCCTGCTTTGCCCCTTTCACTGAGAGTGCATCTGCCCTTGACATGTGTCATAGTCCACTACTTGGGCACTTAGAAGACACTTTGAAATGTGGACATTGACATGTGGCAGCTTCCACCAAGCTGATAATGGGATGTGGAAGCATTTACTTACCTCAGAGGGTCCTTCAAGAGTCAGGTAGAAGTTGACACATGATCACTTCTATAAAGCCTTTAGATACCTTAGAGAAACTTTTGAGTCCTTTTCTGGTTCTTCATGGATGCTAACACTTATCAAACTTTTCATAGCTCCGAACAACTCATTCAGGTCCACCACAGTCTTCTTTGAAGCCAATAGGGGAAACCCATAGATGTTGCCACCTATCAGCTTTTGTCAAGCCCTACAGGGACACGTGGCACATTTTGCTACTCCTAAAACAACATGTTGAAGTCTTCCATGGTTTCCACTTGGTGCTTTCTATGCTCTGGCTTCCCTAGTGTAAATTTGATGCTTTTAGGATGTTGCCATCCTTGGCAAAGTTTATTAGGCCTTTTTCCTACAGCTTTTTTGCTTTGGGCCCTTTGGCTGCCCTCTGCAAGGGCTTTTAGATCTTGAACTACCCTTTGGCTGTAGGGTACACCCTTGAACCAAGCCATTTAACCAAACTTATTCACTTATGCCATTGAACTTGCACATTGAATTGGAGGCATTGAACCAAGTGATTGAATTAAGTGATTGAACCGATTCAACGGTTTAATGCTACGTGCCAAGCCAAGTCTTTGAACTAAACATTGATCCTGAAGCTGCTTGAACTTTTAGTTGAAATTTTTTGATGAACTAAGCACTAAACTTAGCTGATTGAACCAAATCTAAAGAACTTGAAGATTGAAGAGGCTTGAAATTGAAGTGATGGACTTAAAGTGATGAACTAAGGCTTGAACCAAAGTCAATTGAACTGCTGATTGAACTAAAGCTTGAAATGAAGTAATGGTTTGATGGTTCAAAGATGCCAACCTTCCTTGTGAATTTATTTAGATGAAAATATGAAGAAGCTTTATAAAAAATTGCCCTTTTCACCTAGTTATTCAACTGCCGAAAGAAAACCTGCAGATTCTGTAGAAAACCAAGCTCTGTAGAGTTTGTAGAAATAGACGTGCAAAGTCCGTAGAAATCACCAGATTCATGAAAGATAAAAAATAAATTGGCCTAGAATATCAGGGGAAGAAGGGGACCAATTTTTGGCCTATTGGGCAAAAAATTGTCAACATTTATATAAAAGTGTACTAGGAACATGTTAGCTAAATGATTACATTTCATTATAGATTGACTTAGAAAATCATAGAAAACTCTATGGCATAATCCTTGAGACTGCATGGAAATAGCTTCATAAGAATCCAATATTTAGAAATATATTCAAGCATACTACATGAAAGGATTTGAGGTGATGTCATTGGTCACCCTTACCATCATATAATGTGAGCTTAGGTTCCACAAAACCATATATAAAATGAGTTGTTTCTATTTGATGTACCAAATGTGTATGCAATAAAATGCTGGAATCCAAGGAATATGATGGCCTAGATGTTCCCTTTTAGAGATGTAACACCTTAGAATGTAGATTAATAATCTCATGCATAAGGTATTATACATATGGAGTAGAGGAACTAGACACAAATTATGTAGCTATTGCTAATGGTTGAAAAACAATATAGGGTTATGTTATCCGAGTTGGTTGAGTTGGCCCCATTAGAGGCATAATAAAATTATTAACTAGAGGGGTTGAATATTTGCCATTTTTTATCTTATTCTTGATTTCCAATATGGCTTGTAGGATCTATGCACGATTAAGGGGTTATTACTTAATTTTATCTCTGAATTTTTGTAATATCTCATCTTTGTTCATAATTATATCATTATTATTAAGTGGAGGTAGTGTTTCTTTATTTTCAATGTGTAACTCATCTTCATATTTTAATGCATTATCATTAAATTCCACATAATCAAGGTGTGAAGGATTCATAATTGAAGTTGTAATAGGTTTCATGTCCTTGTTATAGGATCAAATAGTAGGGATTTGAATATACTCTATAGGATTACCATCTAGTCTAGCACTTATTATTAATGGAAGATAGATAGCTTTTTTAGATGGCATATAGTAAACAAATTGAAATAAATATACTAAAATAGAAAATGTGATTTTAAAAAAATTAATAGAAGCTAATGAAAATAGGAAAAAAGGATACAAACCCTAAGAGTATCTAGGGTTAGGGTTTTTTTAATTTAGGATTTTTTTTACACCAATATAATTTACATGTAAAATAAATTGAAACCCTAATATGAAATTAATTTAATTTAGCTAGGTTGTCCAAAAAAATCATAAAAATTAGAAGTATGCACACTAAATTATTGCACAAAAGTTTGAATTTTTTTAAGTTAGGATTTGAAACAATATTCAAATTAAGATGGGTTCACCAAATGATTTAACTTTTTAGGGTTTTAATCAAGTAATTATTATGTTTGGTTAAAGGGATGAGATGTATAAATTATTAAAATAATATGCAAAAATTAATTATTGATTTGTTATGACCTTTGACCTTTTTTAAATTTCTAAAAATATTAATTAATAGGTTTAAATATCTAAAAAATGATTTTCATGGATGATATAGGTTCTAAAAATTGAGAGCATGATCAACAATATTTTTTTATCTTTATGCTCATTGGATAATATCACCCCATATGGATAGTAGTGCCATGATATTGTAGTGTACTCAATGTGGTGTTAATGTCCCATTTACAATACTATTCTTATTTTTTAGGAGCACCTGTGCTTGTGTTTTCTAGGTCCTATTCTTGAATGTATAAAACCTAAAGCTCTATGTTGTGCTTGAAAAACCTGATTTAATGTGAAAACCCTAATACTCCTTATAAGTATGACATGATCAATAATTGTGTGTTCATTAGTAGGATAGTCTAGACATCCTCAATACATCACTATGAAGAGAGTTGCCTACATACCAATACTCTGAAGAGGGATCAAGTCCAATGTATTTATTTGACCTAGAGCTTGATGTACTTACAAATGAATGCTATAATGAGAGTGGAATTGGATGCCTTGAATGTGAGTGAGATTTGAAATATTTGAAAATTAGGATTAGGACTATCATAGATGGTAGTGTGCATAAGTAGGGTAGAATAGGGATCAAATACCTTATTTTTTCTCAACTTGTCTCTAATTTCAATGTGATTTTGCATCTATTTTCCATCTATTGAATAAAATTCAAATAGAATTGTATTTATAAATATGTATAGCTTGTGTAGATAAGAAATTTTTATTAGGCTGACCTTAAGAGGGGCACACATTAAAAAAAGTATGTATTGGTAAGATTTAGGTTTAAAGATAATAACACCTAGTTTAGGAAACTAACACCATGTGGATGTCATATCCCAAATGTGTCACTAATGTCCTCTTGGTATACTATAGATTAAGCTAGGTTAGGATCTAAGAAGATAGTTTTAGGATTGTGTTTTGGCTAACTGTAAGTGACTATGGTTTGCTTAATGACTAGAAAAGTGTTTCTAAGGCTCTAGGGTAGGTTTGGGGATAAGATAGGAATATAGCAACTCAAGAGACACTCTTAGAATCTAATTACCACTTTTATGTGATTATAGAGATGAATACCCACTTCTATGCCACCTCTCATAATATCATCATCAAGGCAAGCCAAAACATGTTGAGGATTAATGATAGGATTGTTTCTTCACCTTCCTTTGGCTTTGTAACTAGTTTCATGATGCATGACAGTCATAAAGGACCTCTTATATATCCTCTCTCTCTCCCTCCCTTCTCCATTATTATATATATTTATCCTTGAATGAATTGTAAGAGGATCCTCTAAGTTAGTATGGAAAATCCATGCTAAAATTGATACTTGTTATTTCTTTTAAATTGAATGCAAACTAATTTTGCCTTCTTCATCTCACATTTAATGTGTTTATGGTAAATTGTTTATGAATGATAGTTTTTATTTTAAATCTCCTTGAATTTTACCTCTTCATTCTTTCCTATTTGTGAGTAAATTATCTCTTTTCAAGTCATATGGTGTTTATCAAGTGGTTATGCAAATTTTAAGTGTGGAAAACATTGATCAGTACCTCATTCTAGGCCTATTTATTACTTCTCTTATTTTATGTATCTACTATAAATGTTAATGTGGTTTTTATGCATACCAATTTATAATTAGGTAGCCTTTAATGCTTTAGGATCATAATGGAGGTAAAATCCACTCTAGGGCATGAGTTACAAATATGTGGTTGAACAACCAGGTGGTGGAATAATAGGCATAGCATGCATGTTGTTAACTAGGACTATGTACTGATGAATGGTATCTAAAATAAAGTAAAAAATAGATGACTTGGTGGATGGGTGGATAATAATATAAATTTGTTAAATCTTAACATACACTTCAAAAAAGAGGGAAAGAGTAAAGTAGAAAAGAAGGGATCTATGAATTCAAGAATTACCTTTTGGGATAGATCCTTCATGGACATGTGTTTTCAGAACTAATGTTTATTGTTAGTAGCTGTTGCACATACAAACAAACATATTTAAGAAGTATTTGAAAGATTTATATAAGAAACTCAAAAAAACTAGGCCAAAGGTTTATCTTTTTGGAGTAGCTATTACACACCCGTACTTAAGATATTATGACTCATATCAAGGAGGTATCTAAGGTAGATATGACACACACATAAAATACTGTATCTTATAAAAAACCTATATACACTTAGAAATATGAGATAGTTAACCTAATTGTAAATAATAAATAATAATTGCTAACTCTTTAATAGCGATTGCACATATAAAATGAGCATAATAATCATAACAAGAGGAATTATTTCTAGCTATTTCACATTCAAAATTATTGAATCAAATAACCAAAAGATAAAACTTGATTACATATAATATGGAAATAAAAGGCACCAACACATTTGTGATAATCAAAATTTGATTTCCTCCTATATTTATTTTTTTAACCCTTGAAAATTAGAGTTTTAGACATATAAATAGACTTGGGGAGGCGTCACCTCATCCTCCAAGTGCATACAAAGTTGTGATTACATGGAATAAATAAAACCTTAGTTCTAATTTTAGTTTCAAAATTTAATGTATACATATCCATAATTGACTTATAATTGATGAAAATAAATTGAGCCCTTACATTGCGATGCAATGTGTGCATGCTTATAAATGATTTGGACTTCCATACTTAAGATCTAACAAAAGCATAATATGAGTACAAAACTAGCACATTTGTATTAGTACACACAAAATTAGACTTTGAACTAAGGATAGATGGATGTTTGCATGTATGTGCTAGTTGTGGGATTCATTGTTATAGATACTTGTACTAAACTAGAATTTAAAACATCAATATTCTTCTTCACCTCCAACTCTAGAGAACACTTGTGTCCTACATCATGATATTATCTGATAATATATAAGTTGAGTAATGAGGGTTTATACACCCTTTTCACCTATTTGAGGAGATTATAATGATATACCTTAGTGTTCTAAGTGTATCTTGAATATCTCTAATTTTATCACCTTCTTTCTAATAAAACTCAACTCATTTTGAATTTCCTCAAGTGTTAATCCTTGAAGGCTCTACTTGAAATTCTCATATGCTTCCTAAAGGAGTTGACAAAAATTGATCCTACTAATTAGCTTACCTGTAATATCCCTTGACTTATATAACTTCAATTCTTCCATGATTTGCAAAATTAGAGCTTCATATTCTTGATATTTGGGCTTTATTACCCTAGATATTGTAATCCACTCTCTAGCCTCCTAAATTATGATCACCACCAATTTGAGGACATTTTAAGCATCCAATGGTGTCATTAAGTCAAGGTGGATATATGCCTTATTAGTAGTATAAATAATCAATAACATTAATTTATTTTCATCTTAAAATAATTAAATAATTGATGAGTTTAGGTTATGTGGTAAGCCAATTTTTCTCTCATTGCCTCAATTACTTCAAGAGAATCATAACACTTTGATGTAGTCTACTAAAATTTAGTCTCAATCCCTTTAGGAATATGGACTATTTATTGTTGATCCTATCTCTTTCTCAAACTCTTACCTAGATATCTCTATCCCCTCATGTAATGTTATCATAACATCCTTATGAGTTTCTGCACATGACTTAAAGTCCTCTACATATGGGTACTACCCTATCTTCTTGTTCTTCTCTTTATCCAATGTGAATAATTCTTTCCTTTCTTCAAAAATGATTTGTCTCATTGCCTCATCCTCCACTTTCCTCTTCCTAACCATTTTCACACTTCTTGAGGGTTTATCAAACATAGATCTTATAAAAGGAAACTCTATGTTTTTGAAATTTGGTTTTTGTGAAGACTTTGATCCAAGATTGGTTTCCCATAGAGGGATGGCAAGCTGTGATGGGTTTATCAGCTATGTGTTTTTAGAAGTTGAAATCCAAATTGAGTCTACTTATGGGGACTTCCCTATTTTCTTGTTCTTCCTTTTAGCCAATGTGAATACTTCTTTCCTTTCTTCAAAAATGATTTGTCTCATTGTTTCATCCTCTACTTTCCTCTTCCTAACCCTTTATACACTTCTTGAGGTTTTGTCAAACATAGAGCTTATAAAAGGAAAATCTATTCTTTCAAAGTTTGGTTTTTGTGAAGCCTTTGATCCAAGATTGGTTGCCCATAGAGGGATGACTAGGTGTGATGGGTTTATTGGCTATGTGTTTTCTTGCTTTAAAGATCCTTTTAAACTGAGTCAGGAAAGGAGGGCCATATGATTTTAGATAAATACACACCTCCATATTGAGGTAATGGGTGGTCTATATATACCTTTTTACCCCTCTTAGCCTTTGATGAAGATGTTACAATAGTATCTTGGGAGGGGTTGGTGGAAGCCATTGGCAGGTTGATTTGAGTGGAAGAGACATAGAGTTGGGAGCTTTCTAATTTTGTTTAAATATTCTTAGAGGCCCTCCTTCTAGTCTTAGATTAGTCCTGGAGGGAATTTTAGTAGTGGTGGTAATAATATATATGGTTGGCCTTATTATGGGAGAAAAAACAATAGGGGTAAATGTAACATCCTCTATCTTTGGAGTGAGTAGAGGTGTATTTTCCATGGCACTAAGGGGAATTAAATAAAATGAAATTATTATATCAAGGGGAACTAAATAAAATAAAATATGGGAATAAGGGACCAAAGGTTGAGCCTTCTTACCTAATTTTTCATCTTTCATTAGTCTATTTATTTTGTCATCTTTAAGGCACAGTGCCTTTTTTCTTTCTAATTATTCCTCTTCCTCTATTTATTACTTTGTTAGTGTTTGTTATTAAAATGAGGGTGTCTCTATTTGTGGATAATTTTAAAATAGTTTATCTAAGAGGGTAAGATCCCTTGGCTTCCTCTTGTAGTATATTTTATCCTTTTTAGCTCAAGAGGAGGCTTGATGAATTGAAGTAGTAGTAACCTCTTATACTGTAGATGCAACTGGGTGATATTGACTTTGTGAATTAGAGGATTCTAAGCAAAGTGGATCCTCTTGATCCCTCTATGATTAGTTTTACTCACTCTAAAATCTTTATTCATATCCTTGAATACATAGGGAACTTCTTTGGAACACTCCCTTTATTCCTCTATTGATTTTAGGGGTCTATTGAACTAAAAGTCTAAATTAGTCCATCCTCTAAGGGGTTGAAGCCTTGTATGAATCTCCTAAAATAAAATTGAAGGTTATCCTTGGATAATATTCAAATTTTATTCTCTCAGCCTTGTAATTTGTGCCCTTTCCATGACTTAGGCATCATCTTTTGTGTTTAATAGCAAAAATCATGGTCATAGGGAATGTGCTAGTTTGGAATACCAAAGCTCTAGATATGCTTTTGAATTTGACCATGAGGATTTTAATCCCTATGAGAAAAATTATCCAACTAATAATTCTTCCTTTTATTTCATATGTCCCCAAAATATTTCCTTATTATATATCATATTCAGCTTATGATCATGTTGGACTTGTAGAATGTTCTTTTCTTCTACTTATTAGATCTTCTCCACTCCACCAAAGCTAGAATGTAATATATTGCTTTATGAGATTATCAAGAATGTACTTGAAAAGGTGTAGATTTTTTACCTTATTGATGGTGACCCTAATCACCATATAATATAGGTATAGATAATAGTCACCTCTAGGTACCAAACTGTCAGTTCTACTATTTGATATCTCGGGTAGCAGGGCTTCATGGATAACCTACCATACCTAAATATATACATCTTCTATAATTTGGGTGATATGTTTGGTATATGCATATATGTGTATGAATTGATAGTAATCACATATGTGATTCTATATGCAGTCAGTAGTTGGGCTCCATAGCTCCCCAAAATCCTTATACATTATTATGATTACAACATCTAAGAGATATGACATCATATAAAAATGGCCTAATAAATTAGGTCATTTGAATTTATGTATAATGTTCCCTTATCTTAAATCTGATAATTTTTCCCAGGGTATAATTCATGTCAAAGGTCATCAGCATGTCCATAAGTGGAAGCTAATCTAGGTGGAGAAAATGGATACTTGGTATGACATATAATCTATTCAAAAGGGCCATATAGATATAGACCCCCATTCTAAAATTGTTAATGGGTATGAGGAATTTTCCATTTAGGACCATAGACTCCCCATGAAGAAACTATGAGCTTAGAAATTTCTCAATAGAATTATGCTCGTTGCATGTTACCACCCTATGCATATCAAATATGGCATCTATAACTAGAAAATACAAATACATATAAAACTATTATCTTGAGATGTAAGCTATGATTGGCTTATGATCCATGTGATGCAAGAAGATTTCTTGTATCACCTTATCATCAAAGAACAAATTCTGAAGTAGGTTGATATAAGGCATAACCTTAGGCTTAGCTATCACAAAATATGGTCCTTATCTCTTGAGAGAGAGTAGGTATATCATCAATTGGTGTTGTGATGTGGATAAATATCCTTAATGATAAAATGTATTGATAACATCAATGGCATCCCATACTTTTGAATAGTTGGCATAGTTAACATTGAATTTTTTTGCATTGAACATAGTGTTAGTATACTCTATAGAATACTTAATTGAAAATTGGGATGGTGAAAGTACTCCTTTGAAAACTTGGGATGATAAATCCATTATAATTATTGGGTTTTCTCAAAGTTAGTTTCCTATACTATGAAAACTCCTTTTCACTAGTTGCTTCTTTGCAATGGATTCGTAGGTGGTTAGGGATTTTTTCATAGAGTAGTAAGTGAGATCTAAATTTGTTTGCGATCAGATTAACACTTCAATATCCAAAAATCATTGATATATCCTTTTTAATTTAATTTTAGTTCATTTTATTTTAATGTCTAATGTTCATATACTTGCTTTACCTACATAATTTAAATCTTGTTAGTTTAGTTATTGAGGAAGCCATGTCTTTTACGTATTTTACCAAGTGTCTTGTAGTAGTTCTAATTTATCGACTAAGTCTAGAAATATTTTAGTATTCAGGGGTCATGTTTCATGTTGGCATTAAACCAATAATTCTTTCAAACTAAAGGTTATGGACACAAAACCTGAATAAATTGTTTGAAGACTAAATCCTTTAAAATAGAATTTGAACAAAATGTCTGAACAAAACCTCCAAAGCCAAAAATACTAAAGAAGTTGTTTTGAATAAAACCAAATATTAACAAGGGAAACCCTAAACATAAATCATGAATAAAATTTTTGATGAATAATTCTCAAACATAATCTCTGAACAAAAGTGATGACAGAAATATCCAATGAAGAAATTATCCAAACTTAAGTGCCAAATAAATCCTCCAAATAAAATTTCCAAATAACACAAATCCTAAAGAAAGATTTATAAATAAAATTAAGTCCCAAAACTTGCATAAGTAAAAAACTTCCAAAAGGCATAAAAAAAGTTATTCCAAAATGTAAAATATCATTGTTTTTACTTTTAAGTATTGAGATTAAGGAGCAATCTAATAAAAACATCCACAGAATGAAGTGGAAAACTTAACAAATAAGGCCAAATAAAAATAAAAGTTGGTCCCCATTTTCTTTTTAAATAAAAAATGGGAATGTTGGGTACAAAAAATGATGACTTATAGGAGGAATACTCCTGAGTATTTTAGACCTCATAACTTTGGTTAACAACTTCAAATCAAATATGAACCATGTCATAGATTCATATTTGAGTCATAGATATTAAATAGACTCCCATATAAATCATAAAACATGATTTCCTTCACATCCATAGGTTTGTGTTTGCTTAAGTGATGTTACTTAACCCTTGTTATGAGGATCTTTACAAAGACTTAGAGTAGCTATAAGTTTTGATCTAGTTATTTTGAATCTCATAATCAGGGAAGCTCAAGCATTATTCTACTACTAGGTAAGAATCCATAGCCCCAACAAAGATACCTTTGGGTTCATTATCTTACCTTCCAATATTTATTTGAGTATCATGCATGGTACATTGACCTTATTTCATCATGTGAGCCTTTGATCCCCTTTTAATTTTATTTGGGTTTTATTGATCACTCCTTTTTCACACATTGGTTCTTTTTTTATGTGAATGAAAAAAGGAGAGATGAAACCACTATGATTTGGCGTATTTATTTGACAAATTATTTACTATAACATCCCTATTAGCTACGTCCACACTAGTGATTATCACCTCCAAACAAGTATTAGTATGAAAAGTGTGCTTGATCTAATATAGTGAGAAAACTTTCTAAATTTATATGGAGTATTCGAGAGTAAATTTCATATACTTGGTATAAATATTCAATTTTGACACAACCTTGAATTATTTTCATTACATACCTAAATATTAAAGAACTTAGGCACATAAGTATAACTAGTTTGTGAATAGACCAAATTGTAAATTTCCTCTAGTTTCCCTTTCTAATATATCAATTTAAGCATAAATAGGGTCCTAACTCATAGGATGGTAGTTCAATCATGTCAAGATGAATCAATTTACATTTTCATAGGAAATAATAAAACATCTAACCTAAAAAATAGGAAATTAATCTAGAAGTCATGAAACTAAACTAGAAAGAAGGAAACTAAACTATAAAATAGGAAACTAAACTAGAAAGCAAAAAACTAAACTAGAAAGTATGAAACTAAACTAGAAAGAAGGAAACAAAAATACTACCTCTACCACATTTCATTCATCATTCAAGGGTAAGTTTAGATGTTACGACCATAAATTAATGTTTTAAAAACTATCTATTAACTAGATATGTGAGTTCATTGCCTTAAAGGTCCCTTAGATGGAATGCATTATTGCCCATGATCTATAAAATCTAGTATGGTCCAATCCATAGTGAGTTAAATTTATCATGATGCCCTTTATTTTCTTGCACTTTATCCCATAGAATCACTATATCAGAGATCCTAAATGCTTTGATTTTTTCCCTTTTATCAAACCATCTTTTGACTATCTTGATGTTTACTGCAAGTCTATAGGGCCTCAGTCCTTAAGTCTTCCATTTATATTATATCTATTAATCAATATTATAATTTTTCATTTGGTTCCATATATTCATGCATGAGTTGATATATCAACAACTTTAGCATGATTGGGAATATTGGGCATCATCCATACACTAGTAGATAGGGTGAGGCATTGAGGGCCTGATTATATCTTATATAGTCTTCCCATAGGCCATACTTAAATAGACTATTATAATCCCTAGGCTTATCCTTAGCCTATTTATTAATTGCATTTATCATGTTATTATTCATTTATTTGTCCAATCCATTCCCATAAGGATAGTGGTTATAATATGACTTGATGGTGATTTGATTATCATGAGCCCATTTAGTGAATTTAGCTAATATGAATGTTATTCCATTGTCATAAACTTGAGAGATGGGAGTGTATAATATAGTTGTGATGTGTTCTTATAAGACATTCTCATCTATCTTTTTCATTATGACAATAATAATTTTATGTTTAAAAGTAAATGAGTATAAGTAGAAGTCCTTTGTGAAATTTAGACTAATCAAGGGTCTCATAGTTTTAGTATTACATTCAAGGGACTCATAATTTCTGTAAACCTTGAGATGAAATTTCTTACAAAATTTATTTTCCAAAGAAAGACTTGAGATCCTTATTATTTTTTTGTAATGTAATATTTGAAATCCCCTAGATTCTATATGGGTCAATGATGATTCCTTCTTTGGTAATGATTTGTCCCAAAATATTTCCCTTAATAACTCCAAATGTTCTCTTCTTTGGGTTAAGTGAGATGTAAAACCTATGGCATATTTTAAAGATTGACTATAGATGGCCTACATGATCTTTCTTATTCTTGGAGAAAACAGTGAGGTCATCCATATATATGATTATACATTTACTTGTCAATTCTTTATATACATGATCCCTTGATCATTGAAAGGTGGATCTTGCATTTATTAGGCCAAAAGGGATCCTATTTTACACATAGGTACCCCACTTTGTGGTAAATGAATTTTAAATTCTATATTCTAAGTGTACTATCACCTATTTATAACCTAAAAATCCATCCAAGAAGGACAACATTTCAAAGCTATCGACTATCTGAACAACCTTATTTAGGGATGGTAGTGGATAGTTATCCTTCTCAAAAGCTTTGTTCAAGTTTATGAAATCAACACATAATCTAATTTTTCCATTCTTCTTTCTGATTAGGACTAAATTGGCCACCCACGTAGAATGCCTGATTAGGAATAGTATCCTTGCACTCAACAACTTTTTTACTTCTCTCTAAATAAGAGGTTCTAAGATAGGGTTCAATGGTATATATTTTTATTTGAATAACTTGTGGTCTAGTTTCAATGGTATTTTATGGCTGATGACCTTTTGGTTATAAAACTTCAAGTCTTTATACGTCCTTAAAATCACATCTTTGTATTGGGTGAGTAAATCTTTCACTTATTTCCTTTCTTCTGGAGTGTAACTAAGGCCAATGTTAATTTAGTGTGGGCTACTCTCATCCCCCAAATACTCCCTTTTGAATTTAGACTCACTAAATTTAGGTTGCCTTTACTACTAATCTTGAGGATATATATATAAAATGATCTTTCTAAGGAGACCATTAAAAGTGGGAGATGATTTTATTTGAGATGGATAACACCTTCCTCACCTAAGTCCTCTTGGTAGAGATAACTAAATTCTTTATCATCAATTATTTGGGACTCAAACTATCATGAGCTGGTTATAAATTATATTATTTGTTGGTCATCATCAAAAACTTGGAAATTTAGAAGGACAAGGTACTAGCTTAATAGAGAATCTCTTTACCATGGATTTTTGGAAAGGCTCCAAATTGGTAGTTGAAGTGGCTAGTGAATCTATGGCTTGGTTTTGTTCTCTGGGAATAGCCACTATATTGAAAGCCTAAAAGAATTTAATCAAATACTATGCTCTATGATTATATATTTTTAGATATGATAGCTTAAATTGGTATTTATTTTTAACCTAATTGACTACCAGATCTGAATCCCCTTATACCAACAACTATTTGACATTATTTTTGAGGGAAAAGTGTAATAGCAAAATTAGTGCTTCTTATCTAGCTCTATTATTGGTGCAAGGGAATAGTAATATGTATGATTTTAGGAACTTTTTTTTCTTATGGATCAATAAATTCAATTCTTACACCTAATCCTTATTTAGATCTTGCACCATCAAAGTGGAAAGTCCATAACTAAATAGGGCCACAAGATTCTAGTTCTTATATTTCATTTTATGTGGGGAAAGTATAGATACCAAGGTAAGGGGATTCATAACTTACCTCTTTATTTTTAACATTGCACACTATGATAGGATACTTCATCCTTAGTTCCTAATAAATCTAGATCTAGTTTGGAAGGCCTCTTTATGGTAGCCAAATGTGAGATAAATCAGTTGAGAGATATCTATTAAGTGTTTTAGACCAATCCTTAATAATAGTTTATAGCCTTTAGTTATGTCTACTAAAATGATGTCAATAATTATATATACTCATGTTTTGGATGCTACTTAAATGCATACATTAGTCAAGTCTTCAATCATTAGTACTATAATTCTATCTAACTATGAGACTGTTCTCTTTGATGAGCTTGGAGTTAGGCCAAGCTTTTGATAAATAAAAGTAGTCATCATAGTAGCTAAAGATCTAGAATTAACTAAGTAATTATGAATATTTTTATGTAGTGGTCTAATAGTCATAAAAAAAGGAGTTACCTCTGGCTTGATTTTGTATATGACATTGATGTAGATGCCTTTATTTTATCTATACAAGCTTTTATCTTTTCCAAAAGGGATTTCTTGATGAAAGACTTCTATAAATGTTCTTTCTATTCAATAATCTAGGCCAATTCATGAAGGGTAATGTTTTCTTTGATTTTATTCATGTCCTCAATAATTTTATACCCTCCTCTACTCTATTCCTACTAAATGTAATGTTGATCATTCCCTTTCAGGTGAGGTTGATTATTATCAAATTTCAGATTTGGTGGAATGACTATGTTATTTGGATGAGTACACATTGTGAAGGGTTACCTATTCCTTAGGTTGTAACCACATTTTTAATATTTTTGGAAGGCATGGATATCATTTTTGTTGTCCTTTGGTATGTTGTCATCTTTGATTAGGAAAATAAACTCATGGGTCTTAAAAATATGGCAGTACTTAAAGGGCTAGAGTCTTTGTGAAATATTGGTGGGTTGTGCATCAAATCTTACATCACCACCTCTATTTGAAATATCTCAAAAGTTGCACAAAATTCAACACAGTCAAGTTAACTTTGTTGAGACATGTTATGAATTTTTCACTAGTTGGACAAGGCTATCTCCACTATATTGATTTTGGAGGGCTTGTTAGACTATTCTATATTATTTTTAGGCATATTTAAGGGTCTATTATACCTTTAGAACCCAAATTTTTTATTATTATTTTTGTTATTATCATTACCTATCTTTATTTTAATGTTGAGGAAATCATTACTTAACTTCTAAACCATTTTTGTATGACATCTAACTCTACTTTAATAGAGCATGTGCCCTAGCTAATAGTAGTATAGGATGTATATGGATTATGATTCTACTAGTACCCATTTTCTTATTCATGGTTATTTAAGAAACTATAATTTGTATGTGACATCTATATTAGAGAAGGTGATATGTATAGTTGATTTTAATTAAATGTGGGGAAGTTCTGCTTCACATGTGAAACTAGATTCAAAGTTGGGAAACCATTGTGGATACTAGGTGTGTTAAGCACCTGAGGGTTAAGTTAACTATTAATGGTGATGGCCTCTTCATATGCCAATGCCAAAGTGTTGATAGAAGTAGCCCTTTACAAGAAGACTACAATAATTAGATCTAGAAAATTCTTATACATTTATAATGCCAACTATTTTATTAGTTTATATATTAGGATTAACTAGGTATACATCTTGTAAAACCTTACATTGAAGGACCAGATTGGTTTTTTAGGATACCTCTTTATGCTAGTAAAGTTTTGGTATATCAAACTAGGGTTGGTGAACAACCCAAAATATGAAAGAAAAATAGTTTAACACTAAGTCCAAGAAGTAATTGAATTATCTTTAAAATTAAGGTACCAATCATAAGCAACATCTATTAGTGTAAAATGAAAAAGTCTGCATGCAACATCTTCATTAGTAACATTCATCAATCTCAACACAAATTTGAAATACTTGATGTGTTATTCTATCATTTTTCCTCCTAAAGGAGGAAAGGATGGTAGATGCTTTTTAGGATTCCTTGGTAGGTTATGCACATCCCTTAGGATGGAAATAGTAGATATGACCAACCAAGGTGATTGATCCATAGTATAATTAACAAGGGGAGTGTTTCTTAGTAGGGAAGGTGTTCTAGATTTATTATTGATAGGGGTAGTTGGTATAAATATAGGCCTTCTATTATTTAACAAAGGTGATACTAGAATAATAGCTTGATCTCTAGATCTAATCACTTTTCTAGGTGAATTTAGTACAAATCAATGTAGAAATTAACCTATTTTATCAAAAAGTTTCAACCCTCCATATGGAATTAGATAAAATGTTGATGCATTTTTTTATGCACACCAATTCATAATGAGGTAGCCTGTAACATTTTAGGATACTAATGGAGGAAAAATTCACTCTAGGGCATGATTTGAAGGTATGAGGTTGAATAACTAGGTGATGGAATAATAGGTACAACATGAAAGTTATTAATCAAGACTATGTATGGATGAATGATATCTAAAAAAATTCAAAACTAAGTGAGTTGGTATATGGGTGGATTCGAATATAAAGTGGGCAGATCTTAAAATAAACTTCAAAAAAGAGGGAAAGCGTAGAGTAGAAAATAAGGGCTTAATGACTTCAATAATTACCTTTTTCTATGGATCCTTCATAGACAAGTGTTTTTAAAATTGATGTTTTTTGGCAGTTACTTCACACACATAGACAAACATAGTCAAGTAGTCTCGTAGAGATTGATATCAGAAACTCAAATATTTGGGCCCAAGTTTGCTCCTTTTGGAATAACTATTGAAAACCTATACTCAGGAGATTAGACTCATATCAAGGAGGTATCTAAGGTAGTTATGACACACACATAAAATTCTATATCATAGAAAACACCTCTACACATTTAAAAATATGAGAAAGTCAACCTAAAAAAGAATAAATAACAATTATTAACTCTTCAATAGCAATTGCACATATAAAATCAACATATTAATCATTACAAGAGGAATTCTTTGTAGTTATTGCACACTCAAAATTACTAATCAAATAACCAAAAGATAAAACTTGATTACACTAAATATAGAAATAAAAGGCACCAACGCATTTATGACAACCAAAATTTGATTTTATCCTATATTAATTTTTTTGATCCTTGAAAATTAGGGTTCTATACATATAAATATACTTGAGAAGGGGTCACATCATCCTTCAAGTGCATGCAAAATTGTGATTACAGGGCTTAAGTCATCCTCAAAGTACATGCAAACTTGTGATTACATGGCTTAATTATAACCTTAGTTTTAATTATATTTTCTAAAATGAATGTATACATATCCATATTTAACTTAAAATTATCAAAAATAAAGTTAGCCTTTATAGTGTGATGCAACATATGCATGCTTAAAAATGATTTAGACAACTTTCATAATTAAGCTCTAAAAAATGCATACTATGAGTAAAAAATGAACACCTTTGTATTGGTATGCACAAAATTAGCCTCTGAACTAAGGATGGATGAATGTTTACTTGGATGTGCTAGTTGTGGGAGTCATTATTGTAGATACTTGTGTTGAACTAGAAGTTACAACATGAATCTTCTTCTTCACCTTCAACTCTAGATAACAGTTATGTCCCACATCATTCTACTATCTAATAATATCTAAGTTAAGTAATGAGGGTCTATACACCCTATTCACCTTTTTGAGGAGATTTTATTGCTCTGCATTAGTGTTATGGAAGTTAATATTGAATATCTATATTTCCATAATTTTCTTTCTTTAATAACTCAGCTTAACTTCAATTTCCTCAAGTGTTAATCCTTAAAGAATCTGTATAAAATTATAAAATGATTTATAAAGGAGTTGATCAAAATTGATCCTACTAATTAGCTTACCTATATTTTCCCTCACCTTAGATATCTTCAATTCTTCTAGGATTTATAAAATGAGAGCTTCATGTTCTTGATATCTGGGCATTACTACCTAAACTATTATAATCCACTCTCTAGCCTCCTAAGTTTTGATCACCACCAGTTTGAGGGAGTTTGAAGCCTCTAATGGTGTCATTAATTAAAGGTATCTATATGAATTTTTAGTAGTATAAATAATCAATAACTTCAATTTATTTTCAACTTGCTTCAAAGAATTAAATAATTGATGAGTATGGGTTATGTGGGGAGCCAATTCTGCCCTCATTTCCTCAATTGCTTCAAGAGAATTGTAACACTTTGTTGCATCCTAATGAACTTTGGCCTCAATCCCTTGAGGGATATGGACTATTTGTTGTTTCTCCTTTATTTCCTCTAACTCTTTCCCAAGCTCTTACCTAGACATCCTTGTCTCCTCATGTAATGCTATAATAACATCCTTCTAAGTTTCTACAAGGGACTTAAAGTCCTCTATATATGGGGACTACCCTATCTTCTTGTTCTTCCTTTTGACAAATATGAATAATTCTTGCCTTTCTTAAAAAATGATTTCTTTCCTTGTTTCATCCTCCACTTTCCTCTTCCTGATCCTTTGGACAATTTTTGAGGGTTTTTCAAACATGGAGCTTATAGAAGGCAACTATATGATTTTGAAATTTGACTTATGTGAAGCCTTCAATATAAGATCAACTTCTTATGGAGGGATGACTAGATGTGATGGGTTTATTGGTTGTGTGTTTTTAATAGTTGTAGTCTCAATTGATTGATCCTCTTTTTCTTTCTCTAAAGCTCCTTTGATTAGTAAGTCAGGAAGGGAAGGACATATTATTTTAGATCAATTCACACCTCCATATTAAGGTAGCAAGTAGATTGTATATACTTTTTTACCCCTCTTAGACTTCCCTAGGGATGTTACAGTAGTATCTTAGGAAGGGCTAGTGAAAGGCATTGACAGGTTGATTTGAGTGGAAGAGACATGGAGCTAGGAAATTTCCAATGCTATTTCAATCTTCTTAGAGGCCTTACTTATGGTCTTAGGTAAGACTATACTGATCTTGGAGGTAATTTTAGTAGTGGTGGTAATAATGAATATGGTTGGCCTTATTGGGGGAGCATAAATGACAAAAGTAAATGTAACATCCTCTATCTTTGGAGTGAGTAGAGGTGTTTTTGCATGACACTGAGGGGAACTAAATCAAATAAACCTATTGAAAAAAGGGGAAATAAATTAAATGAACATTTGGAGGAAGGGACTGAATGATGAGCCTTTTTACCTAATTGGTAATCTTTCATTAGTCTTTTCCATTTGTCATCGATAAGGCTTAGTGCCTTTGCTCTTTCTAATTCATCCTCTTCCTACAGTTATTACTCTACTATTTTTTTGTTGAGATGAGGTTGTGTCTATTTATTAATCATCAACAAATAGGTTCTCTAAGAGGGGAAAAAGCCTTGGATTCCTCTTGTACCAGATTGTAGCCTTTTTAGCTAGGGAGGAGGCTCACTAAACTAAAGTAGTAACAACCTTTTATACTATAGATGCATCTAGGTGATATTGAATTTGTGAATCATAGGAGTCAAAGTAAATTGGATCCTCTTAAGACCCTCTATGCTTAGTTTCACTCATTCTAGGCTCTTTCTTCATATCCTTCAATACTTGGGGAGATTTTTGGGAAGGTTCTCCTTGTTTTTCTATTGATTGTAGGGGTTTGTTGACCCAAAATTCTAAAGTAGTCCATCCTTCAGGGGGTGAAAGCATTATATGCATCTCTTAAATTTAAATTTAAGGTTCTACTTAGATAATATTCAAATGATATTCTCTTAGCCTCACAAATTATGCCCTTTCCATGACTTGGGCATCATCTTTTACATTTAAAAAGGAAAAATCATGGTCACAAGGAATGTGCTGGTATAGAATATCAAAGCCATAGATATGATTTTGAATCTTTCCATGAGGGCACCAATACGTATGAGGCAAGGAATCCAACTGATAATGCTTCCTTTTATTACCTACATCCTTTAAATGTTTCCTCATTATATAACACATTTGGCTTATGATCATGTGGGACCTGTAGAACATGATTTTATGTTTCTTTATCAGGTATTCTTATACACTCTACCAAAGTTGGAATGCAATCTCTTTCTCTATGAGCATATCAAGAACATACTTGGGGAGGCATAGGGGGTTGACCTTATTTTTGATGACCATGATCACCATATAATTTGGGTATAGCCAATAGTCAGCTTGAGGTGCCAAAGTGTCAGCTATACTCTTTGATATCTTAAGTATTGGGGATTCATGAATAAATTTACATACTTAAGGATATACATTATATTAAATTTAGGTGATATTTTTGGTATATGCATTTATGTGCATGAATTTATAGTAGTCATAGATGTGATTCTTTATTCAGTCAGTAGTTGGGCTCTACAACTCCCCAAAATCTCTATACATTTTTTCCATTATGGTGTCGAGGAGATAATAAATCATATAAAAATGGCCTAATAAATTAGGTTTATTTAATTTATGTATAACTTGCTCCCTTAGCTTAAAGCTAATAATCTCTCCTAGGGAAAAAATCATGTCAAAGGTTATTAGCATGTCCAAAAGTGGCACCCAGTCTAGGTGGATAAAATGGATACTTGGCATGTCATATAATCTATTCAAAATGGTCATACCAATGTGGACTCCCATTATAAATTTTCTAATGGGTATGATGTATTTTACCTTTATAACCATAGACTACCTAGGAAGAAGCCATGGGATTAGAACTTTCTTAATTAAATTATGCTCGTTCCATGTTACCACCCTATGCATATCAAATATGGCATCTAAAATCAACTAAGATAAATAGCTTTGGAAATCATCTCTTAAGATGCAAACCATGACCATCCAATGATCCTTGTGATGTAAAAAGACATTTTGTGTCACTTGTCAAACAAAAAAAATGTCTTGAAGCAGATCGATATAGGGCATAACCTCAAGCTTAGTTTTCATGAATTAAAATCCTTATCTCTTGAGGGAGAGTAGGTCTATCACAAAATGGAACCGTGTTAGGGATAAATATCTTTCATGATAAAATACATCGATAGAATCAATAGAGTCTTATAATTCTAAATAGTTGGCATACCTATCACTAAAAATTATTGCATCAAACATAGTATCAGTATACTCTATAGAATCCTTAATGGAAAATTAGGATGGTGGTAGTAATCCTATAAAAATTTGAGACGATGAAGCCATTGTGGTTGTTTTGTTTGCTCAAATTTAGTTTCCTATACTATGAAAAGTCCTTTCCATTGGTTACTTCATTGCAATGGATTCATAGGTGTCTAGAGCTTTATTCACATAGTATCAAGTGAATTCAAAATTTGTTTGTGAAAAAATTAAAACATTGATATATGTAGTTCATTGATATATAACTTTTCATTCATGTTTATTTCATGCACTTTTAATGTCCAACATTCATATACTTACTTTACCTACACAATTCAAATTTTGTTATGTTAGCTGGTTGGGAATCCACATCTTTTGGATATTTTTCCATGTGTCACAAAGTATTTTTGTTGTATTGGGTAAGTCTAGTAGGATTTTAATAGTTAGGGGTCAGGTTTCATGTTGGGACCAAGCCAAAAATTCTCATGAATCGAAGGCTCTGAACACAAACCCAAAAATAAGGTCTAAATACCAAATCCACTAAAACAACATTTAAACAAAATGTCTAAACAAAACCTCTGAAGCCAAAAATATTGAAGGAGTTCCAAATAAAACCAACTACAAATAAGGGAAACCTCAAAAATAAATAAAAAATAAAAGTTTGATGAACAAGTCTTGAACATAATATTTGAACAAAAATCATGATTAAAATATCAAATGAAGAATTTTTTGAACTTAAGTACTGAAGAAATCTTCTAAACAAAAATCCCAAAGACCAAAAATCCTAAAGAAAGAATTATGAATAAAACTACACCCCAAAACATGAATAAGTACAAAAACCCTGAAAGGCATTAATAAGGTTAGTTCAAAAGGTAAAATATCATTATTTGTAATTTTGAGTGTTGAGATTATGGATCAATTTGATAAAAACTTCCATAGAATGAAGAGGCAAACTTAAAAAACAAGGCCAAACCAAAACAAAAGTTGGGTCCCCATTTTATTTTTAAAGAAAAAATGGGAATGTTGGGTATAAAACGAACCTCCACATTGAAATAGTTATGTTATAATTTTTTTTTGATGTTGTGTGACTATATTTAGTATTATCTTGGATTTGTTATCAATTCATAGTTAAGAGGAGGATACCTAATGTTTGGTGCATCACACCTTTTCTCTTTTCTTTTAGCTTTCTCTTTCCCTTTTCATTATAATTTAAGTAGGTGTAAAATTAAAGGAGATAACCCTCTCTAGAATTTATCTCTATTCATAAGCCACCCATATCCTTTGAGATTTCCTATTATGTCAATTTAGTAAGGAGACTTTAACAAGATTTTGATATCTTAAAGAGAAAAGACTTGACTTTGAGATACAATGTATGGAGAGTGATATGGGAAAATAATACAATAGTCATCAAGAAGATATTTCATATAGTTCTTATATACACCCATAGGAGGTAGGGTCATGGAAGAGACGTAATGAAAGATAACTAGTTGGGTAAAATGAGGCTACAAGAGAGAAAATACAACATGTTCCCATTAGAACACAAGGAATTGAATCCAAAATCCCTATTTGGAAACAATAAAAACTCCCTTAACCTATAATTGAATCCTTACTCCAAAACCCCAAGATTTAGGACTCCCAATCCTATGAAAGTGTCCATTCTTGTGAAAAATCCAACCATTCTTCCTTAAGTTACTCAAAATCCTCAACCAAGGAAATTTCCAAGCATCTCACCCACTCCTCCTATGCCAATCAAAAATCAAGAGAGGGAGAAAATTGTAGAATCCAAACCAAGAAAGTTTCCATGTTTCTTCAACCCCTCACCCACCCCTTTAGTTGGAGTTGTTCATGAATATCAAGGAATATCAAAATGTGTTAGTTTTATTATTGGGTGGAAGGAGAAGAATTAAGGAACCTTAACATAAACATATTTTATTTTTCCTTGAGAATTATAAAATAATTCCATTAACACCAACTTTCTAAGATTTAAGAGTGTCTCTTCAACCCCAAATCCAATTCAAGAGTAGTCCATAATGCCCTATATTCTTATTCTACCAAGTGGAAATTTTTTCCCTCTCACCATTTACATTTTTGAAGGAGGACCAATTTTATGGAAGGCAAGTGAAGATCATCAAGGGGAAAAGAGTGTTTTTCAAGTGAATGTGATGAGGAGTTCATGTTTGATAGTCCTCATTATATCATTAGATAAGACTTAAGACAAAAAGAAGAAAGTTAATCCTTTTGGCATGCTCTTCATGAATAAGAAGACAATTTTAAATCAATATACATAAGCTCTCTTGATGAAGAGGATGCTACTCAAAGCTATCACTATTTATATATAGTCATAGAAGTATTTGAGGAACTACCAGTTGGTGTGGTGGAAGAAGAGTTTGATAATAAAATAATAATCCAAGAAGAACATGTATTTCAAGAACTCCTTCATCAGTTTGACATAATTTTATAAGAATAATAAAAAAGGAGACAATGTTCACCTTGAGATTGTTACACTAGATAAAGAAACTCCTAATGACTCATTTGAGTGGGCCAATGACTATTTTATGTTTCAAGAATACATTGAAGAAGGTGTAGACTTTAGTTAATTTTCCATTATTGATGAGAACACCTCCATACCATCTCACATGAAACTAAAATAAGATCTAAATGAACCACAAACAAGAGAAAGGAAACTACAAGATTTGTTTGAGGTTATAGGAGTAGGTTATGTGCCTTTACAAGGACATTATAACCTAGCTAAGGCTAAAAAGGGTAGTCCTTTAAGCATGACATCCCAAGATTCCAATTCACTTGATATATATATATATATATATATATATACATATATATATATATATATATATATATATAAGTTATCAACTTTGGTTATAAAATCCTTGATTAGTTTTCAAACTTTGAAGAAGATGACATAATCCCTCCGAGTGACCAAAGAGAGGACCCCAGTGAAGAGTGGTAATAATACCTTAAGCTCATTCAAGATATTAAGACTCTTTGTAGGCCTACATATCCTAGAGGAGATATTGATATATTAGTTTCCAAGATTGGATAAAATGCTCAAGAGGAGGTTGATCTAAGAATTTATACATTATACCCTAATGAATCTATAAGATATTATTTGGAGCTTCTCTAAGACCTTGAACAACTTGCAATAATTGACAAGCAAAATGACATCTCTCAAGATGTTATAGAATATCAAGAATAACGTTCTAGTGAGCCATTAGAGGATGAAGTTATAGTTGTTTATATGAATTATAATGTGATCACATTAGAGATATTTTTCATTGATGAAGAACAACATGAGGTGATTATTGATTCTCAATAGGAGTTTATCTTTATAGTGGATATGTTTACTTTTGTTGATTTATTTGAAAATAAAATAATGAGGTTTTCAAGGAATAAAAGAGTTGATCCAAAAAGAAAAAAATCCAAGTATTAATTTGTTCGTAACCTTTTTCAACCACATAGAGAAGACCTTCAAGGCTTTTCTTTTTATCTATGTGGAATGGAGGTATTTTGAGTATTATATATAATATTTTGGTCTTTTGATTTCTCTAAGTACTTCTAGAACATGTTTGCCTAGTTATTTATAATTTCTCTTTTCTCAAAGTGCCTCATGGTATAGGTGTGTTTGTTTCTTGTTAGTTGTGTTTTTAGGAAGTTATTGTTAGATGTATCAAATTATCCAAGGGTTTATAGTCAAAATTTAAGGCCTAAATGAGGTTTAATACTTAATTTTCAATGCATCCAGATCCCAATAGAAAGATAAGGATACTCATTTAAATTTTTAGTAGGATAACCAACCCATGTGAGTTAACAAAAATGTTGAAATTTTGGACTCCTAGGCCAAAATTTAACCCCTACCATATGAAAATTTAAAATTGCATCGATTTCCTTTTCAAATGATATCTTTTAAAATTTATTTTAACATTGTTTAAGGAAATTTATAATTCTTTAATGTTTGTTTTCAAAATTTAAGGTTAACTCTCCTTTGTATTAGACTTTTTAAATCACTCTTGTACTAAGTCCAACATTTTCAAGTTGTTGGATCTAATCAAAAGAGACACTTTTAAATAATTTTATATTTAATTAAGGTCATTTTGTACTCTATTATGTCTATACACCCAAATAAGAGAGAAATTACATCAGATACTATTGTAAAACTCACTTTGGAAACCTACTTGTTGTAAACTAAGAATTTTATGAAGATGGGAAGTTAGTTTTGTGTTAATTTCATAAAACAAATGAAATGAAAACACTAATATATTAACACCTATAACCTAGACACTAGTTTGATCTTAGGTAACAAAAACTAAATGAAAGCATAAGAAAAACATAAAAGACATACCTCTTTTACCATCATTGAGAACTCTAAATGGATTTGTTGAATGGCTTGCTTGAGTTGTGCATCAAGAAGTCTTTGAAAATGGAGGTTGCTTTACTCTTTATCTCCTTAACACCTTGGATTTTGATTTCTTGGATTAATATTTGAACACAGTAACACACTTGTTAGGTATTTAGGCATTATACCACTACTTCAAAGAGATTTATTGAAGATATTTGAGCATAATAAATTTGCACCAAAATAGCTTAGAATTATATAGGAAAGGCCTTATATTGATAGCCTTAGGAATTAATTCTCACCCAAGGTGAGTCATGGTTGAGTTTAGGCTTGAAATGTGTTATGCCTATTTTCTACACCCACCCCCCCCTAATTTTTTTAAAAAAATCTATACTTGTTGCCATAGAGATGACCCTGTCATAAAGCCTAAAACTATGTTAGGGAAGCTATTGATTAATAGTATTTTTATATGCATTTTTTTATTATTACATAGTAATGATTGATTGATAATTTTTTTTTTATGTTTTAAATGGTTTAAAAAATCATGGTGGATTAATGAATAAAATATGCATATATAGTTATAGATGTGATCAGTGGTTCTACTATTTAGATTCATTGCACTTTTGACATCTTCAATTTCTTCATGGACTTCATTTTTTGGTCATTTTAGTTGATTTATGATGTTGTTTTGATATTCATTAGTTGATTTGATTCATGTTTCATGATAAACTATGGTGAGATGGCATCTTTCAAAACATGACATTTGAAATTGATACATTCAAAAGCTATTTTAAAGATATAAGATCTTATGTATGGCTTAGTTTCATTCACTACTATTGGTTTAGTAATATTTTCATTGTGATTTCATTTATCTT
>JARHVA010003293.1:2017500-2032500 GCA_037957365.1 Torreya grandis | reverse complement strand
CAATATGTTTATCTTTTTTTTCTAAGATGACTCTCCTTTTGAGACTAGCATACCTTTTGTAAATTTTTCGAATCTAAATCTGATTTTTGTTTCTATTTTGATTATCTTTAAATATAGTTCAATCTATAGTTATTTTTTTATTTTAATTAGTTTAGTTTAGTTTTTTTTTCTTTCTTATTAGTTTTTATTTTAGGTTTGTTCTTTTCTCTATTTGGATAGTTAAAGATTTTTCTTAAATTATTCTTCCTTTTGGATTATTATAGGTTGATATATTTAAATATCTAGATCTATACCTTTTTCAATTTATCATTAGTTTAATAATATTTATATTTTTCTAAATTAATCATTTGATATCTATTTTATAGCTTAGGTGTTTTTAGTCTATCTTGTTTCAGATTTATTTTAAATATATTTTAAGCTTGCTTTAATCTTTAGTTTAATTTTCTTTACATTTCATAGTTGTTCCTTTAATATTTATGATTAGAGTGTTTACCTAGTTAATTATTATAATTTATTATCTATTTTGTTTAGATTATATTATTTTCTTAGCTTCTTGTCTTTTTTCTAGTTTATCCCTCTTTCTATAGGATTAGTTGTTTGTCTTTCTTAATTTTATTTTCTTATTTTTTTTGTTGTTAGTTTTTTTATTTTTTGTTTTCATGTTTTGTCTCTTTCTCTTTCTTTGATCTCTCTCTTCTATTTCTAGTTTTCTTTAAAACATTGCAATCAAGAAGAAAAACTATTACGTAAATACATATATATTATAGAATTAAATTTCTATTCTTCAAAAGACTATCTAAGTCATAGGTTTTCTTTGTTGGATAGAATAGATTACATATTCTTATATTGACTGAATCATAATTAAATAAATGGATTTATGATTGTTATAATGGAATAAGTTATCTTGATAACTTGTTGATTATTTCCCAAAATTTATAATAAAACCCCCCTTAAGTCTTTAGGATCTTGGATGAACCTTTATAAGACCCATGATTAGATTGGTACAATTAAAATTTGAACTTCATGATAGGTGAAAAGGTTGATTCATTTATGGTACAATTTCCATTGTCAATAAATTTGGTTACTCTATTAGGGAAATTGTTCAAAAATCAAAATTGTTTTATGTTTTGTTTTCTTCTTACTAATGGTTCTTGGAGGTTAATGACCTCTTATTATTCAACCTTTAATATCTTTAGAAGATGATCAAGTTGATGTTGATTTCAATCTAACATGTTATACATGGTATAAACATCCTAAAAATCTTCATCAAGTTATTAAAGTTAGAAATCAAGAAGAAGATAATGTTGAATTTTAAATTGATTAGTATTCAAATCTTATGCATGAGAATCAATGTGGCATTTTGAATTGAAATAGGATAATTAAAAAATATATAGATAAAGTTTTAGTTGTTAATCCTAGACCTAGAATTCATATTTTTTTTATTCCTTTCTATTTGATGAATTTATTATGCCTACTAAAAATAATTTTACAAATTTACAATTAGATCAAGAAAATTAGATTCAAGATAATCACTATGTTTAGGTAAAAATTACTAAAAATTATAATGAGAGATCAAATAGTGAGAAATAAATCAATGGGAAATCAACTAGTGGGAGAACCACCAAAACTAGAGCAAAGGTTAGAGGATCTACTTCATAGGTTACAAAATAATAGAGAACAAGAAGAGATCAATGAAAGTGAAGATTAAGAAGAAATTCAAGAAGAGCATCAAATAGCTATATCATCATGGATTTATGCTAATTCAATCAATGTCAAAAATCATCCTGATAAGTTACCTTCTCTTAATGGATTGAATATACCAAAGTTTTTTAATACTACTAGAGAATCTTGGGAAGATCATTTAGAGAATTTTACTCTAGTTTGTGCTACTCTTGGAATAACTAGTGAAAAGTTTTGTTTACCAGTTTTTGCACAAAAATTAGAAGGAAAAGCTTATCAAGCATTTGTTAGTCTACCTACTAAATTTATTGATAATTAGAGAGATGTAAAAGACTGGTTAATGTTATCTTTAGGTAAGGCCAAGAAAGATTTTGATTTAATTAATGTTCTTTTGAACATTTATTTGGATCTTGGTGAGAACATGTATCATTTCATTTCTAGATTCACCAAGCTATGTCAAAAGATCCTATGTGATCTTACACCTTCAAATAAATTATCAAGACTTTATATTTGCAATGCTTTACCTTTGAAATATAAGATGGCTTTAAAAGATAAATATATTATAGAATATGATGAAATAATAAGATTATGTATTGAATACAAAAATAAACTTAATCATTTATGTTTCAAAGATATGTCTACTATAGGTATAAATTTAGATAATGTAGAGATATTAAAATAAATACAAAGTTTAGGCAATGAGATGGTCATTATTAAAAGATAGCTTAATGATAAACCTTCTTATTCATACCAAGTCATGAAAGATGATGATATTGCTTACTATGACAATGTTTTTGAACTTGATCATAATATTGAAACATGACAAGATATTATTAAATTCAAAAAGTATCTTCATTAAGGAAAAGATGAAATAACTAAAGATTTAGCTTATTACATAAATACTCTTGATGATCTTTTGGAAAAAGAAAATATTTTTGTTATAAATACTATGAATAAAGATTATAATCCTCCACAAAATAATAAAATAATAAATGATAAATAATTTTTGGATGATAAAGGTAAATTAGCTCAGAATAATGCTAATAATTCCAATGATAATGCTACTCAAAGCAATATTTTTGCAACTATATATAATAACAGTCAGTATCAACATTATAAATCAAAGAATTTTAGGCAAATTGATGATAAAACTTATAAAATAATTGATAATTTGTCAACAATTAAAGATGGATTTTCTTTGCTATAGGATACTAGTCTTTCAAGATAGTTAGATAAGATTAATGAAGCAGTAACAAATCTAAGAGATAATGTAAGTTTATAAGAGGAAAATAATTTTGAATATATTTATTCTCAACATTTTGACCCCCTTGATGATTATATACCTCCTTTTTATGTCAAATTTAATATTGGAAATAAAATAATCCATAATTAAATTTTAGACATACGTGTTTCAAATAATATCATGCCTAAATGCATTGTAGATAAATTAGGTATGTCTTATGAAGAAGATAGTAGGAAACTTACTGGTTTTGATGCTAAAAAAACTAAGATTTGTGGTAAGTTTCATGACATAGTTATGTGCATGATGAACATATTAGATGTATGATTAATATTCAATTTTTGTATATTCCTAGTAATTATGAAATGTTGTTAAAAAGGGATTGGTCTAAAGCCACTGGGGCTTTTGTTGGAAAAGATATAACTTGGGTTCCTATTAATAATGCAATTGCATTTATTAAGAGGAAAGATTTTTTTTATACCCCAATTAAATCACCTTATTCATCTAATATTTCTTTCATTGAAATTGGTATTAGAACTTATGAATTTTTAAATGTAGATGAAAAATAAAATCAACATGAAAAAATATTTAAAAGGAATATTTTATGGTCTCTTTACTTTGATAGAGCTTACTCTCAACAAGGTAGTGGTGCTAAAATTTGTCCGATATCTCTTATTGGTAAAATCTTTTGTTATACTTTAAAATTGAAGTTTGAAAACACTAATAATATAATATATTTTGAAGCATTATGCTTAGGATTAGAAAAAGCCATAGAGTTGAATGTTAAATATTTAGAACTTGTTGTTGATTTAGAGCTAGTAATAAGACAAGTTCATAAGATTTATAAGACCAATCCAACTCATTTTCATCATTATACGCAAAAATTTTGAATCATTACTTGAGCATTTCAAATATTTCAATATCACACATATTCTTAGAGAATTCAATGTTAGAGATGATAAGCTTACAATTTATGCTTCTAAACCAAGTTTGAATGAAATTGAGCCTACTATATATTTTCCTTTTATTGAAGTATTTCACCCCAAGATTATTGATTTGAATGATATTTGGTATGTATTTAGTTTTGATGATCATATAGATTAATTCCTTAAATATAATTATTTTGATCATGATGACTATGTACTACATTGTAGTGATTATTTGTAATTAAGTACTAACAGATTACTTACTAGTTTGGTAAGCCTTAAATCTATGTTTTCACCCCAATATCAGCCAAAAATCTCTATAAAAATGGATCCATAAAGAATAATCATAGGTGAAACCATTCTCATAAATTTAGGCACTAAAGAATATCTTAAGTATGTTTATTTAGGAATTCAAGTGACTAAAAATGAAAAGGTTAATAATTCATTAAATTATTTAAAAAGTTTATTGATGTCTTTACATGGTCATACAAGGACCTTAAAGGTTATGATACTAATATTATCAAACATGACATTACTATTAATCCTGGTATCAAACTTGTTAGGCAAAAAATATGAAGAATTAGCCTTTTGTTAGAGGACACCATTAACAAAAAGCTGAATAAGATGATTGATGCTAGTGTCATTTTCCTATAACATATTCAGAATGGGTAGCTAATATAGTTTTGGTTATAAATAAAAATGGTGATATTAGACTATGTGTTGATTTTAGATATTTAAATAAAGTAAGTATAAAAGATAATTTTCCTCTACCTAGCATAGATCAAATTTTATAGTAAGTTGTGGGATTTAAAATGATATCTTTATTAGATGGATTTTTAGGTTATAATTAAATATTTGTGAATCTTGATAATAGACATAAAAATAATTTTACCACTCATAGAGGTACTTTTGATTACAATCGAATGCCTTTTGGTTTGATGAATATAGGAGCTACTTTTAAAAAGGTTGTGCATGTTGCTTTTGATGATTTAATAGGTATCATTATTCAATTTTATTTAGATGATCTCACCATTCATTCTAAAAAAAGAAAGAAACATTTAGACCATCTTCATGAAGTATTCAAAATATGTAGAAAGTTTGGCATTTCTTTAAATCCAAAGAAGTCTATTTTTGATGTGACTGAGGGTAAGTTGTTAGTACACATAATCTCTAAAGAAGGTATTTTTATTAACCTAAAATGTGTTAAAGCTATAAAGGAACTACCTCCTCCCAAGGATCAATCAAGTTTAAGATATTTCTTCAGTAAGATTAATTTTGTTATAAAATTCATTTCTAACTTTGCTGACAAATCTAATCCTTTACAATTGCTACTTAAGAAAGATAAAATATATATTTGAGATGAAAATGTTGAATTAGTTTTTAATTATGTTAAAAATGCAATTATAAGTGTTCCTATCCTTTCCAAACCTGATTTTAACAAAGCATTTATTCTCTATGTTAATACTATTAAAAAGGCTATAGTTGCTGTAATAACTCAAGAATTTTGAAAGAATGAAGAGAAACCTATCAATTATATAAGCCAAGTGTTAAAATATATAAAAAAATAGATTACCCCTTATTATGAAATTTGTTTTTTCACTTTTTTATTCTTTGACTAAATTTTAGTATTTATTAATGGGAAATAAAAAATTTATGTGATTTAATGTACCTATTTTGTCATATCTTTTAAAACAACCAATCATTCAAGGAAGGCTTACTAAGTGGATCTTACCCTTTCAAGAATTTGATCTTGAATTTGAAACTTCTAAAACTATTAAAGGAAATGAACTATAAAAACACTTAGCTAAAAATGTTGCCTTGGATATTAATATCCTAGTTTAATCAGTTGATGAAAAATTAAACACAAAACCACACTTAAAAACTATGAAAGTTACTGAAGTTTCTAGAAATTTTAAGTTTGGTCTTGAAATGAATGAATGGGACTATTTATTGGCTAAAGATGATTGATATATGATTTATTTTATTATTTTTTAGAATCATTCTTGTCCTAATAATTTAAATAAGAAAGAGAGGCATTCCTTAAGACTAAAAGCATTAAATTTTTTTATTAGAAAATATTCTATTTTATAGTAATCATTATGGAGTATCATTAAGATGTCTTATGCATAATCAAACTCAAAAAGTTCTTAGAGGTAGTCATGAAAGGAACTATGGTGAACACTATGCTGTAAAAACAACTTATAAGATTTTGAGAGTTGATCATTATTTTCATACATTGTTTTAAGATGCCTATAAATTAGTTTATTCTTGTATGTCTTGTCAACTATTTGTTGGAAGAGATAAAATACCTATAATGCTTTTAAATATTGTTATTCTTGAAAAGCCTTTTACAAAATGGGGTATTGAATTTATTTAAAATATTCGTCCACCTTCATGTACAGGTCATAAATATTGATAGCCACAAATTATTTCACCAAATGGCCTGAGCCTTAAGCACTTAAAAGTTTAGTAAAATGTGAAGAAATTTCATTTTTAATAAAATCAATTTTTCTCTATATTTGGAATTCTATATGAGATTATTTTGGATAATGGAAGTCAATTCATTTCAAATGAGTTCTTAGAATGCTTAGGCAAATATGCTAGTATTTCAAGTCATTCATCTAAGTACTATCCATAGGGAAAACAATTTGAGTCCACTGATAAAAATCTGATTTCTATTATAAAGAAACTAGTTTATGATAACAAAAGAAATTGACATCTTAACATTTTGTAAGCCTTATGGGATGATAGGACTATTATTAAGGTAACAACTAGTTTTTCACCTTTCATGTTAACATATCAGTTTGAAGCTACTTTACCAATAGAAATTCAAATTTCTTCAGCGAGGACTTATTTACAATATGTGACTGAGGATACAAATTTAATTGAACAAAGGTTACATGATTTAGTAGATCTTGATGAATCTAAGGCAACAACACTATAGAAATTAGAAAATCCTAAGCAAAAATTTAAAAAAAAAATTTGACAAAAAGGTTTTTAGTAAAAAATTTAAAGTTGTTGACTTAGTTGTATATTGGGACAAAGCTCATGAAGACCCTAGAAATTATCATAAGTTTGATACATTATGGCTTGAACCTTACAAAATTGCCACAGTTCTTAGAAATAATGCATTTCATCTTAAATATCTTGAAGGAAATTGGATGTATTACTTAGTAAACAACCATCACTTGAAATTATTCTATGATTAGTTATCTTTATGTTATAATTTTTCTTTCTTTTCTACTTTTTATTGGTTTATTTTTCCTTTATTTTGTTTCATTGTTTTGTTTGTTGTTTTGTTTTCATCTCATTTTTTATTTTTTATACTTTGCTTTCAAAAATATCAATGAAATATTGTGGAGTGAAGAATATCACATTATGAAGGAAGAATGCAAATAATTTGTGAAAGCGATGCAAGTATCCTTCATTTTCAGATATTATTCTTACAAGTTAAATTTTTCATAATAAATGAGTAATATGGCTGACTTATATTTGGTTGTAGAAGTATTACTTCATTTTTAGATTTTGTGCTTAAGGAATTTAAAATTTATTGTGTGTTCAAACCAAAATCCCTTGTTATTCATTTTCTTTCTCCATGCCATGCTATCCGAAAAATCAGTCCGTTTCCTAAATTCATTATTTAAGGGATTCACACTTGGCTACTTGAGAAATGATTTTTTTGGATCACACTCTCAAGGCAAAAATATGTTTTATACAATAGGAAATTTTTTACTAATCAAATTTATTACATACAATTCAATAACAAGGTTTCTAGTGTTATTTATATTTTCTACACCCTCACCCCCCAATTTTTTCAAAACAATCTATACTTGTTGCAATAGAGATGGCCCTGTCATAAAGCCTAAAACTATGTCAAGGACCCTATTGATTGATAGTATTTTTAGATGCATTTTTAATTGTGAAATAATAATGATCAATTGATAAAATTTTATTTATGTTTTAAGTGTTTTTAAAAATTATGGTTGATTAATAAATAAAATATGCATATATAGTTATATATGCAATCAATTGTTCTACTATTTAGATTCAGTGCACTTTTGATAGTTTTAGTTGATACATGGACTTTTAGTTTTCAATAATTTTAGTTGATTTATGATGTTGTTTTGATCTTCATTAGTTGATTTGATTCATGGTTCATGATAAATGATGGTGAGATGACATCTTGTAAAACATGGCATTTGAAATTGGTACATTTGAAAGTTATTCTAAAGATATAAGATCTCATGTATGGCTCAATTTCAATCACTACTATTAGTTTATAAATATTTTCATTGTTATTTAATCTATCTTGTAGCCTTATTCTTTTTATGAATATCTAGTGGATATTCTAAGTCTCAATTATCTTAATGTTTGAATAAGTATTTAAGATTGGTGAATATAATATCAAGACATATACACCATTTATTCATATTTCATTAGGCATGGACTTATAAGTTGGCTATCAACCTTAGGCTTATGCATGAAACAAAGTAAAAATGTTATAAGGATTCATTTGAGATTTTAAAAATTTTCATTCACATTCAAAATAGCTTAAGTCTAAAGGAGCCTATCATAGCATTCATGGGATAATTCAAAATTACAATTTTAGGTCATGGGTATTTATATTGTGTAATGTTCATCATGGAGATAGCCTAATTCACCAAGTGTCATGGTCCCTAATATTCATCATGAAACATTTCAATGCATGTTTGACTTGGAAACTAGTTGGTATTTCAATTCATCATGGCACATAAATTGGTATGGATGTTAAATTCAAAATCATAATCTCAATGATTTGAGATTGAGATGAGTATTTGGTTGTATAATGGCATTAATGACTAACTAATATCCTTGAATGATGAAAATTAGCAAAGAAATTAGTGTGAAGGATAGTCATTTATAAGTTTGATTAGAACAATAAATAACTTAAGTGGTGTTGCTAAAGTACATGATAATAAGTTTGAGAAAATGGAAAATTAACATGTCAATTGAATGGTTATGATGAAAGGTTGGAAGATATAATTTTTGTTTTTCTTGATCTTTGGTGATTTTTCACAAGCTCTTGGATGGGAGTGAAGCTTTGGTTCTTTGGGATCATGTGGAGATTTTGGAGGTTGACAGTCAGGAGATTTTTTGGAAAGTGATACCAAGTATGGTTTTACAATTTTTGATCATTTTGTTTCAAAATATGGATGTATTTATGAGAGATTCAAGTTTAGTGAAAGAATAGTTATGTCTAAATTGTATGTGTGTGAATCAAAGATCTCAATATTTGTTATATATTTTTTTGTAAAATATGAGGATTATAATGAACAATGTATGTGACTTCATTTGCATGCAAGTTTAAATGGTTTTGGAAAGAATAAAAATCTATTTGAAATGTATTAAGAGTGTACTGATATGTTATGCACAAATTTACTAGTTCGTTACATGCAAATAGAGTTTCCTCTTGTATAATTTATGACTCAAGTCTTTTAGAAAACTTATTTGCATGAAGTCATATAAGGAAAATGTAAATATTTATTTTAAGTTTACATAGAATAACCCTTACATGATTTAATGAATTTTGGTTATCCAAAATTTGGAGAACTTTGAGATAAGAGCTTTTGAGAATATTTCCACATGTATCTCAAGTTTCTAATTTTTGAAGTTTTTTTGGGTTGATGAAAGATAAGATAAGTATTTCAAAAGATTTTTTAAAATAATATTTAGTTGTGATAGAGGTGCATGTTTGTCAATCTCAGTATGAAGGGTCACTTGAATATTCTAGGTAAATGAAAAGATAAATCTATCTTTATTTTCAAAATTGAGTATAAAATAAACCAAGAAATTTCTTAGCCCGATGTTGAATATTTCAATGATTTTTGAATCATGGTGGAAAATTAATATTTTAAGGGTTTTTTTATGGAATATGCTTGGGTACTCTCCAATATGAAGATGTTTTTAAGGTCTTATTATTTTTCTTGAGTTTTTGAATATTTATTTTCTATGAGTTAAAGTGATTATAGTCTTACACAAATTTATAGAAATTTTGGAAATCTTTCTCGCATAAAATTGTTTGTTTTGGTTTTTGGAGTGTTGTTAGATAAATGGATATGAAATTATATTTTGGTTAAAATATTAATGGTAGACCCCAAAAAATATTAAATAAATTTAGTGCTTGAATTTTAGTTACATATGTGGTTATTTATTTTTTCAAATCATATGTTAAAGTTATCATATGGATGAAGAGGTTAGTTTGTTCATATAAATATTATAGGATACAATATATATTTATTTGAGTTTCAATGTGGCAAAAATTAGGGTTTTTCATCCTAAGCATATGAAATTCAATTTTATTTTATATTTTGGAAAAGCAATAAATAATGGATTTATCTTGAAAATATGAGACTTACATACATGGAAGTTTTTGACATAAAAAAGATACAGTTGTTCTATGTTTTGAAGGACTGAGGATTGATCATGATTCACGAGTGTGTGGTTTCAAAATATTAGAGACTATAAAGTCATAGAGATGTTTGGTCTTAGTTTTATTTAAACATGTTACTAGAATGTTTGTTGCTAGACATCTAGTTTTAGTATATAAAAACATGATTTATAGTGTTAAGAATTGGAATGGTTATGTGAAAATCTAAATTGAATCAGTTAGTTATGCTAAAAATGATATGGCATAAATCATTATAAAATTATGAGGATGATTTTGAATTTATATAATGCTAATTTTAATAGCATGAGATTTTACTTGAAGTTTAATCGTAATATTGAAGTTTTAAGATTTTCTTTGAAAATGTTTATTGAGATTAAAATTCTTTGATATTTTGAAGTTGATTTAAAAATATTATATGTAATTTATGAGGTTCAATATAGATTTGGATTCAGATATAGTGTGATATATTTTAGTCATAATGCAGTTTCAGTTTCATTTGTTGGATTATTAAAATTTATAGTTTATTTCTTGGACACTTGTCTCCCAATATCAAGTTTTGATTTTGTATGTTATATTGATCATTATGTTTAGGTGGTACCAACCAGTAGGATGTAATGATGATATAGGTTGGGGGAAAAATTCAAATAGAGGTGTTATTCAGTCAAATTCTAGAAGAGGTTTTCATAGGGGTGGATTTTATGTAGGACATTTTGGACCTAGATTTCATATAGGGACAAGAATGTCCATTCACTTCAATGCCATAATCTTGAGTTTTAGGATATTCTAAGTAATTTACTTTGTTAATCTAGCCAATAAAGGTTATAGAGGTTATAGGGGTTTTCATGGTCATAGGTTTGGAACCTGTACACCTTCCTAAAGAAGTTTATCTCACCATTTAGAGCATGATCCTTGACATTTACCTCTGTAGCCCCCTAATTTTAAAGGTAAACCAATTGATGATCCTTTGAATACAAATGTATCCACACAGTTTGAAGTAGAAACAACCCATGGTAAAAATCTTAGGAAGATGGCCATTCCTTCTAATGCACCTTCCCCCTCTCATATAGATCCTGCCACAAAATGTAGAAAGTTGAATTTGTTTGGTGCCCATAGTGATCCTATCTTAAGGGTTGAGAGATTGAATTTTGGGATCTAGGGTTATGCTGGTAGAAGGAAAACCATAGATATTCTACTTCACACTGCTAAAAAGAGGACTGCAAAAAAGAGAGTTGATTTTGAGCTAGAAACACCAAGGGAAGTCAAATTTCTAAGAAGAATTAAGCTAGAAATTGATGACAACACCATAGATTTGAGAACTAAATTGGTTCATTTCCTAATACTAACATGGAATACAATGTTTCTCTTTATGAATAAGAAAATCAAGTAATTAAAGTGTTATCAAATTTAGATGACTATTGGTCATCCAAGGGATAATTTATGTTTATTGATGAACTTTCATGATAGAACTTAATATTTCAGTTTGACACTTTAATTTTTAGACTTTGATAAATTTTGATAATTTTGGGAAATACAATTTTTTTGTAATTCTAACATAATTATATATGCTCAACTTTATTAATATGCATTATGGATTAATGTGAATAAGATTTATAGAATTTGACTTATTTATTTTATGATTTAATATGTACTGTATTAAATTATTAGTTAATATGGGTCCCCACCCATTAATATTAGTACCCCAGGTCTATTATTTTTAAATATCTTGATCAATTAAGAATTTTAAAGTCTTTATTAAATCTATCCTTTACTAATTTTAGTTTATAATTAATTGCTTTGTTAAAATTTAAATAGTTAACATTAACTAATAACTAAAGTTATCTATAACTTATTTTACAACTAAGTTGAAGGTATAATAAGAGATCAAGGATTCATTTGAAGATAGAAGCACAACATGTATTGAAGACTTAAGTTTTTTTTGAATTCAATCATTTATCTCTTCTTTCTATGCAACTTCTCTAAGATAGTATAACTTTTGCAGATAAACCCAATGGTACTTTATTTCATAGTTGAGTAATTGATTATGTAACATAGGTATATACAATTTTATTTATCATTTAGTAATGATTATCTAAAATTAGCTAAGCTTAATATCTTTTGATGATTTATATTTGTAGTCCTATGCACATATTCCAAGTATTCAAGTTGAATAATGATGATCATTTCATTATTCCATGATGTTTTATGGATCTATTCTAATTATAAAGTTATCATTCAAGATTTTATAGAGAAAGTGTGTTGGTTTTCTCAATAATTTTATCTTTTTATAATAAGATGACTCTCCTTTTGAGACTCACATATGTTTTGAAATTTATTTGAATCTAGCTTTAATATAAATAGATATTTTAGATTTATTCTAAATCTAATTTTTTTTTCTATTTTGGTTATCTTTAAATATAGTTTAATCTATAATTGTTTTATATTTTAATTAGTTTAGTTTAGTTTATTTCTTTTCTTATTAGTTCTTAGTTTAGGTTTGTTTTTTTCTCTATTTGGATAGTTCTAGATTTTTCTTAAGTGATTATTCCTATTGGATTGTTATAGGTTGATATATTTAAATATCTAGATCTATATCTTTTTCAATTTATCATTAATTTAATAGTCTTTATATTTTTCTAAGTTAATAATTTGATATCTATTTTTTATATCTTTTTCAAATAGGTTTTAATCTTACTTTAATCTTTAGATTAATTTCCTTTAAGTTTCATAGTTTTTCCTTTAATCTTTATTCTTATAGTGCTTACCTAGTTAATTCTTATAATTTATTATCTATTTTATTTAGATTAGATTATTTTCTTAATTTATTTAGTCATATAAAATGTGAAATTGGATGACTTAGGCATGCATAATGACACTCAACCCATAAGTCCTTATTTCTCACATAACCCTTCTAGGTTACCTCTTTCACTAATTCCCAATCATCAGTAACCTTCCAAACTTAACTCTTTCAGACCTAAGCAGTCATTTTAGGCCCATATCTCTCCCCCCAGATCTCATCCCCTTAGGATAATAGTTCCCAAAGTGGATAGGAGTACTAGAACCTAAGGTCTCCTATTTCAGTGTTATCCAAGTTCATTTTTAGTCCTAAAGGTTAGATTATTTCAGATCCTTATCCTTTTCCTTATCAACCTAACACAAATTCATATAACCCATGATCATTAATTTCCCTACAAAATTCCATTCAAAGTAAATATAGAAGGGTTGACACTCATTTATATGAAAGAAAAATAATACAAACAAGTGTACTCAATCACTCTTCCCTATTCTTTGCATATAGCCTTCCAAGAGTATTTAAAGCCTATTCAGGCATTCATACCAATCCTTAGTCATTCAAAGTACATCTAGTTTCATACATCACATATAGTTATACCAATCACTTCAATGGGAGAACTACATTAGCTTGATCTCTCTTCAGAGTATTGGTATGTAGGTAGTGTGCCCACACATGAGGTGTGAAGTGCATCCCAATGTATCTTTTACACACTAACCCTTTTCTCTCTTTCCCAAATTTCTATTTAATTTCAATCACAAAGAGATCCTAAGGGTTTTGAAGACTAAATTAGACACATAGTGAGCTTTGTAGGCTTTTAGGCCTAAAACATTCATAAATAGGGTAACACAGGCCTACCAAATAGAACCCATAAATGTTTCAACCTTAGGACAATTTCACTAGAATAGGACTATAGCACTAAAAAATAGGGTGTCCACTTTTGACACTCATATCCATCCCAAAAATGAATTTCAAGAACCTATTCCAGCTAGTTTTTCAGTCATGTTCCTTCAATATCATGCCTTGTCTCAATCTAGATCAATTGGAATAAGCAAAGTTCTATTTTCTCCCACTTCCTACTATATCTAGAAAAGGAAAAAATACTATCTATTTACACAAATTAGTAGGTTAATTAAAGCATATGATTCACTGATTTACATTTCTTAGACCCATTTATTATATATAAATTAAATACCTAATTTCCTAAAAAATAAATATTTGGTGAACTCAACTTTCTTCAAATTTTTGCACAAAACCCATAGAAACCATAGGGATAATTTTTTATTTTTTACCATAATTTTTTTTCCTTAATTTAAAAATTATAAATCTACCAATTAATTTCAAAAATATCATATATTTTGTTCAAACCCTAGTTTATATATACTAGGTCCTTTTTGCATACAAACACTTTTCAAACATTAGAAAAAATATATTTCTAATTATATCAATATTTTATAATTTTTACTAAAATTTTCAAGTAAAATCTATAAATTTCTCTAAAATTTTCAAATTATTACATTAATTTTGATAGAATTCATTCAAAACCCTAGTTGCATCAACTAAACTCCTAGTTATTTTTTAGTACTTACATCATTTTTTAAAATTTTAGTTGCATATAAAACTTAAAAAATCAATTTCAAAATAAAAAATTCATAGTATTTTGCACAAGTATTTCTAAATAATCTTTAGTTGTATATACTAGCACCTCTTTGATTCTTGTGATATCACCTTACATCTCTTACTAATTTGCAAAAATGATGTTATTTTATTTATAAACTTTCCTTACATTTATTGTAAATAATTAGGAAACCATAATAGGTCCTATCATGTACATTAATGATGAATTTTATCATATATTAGTACAAATTTTTATTCTTTGCATTTCATGTTTATTTTTCATTGCATGGGATGATGTTAAGAAATTGATCCTTAACTATGT
>JARHVA010003293.1:1905000-2012500 GCA_037957365.1 Torreya grandis | reverse complement strand
ACATTACAATCCAACACAATCTAGCATCACAATAGGTTTTGTATTGGTTCACATACTTGGTGATGTGTCTTCCTTCCTTTCTCTTCCTCTTATTCAAAATTTTAATGTTTTTATTTTAGATATATTATATCTAGTAAGAACTGATCTACTTTATATTTTTATTTATAGATTCACACTTCACAGCATGTTCTCTCTATACACATCCAACATCACACAACTTCATAATTTTCTCCCTTACAAGTAAGTTCAAGTATGCTTTCTTTTTTTCCTTTATCCTAGTATTTCACTTTGCTGCATAACCAAAATAAAGGGGGGGTAAATTTATTCATATAAAATGTGAAATTGGATGACTTAATCATGGTTGATGATACCCAACCCACAGGTCCTCCTTCTTGCTCACACAACCCTTCTAGGCTACTTCTTTCACTAATTCCCAATCATCTATAGCCTTCTAGACTTAGCTCTTTCAGACCTAGGTAGTCCTTTTAGGCCTAGATATACCCCCAAGGTCTCAACCCCTTAAGAACAACACATAAATTGGATAGGAGTACTAGAACCTAGGGTGTCATGTTTTAGGTGATATTGTCCAAGTGCATTTTTGGTCCTAACGATTAGATTCTCTTAGATTCTTATCCTTTTCCTTGTTAGCCTAAAATGAATTAATTTATCCCATGATCATTAATTTCCCTATAAAATTCCATTCAAATTCCATTTATAATGGTTAACACACATTTACAAGAAATAATAAGAATAACCTTCTAAGAGAATTTAAATCCTATTGAAGCATTCATACATGTCCCTAGTCATCCAAAGTACATCTAGTTTCACATTCATTTTCATACATCATACACATTTACACCAAACACTTCAATAGGAGAACTACATTAGCTTGATCCCTCTTCAGTGTATTGGTATGTAGGCAATGTACCCACATATGGGGTATGAAGGGCATCCAACATATATTTTACACACTAAACCCTTCTCTCTCTTTCCAAAATTTCCATTCAAGTTAAATCACAAAGATCTCCTAAGGGTTTTGAAGACTAAATTAGACACACATCAAGCTCCACAGGCTTTTAGGCCTAAAAACTTCATAGACAAGGTAACACAGGCTTGATGGATAGAACCCAAAAATATTTTGGCCTTGGGACAACAACACTAGAATAGGACTATAGTGCCAAACAATAGGGTTTCCACTTCCAACACTTCTATCCAACCCAAAAATGAAGTTTAAGAACCTATTCCAACCTATTTTCTAGTGCTGCTCCTCCAGTATTAGGCTCTGTCTTATTATGGATCAACCACAATAAGCTAAGTTCTATTTTATCTCACTTTTTGCTATGTTTGGAGAAGGAAAAAAATATTATCCATTTAAAAAAAATTAGTAGGTTAATTAAATCATATTATTCACTAATTTACATTTCTCAGACCCATTTATTATCTAGGAATTAAACACCTAATTTCCTAAAATAATAAAATAGTTGTCCTTTTCTAGTTTATCCCTCTTTCTATATGATTAGTCATTTGTCTTTCTTAATTTTATTTTCTTATATTTTTTGTTGTTAGTTTTCTTGCTCTTTTGTTTTCATGTTTTGTCTCTTTCTCTTTCTTTGATCTCTCTCTTCTACTTTTGGTTTTCTTTATAACATTACAAGCAAGAAGCGAAGATATTACATAAATACATATATATTAAAGAATCAAATTTCTATTCTTCAAGAGACTATCTAGCTCATAGATTTTATCTATAAGATAGAATAGATTACTGATTCTTATCATGACTAATTCATAATTTGATAAATAGATTTATGGTTGTTATATTGAAATAAGTTGTCTTGATAACTTATCAATTATTTCCCAAAATTTATAATAAAAACCCCCTCATGTCTTTAGGATCCTAGATGGACATTTAGAAACCCCACGATTCAATTTGTATGATTCTAATTTGACCTTCATGATAGGAAAAAGGTTGATTCATTGATCATACAATTTCCATAATCAATAGAATGGGTTCAAACTAAACCTAGGTGAGTTAAAAATAACTTCAATTGATTTAATAGTTTTCAAGTAATTATGATTTGAAACTACTAGGAATTTATCTCAAATTAGATATTTTAGGATTTTTTCAAAGAGCTTGATAACTCATAAAGGCAATGATGAAAGGCTAGGATATTTTAAATTTTTGAATTTCCTTTTTTTAGATATTCATTAATTGTAAATGGATAATTTGACTAGGAATTTAATCTTATTTAGTGTTTTAATCGATTTTGATTAGAATTTTATCTCTTTCAAGATTTTATTTAAGTGTGTAAGTGCCCCACTTAATAGGTCCATAGGTAAAATTGATGGCTATCATGTTTCAAGGTGATTAGGGATGAATTCATAAGAGTTTATTGTTGAAAATGATAGAATACCTAAATTAGGGATGTTTTAATAGGATTTCAATATTTGATTAATGATGCATAATAAAACTTGGGACATTTAGTGATTCTTAGACCTAATTTTCAATGGTTGATAGGAATTAGTGTGAAGTCCAGTTGGAAGCTAGTTGTGACTAGTTTTAGGTGTCTACATTTTGACCCTATTTGGGAAGATGTTTCAAGATATAGGCATAGTAATGTCTTATCAAATAATGAAATATTCCATCAAAAATGAAATAATAACAATTGAGAAAGAATCTCTAAATAATGTTTGAGAAGCCTATAATGATGCCCCCTTAAGGGGGTGGATGACACATATGATTGATAAATGGTCCCTAAAAAAGAAGCAAGAAAAAGAATGAAATTTACCCATGAGTGAGATCAATCCCATTGAGATAATTTTTACACACATTGATTTAAAAAATTAATAATTTTCCCAAAGGTAGTTATAATCAATAACAAAGTTTGAGACACTAATTTTCCCAAAGGTGGCTATAATCAGTGGTACAAGAACATACCCTAGTAGGGAAGATGAGTCAAAATAATGATTTACCAATAGGTGGTTATAATCATTGAGATGACCTAGATTTAATAATGATGTTTAATTGTGTTTTTATAGGTTAAATTGGCAAGCATAAATTAAGTATATAATCTATTACATGGATTAAAGATGAGTGAGCACAAACATAGATGTTATGGTCTAATGATTGAAGAAGCCACAACTAACCAGGAACACAAGGATGCATAAAGTGATGAAAGAGATGATTATAGGAATAAGAATTGATCAATATGAATGATTTGGTTATACCTAATAATATTAATATGCTCATCCTTATTAGCATTGATACAACAAGAATGGTCAATGGGTTGATTTGATCAAGGAGGGTGAGAGGATTTACCAAGGTTACCAAGGAGAAATATCTTAAGCTCAATTATTTTTAGGATATATTGAGCTGATTGTTGTGATAGAATGTGATGCTATACATAATGATATAAAATTCCATGATAACATAGCCAAAATATGCAGAAGGATTGACTCTCAATCCAACAAATAATTGAAAATAATGCACCAATGATAAAGACCATGATGACAATGTTGACATGTGAATATGTATGGACTCAAGAATAATGCACAAGTAATCACCTAATGAAAACATATAGATTGAGTCAAGGCATAATAATAAAAACAAACAAATAGGCAACCAAACAAATAAACAAATAAAAGGTTTGAAATAAAAAGTAATAGAAAGTGTCATGTCATCAACCAAGTCAATATCTACACATGAAGGCTCAATGGAATGATAAACGGGTGGTGCCCACAAGCAAGGATACATGAAAAAGAAAAGGTTACACCCCTAATGGTAGTGGAATAGACTATAACTAATAATGGATTTGCCCTAGTAAGGTAGATTGAGGATGATTGACTAGGTTTAAGCAGGACAAATGTTTTTGTAGTCTAAAAATTTTAGATGTTTTTGGAATTTTGAGGTATCTTAAATCATTAGAGATTCACAAGATACCCCTCACAAAATGGAAAGAGTATTGTATTAGGATTATCATAAAATGGTGAGAGCTTATGAAAAAGGGGGACTAAGTTGACCTCAACATGAATCAAGCATGGCCTACATAATCCCATTTAGACGTCAAGTCACAGTAGTTCTACCAACACAAAAGGTGGTGAGATCTAACCAGGTAACAAAAAGTCTATAAATTTTGGAAAATGGCAAGGAAAATGAGAATAGTAATGCAAAGGTAATGTGTAAATACATGGTAAAGGTGTTGTTCCTAATTCCCCATAGGTAATTATAATTAGCATAAAATGTCATAGATTAGTGATATTAATTTACCTATAAGAGGTTATAATTATTAAAATAAGGTGGAATACTAATTTTCCCATAGGTGGTTATAATCAGTGGCACTAGTCAAACATAATGAAATATAACTTTCCATATCCACTATCATAATACTTTCATAGACTATCATTTAAACATAGAATTTTGAAACTACTAAAACAAGATCAAAATCCTCTCATGTAATATGCTATAAGAAACAAAGGAGTCAAGATAAAAAGGGTTGGGTAGGGATGATAAAATAGGCTTTGGTTTAATAGTGAAGGTATGGATGGATGATATATGATATGGTATGGTTTAAGGATGGTGATGTTATGACAATTGGATATAATGTAATAGGGTTGGCCCTAACTAATAAGGTAAGGTAAATAATATGGTATGAAATAATGACAAGAAGAATGGAAAATGAAAATGGCAAGTTATATGATTCTATTGTTCATTTTGATGCATAGATGCACATCTTAATCAACATATGATACAACCAAAATAATCAATCATAGAAATTTTTATCCCACACCTCTTCTAAATAGCTACTCTATCAAGAACCTACTATGGATTTGGACTCTAATAATGTAATTTCAATATTTGTTAGCCTTTAATTTTGTCTCCTTAAAACTTTGAGATAAGATGTCTTTGTAACCTCTATAAAGGAAAGTTTGGCTAGGGGTCCTAAATAATGATAAATATTGGATGATAGTTTTGGTTTGGAAATGTAAATGTGGATGATAATGGAATGTATAATGCTTGGGAAATAAATGAAGATGGGGATTTTTAGGAACAAACAATGTTGTATATTCTATATTTGACATAATTTTGGTTGTGGTTGGTTAAAAGACTTCTAAATATGCTCTCAATAAGACCACCATTTTTTTATTTGATCTTGAGAGTAGATATCATTTTATTATACTATAGATTGGAAGTTGTAGTGATTTTATCTTTGATATTTTATTCATAAAGTAGTGAAGAACTATTATGATCAATTTTTGGTACCTCAATGAGGTTTTCACTGATGAATTTGTCTTGATTTTCCCATAGAACCTTTGAAAAGGTTTGAATAAAGAATGTTGAATTTTGACTTTAATTATATTCTAGTGCCTCAAATGAGGTTTCACTAGAAGATGTTGAGTTTGGACTTTCATTTCCCCTAGTGCCTCTAAAAAGGTTTACTATGAGATTTTTATTCTTCTCCATGAATGTGGTCTTGGCCCCCTTGATATTATATAATTGATATGTCCTTGTGGATGCATTTTAATAAGGTATGATTCTATCTATCCTAATCAAAACTTTTGAGAGGTGAAATGTCAATATAATGGATAGGCTGGCTAGTGTTAATGGCATGTGGAATGGTACTGGATACAAAGAGGTAGCACAATCCTCATATAATATACTAGGAGAAATTGTGTTGAATTTGAATTAATTATCCTATAAAATAGTATAAGGATAAAAAATATATTTGAATTAATCTACAAGGCATGTGTAGCTAATGTTGTAACAACCAAAAAGATATTTTGATTCTTAAGTTGAGTCTAACTCAAGGGACTTTGAATCTAATGTTGAGAATTATGTTGATTCTACTTTTGATGTTAGTTTAAAAATATAACTTGACTCTAATTATTATTCTTCATCTAGTGTGGATGTTGCCACAATGATTCCTAGTTTAAGGTTTGGTATTAGACAAGTAACAACTTGTGATATCATAACGGCCTTTATAAATATTTGTTTGTCAAAGTGAGACTTCTCAATAAGGGGGAAAAGGTTAAGATACAACTCCATAGAGACTAGTTTACCAAATGGAGTATATTTAAAAATAGGATAATGATCAAGATATTGATTTTCCCAAAGCCATATATAATCATTAAGAAGTGACTCAACAAAGATTAGCTTATCAAAGTGAGACTCCTTCACAGTAAGAATAGTATCAAAAGGTAATTCATCATAGGTTGAATTGTCACAAATAGGTGTCTCAATAAAAACATCATGGATTGGTTATTTTTCTTGGACTTGGTTTACAAGTAATTTTTAAAAAACTAATTTTGAACATATCTTGGTCTTTGAATGATCGCTATTGAATAGGTATTAATTAGATCTGTATTTGTTCAAAAACCAACATGTATTTTATAAATTTGGGGAAGGTTGGAAATGAATGAATAATGGCCAATGGATAAATAATGATTTATTTGTGAATAGGATCATCTAAGATGGGATTAAGAAAGGCTAGTTTCTAGCCTATGATTGTAATTATTACTTGTCTAGTTGTAATTTCATAACTTTGTTAGGATAAAGAGCTACCATACTTGGAAGGGCATGAAATGGTAATGGTAGGGAATTTCAAATCTTGGTTTCTATCATGAGACAAAGGATGAGGTCCTAGTATAGTAATGGTAGGGAATTACAAATCTTGGTTAATATTGTGAGCTAAAGGATGAGGTCTTGGTATGGTAATGATAGGGTGTTATGAATCTTGGTTACTATCATGAGACAAAGTATGAGGTCCTAAAATGGTAATGGTAGGGAATTATAAATCTTGGTTAATGTCATGATCCAAATGATGAGGTCCTATAATGGTAATTTTAGGGTATTGTGAAGCTTATTTGTTATCGTAAGCCAAAGGATGAGGTCTTGGAATGGTAATTGTAGGGCATTGTAAAGCTTGGTTGTTGTCATGAGACAAAGAACAAAGCCTAGAATGGTAATCCTTGGACACTATGGATCTTGGTTTTTCACAAAATTTGAAGGAGGTTTAATGGTATAGGTGGGGGATTGGGTACCATGAGAATTGAAAGGGTGAACTTGGTATGTTATTTGGCCCAAATAAGGTATCACTACATACTACTCTTGATGATCTTGATTTTGTTCCCAAGATTGAATATAGTAAGGAGGATAAGGATCCATCTCACAAATCACCTAGAGGTCTTAATCAAAGTTAATTTATGTGACCATGTTATCATAACTTGTATTGTGCATGGCTCAATTATGAGTGTAACGAGAAATATCCAAAATAATGATGATAATTTTAAAAAAAAGGAGGGGAATTGTAAAAAATATTAAAAGTAAAGTACAAAGCAAAAATGGTCTAAACTTGTCTAACTTGGTCAAAAATTGGACCTATATCTCCAAAATGGTTTGTGTTAAAACTTGGTATTAAATAGTCTAACGTTAAATGTCTAATTTCATTTCTTAAAACAAAAGGTCAAGTGGATGAATAAAAACTAAAATGCCAAACTATAGGTACAAAGTGTTTTAAACAAGTATAATCTAAAGAAAACAAAATTTGCTAGGTCTTTTGGAGAGGTTACAAAATCTAGGCTCAAAACAGGCATGTGCTAAATATTTTAGAAAAGACACAAACTCTAGACTTTACACAAAATAAGGTATGGGATTTAATCTAAAAAAATTGAAATATTTTAGTGTAAACTAGGAATTCAAACTTAAACATGAACTTGGTCAGTTGGTTTAATGCATAAAACTCTAGGCATATAGAAGATGGACCACTTCCCCCCAAATCTAGGCACAAATAATAAGTTTTAAATTTCATAAAGAATTAACCTAAGTTACATAACCCAAAAGAGAAAGATCATTGTCTAGGCCAAAATTACATAGAGGGATAGGCATACATCAATCAATGTTTGGATTTGAACTTGTCAAGGCTATTTTCAAACTCAAATTTGGAAAACTAGGCTTCTTTAAACAAAAAAACAAGCTAGACAAAACTGAATGACATAATGGCACTAGATATAGATCCAAAAGGCACACGTGGTTTTAGTTTTGAATTGGAACTTGAACACAAAAAAGGAAGTCTTTTTAATGATTCAAGTAGCATAATTATGTTATCATTCTCTAAATATGACATAAAAGGTTTTATTTCAAGACTTAAAGGGATGAAAATTGAAATCAATTGGATAATGTAATAATACCCTTTTTAATCAAATAACATACACAAACAATATTTTTAAAAATACTAAGGCACATTTATGATGTCAAATGGGTGGCATAATGCCTCCTCAAACAAAGGTGTGATATATAAACAATACTTTTTTTGACATGGTAAGATAGATAAAAATAGATAGTTTGACTAAAAATCATGTAAGAAAGTATAAAATGACAAAATCACCTAAGTGTAACATCCTAAATCCTAAAAATGAAAAGGATTCATAGTAATATCAATTTCCATAACTATATTAAATCTTGATAGGATTTTAATTATTAATCCAAAATAATAAAAGTACATGAAAAGTAGGGTTTTTAGTCCCCCTCTTCTCTCAAGGGTTTGTACTATGACATGGAACTTTGGGCTACTCACACTACATCAACGGTATATCAGTGTTGAGTAGGAATTGCTCTAAACTATCAATTTTTGCTCAATCATAATGGTCTCAAGTGTGGCTAACATGATAAATGCTCACATTAATTGGATCTTCATTAACCAACTTATTGCAAAAAAGGACTTTTCATTTTCACAACCACTACATCTATCAATTGCTTAGTCTAGTGTAATTTTTTATTTGATTATACATTTTGAGGGTAACAGTCACTAATGGAAGTAGTTTAACCACTCAAACTACTATCTCAGTGATTCACCAACTTATTTTATATACCCCACCATGGAGTGGGGTTGAAATGATATCGAGAAATGAATTCTTAAGACAACTCTTCCATAAAGAACTCATGAGGGGGTGATGAAATCCTACTCATAATCTAAAAGGAATGAAAAATAAATATAAGTGAAAATAATTTAGGGTCATTTTGTGGTCACCCAAACCATATGTATTTGGGAAGGGCCTTAGAAACTTTCTTTTAATACTTTTGGACTAAAGTGACAAAGTTAAATAATGAGAACTTTTGGTCACCTAAGTTACCTAAAGGGTATGGGGGGAGAGCATACACTCATCACTCATTTTTCTAAAAATAAACAACTTATAACAAATAAGCATAAAATAAACAACTCTTAGCAGTATGTAAATAAGTATGACAATTCATTTTATTGCACCAAAATAAAATATGTTGTGAAATTTTGGCCCCTTGGCATTTTTTATTTGAGAAATTTGGAAAAAAAATTCAAAAAAAACTAAGGCATGAAAATAACTAAGTTCATTATAAGAACCAAAAACAAAGTGTGCAATATTTAACCATGTTTAAACTTTTCTTTTTCTACCTTAGGACCTAAAATTTGTTAGAGTTTTCCTACTTAGATGCCCTAAAGTGAGTGAGAAAATAATATTTAGGATTTAACTCTTAGGTTTCTTATTTTTTATCTCACATAGGGATCAATGTTGGTCCATGTAGGGATTGATGTCAATCCACATAGGGATTGATGTTGAGCCACATAGGGATCAATGTAATTATCGATAAAGATCTATGTCAGTTAAGAAGATTGATGTTGGTTCTTTATAAAACATGGAAAAACACAATATGGTTTTCATAAAATTACTATTAATAAAATGATCTTAAAACCAAAAATTCTCATTATATCCTTTAAAGAAGTGGTCAAAAAAATAATATGTAGGTTCTTAGATAGAATAAAAACCAAAAAAATCAAGAAAACCCTTATTAGTCACATTTCATCTGTGTTCTACTTTTCACATAGGGACAATGGCCAATTCAATGAATCAACATCAATTTGGGATAATTGACATCAGTCTGGGAGAATCAATGTTGGTCTCTATCAAATTTTCAAATAAACTAGCATTGGTCATGTATAACCTATGTGTTGATAAAAAAAAAATATGTGAAAAATGAACTAAAAACTCAATTTTTGATGATTTTTAAGTATCCATTAGAATAAATAAAAGTAACATATTAATATCCTTGGTCATATGGAATGCTTGATGTCCCACTAGGCATTCCAACAAGTGAACTATGAATTTGACATAGAGGGGAGGAAAGCCTTGTGTTAGTCTCATAAAATAAGTGAAATGAACACACTAAGATCCTAAAACCTCTATCCTAGACATTAGGGTGAGCTTAAGTAACAAAAACTAAATTAAAGCACAATAAAAACATAAAAGACATAACTCTTTTACTTTATTTGGGAGCTCTAAATGACTTTTTTGAATGGTTTATTTGGCTTTTGCATCAATAATTATTTGACAATGGATTTATCTTGGCTCCTTCTCTCCTTGGCACCTTGGCTTGTGATTACTTGGCTTAAGATTTGAGCATGGTAACACCATTTTCTAGGAATTTAGGCATTATAACACTACATCAAAGAGATTTGTTTAAGATATTTGAGTATAATAAAATTTCACCAAAATATTTTAAAATTCAATAGGCAAGGCCTTGTATTTATAGCCTTAGGAATTAACTCTCACCCAAGGTGAGTCAAAGTTGATTTTAGGCTTAGAATGGGTTCAAAATAAACCTAGGAAATTTAAAACTAATGTCAGTTGATTTAATAATTGTCAAATAATTATGAATTACAATTAATAGGAATGGATTTCAAATTAGATATTTTAGGATACTTTATAATAACTTAAAAACTCAAAGGCAATGATGAAAAGCTAAGATATTTTGAATTTTTAAAATTCCTTTTTTAATATATTCATCAATTGAAAATGGATAATTCAACTAGGAATTTAATCTTTTTTATTTTGTTAATTCAATTTGACTAGCCTTTTATCTCTTTTAAGATTTTATTTAAGTGTGTAAGTGACCCATTTAATAGGTCCATAGGCCAAATTGATAGTTGTGATGTAATCAGGTGATTAGGGATAAATCCATGAGAGGTTATTATTGCATATGGTAAAATTAGGGATGTCTCAACATGATTCTGAGCTTTGATGAATGAAGCACAAACAAATTTGGGAAGGTAAGTTATTTTTAGGCTTAATTTTCAATGGTTGGTAGGAATTAGTCTTAAATCTGATTAAAAGCCAGTTGTGGTCAGTTCTAAGTGTCTACACTTGTTAATTATTTCAAATCCAAATATAGAATAATGTTAGGAAAGGAGAAAAAATATATTCTTGTAAGTTTAAATCCTCATTCCATATTAAAAAAAGAGTTCCACTTGAACCCTGGTATATAGCTATAGCAAGGTATTGTTCCCAATGGAAAAGTTTCATGGTAAGAAAAGGCATATTTTTAAGGAAGATTATAGGTTTTCACTTTGTTAAATGAATAATAAAATAAGATTTTTTTTTTATAAAAGTGATAAAAATTCTCTAAAATCTCCTCCAACCTCTTCAATCTCAAAATCATATTTAGATAGAAGCCACAGGTCCAAACAAGGTAAAAAAACACATGATATTTCCATCGAGTCACTTACAAGTAAAGGAGAGTCATTTTCATGAGATTGTTTTATGAAGGAGGAGAGTAAATAATAAAAATTATATTATGGGATTTTTAACAAACCTATTCCATTAAAATACATAGAAAACATTTTGGGTTTAAGGGGCAAAGCTTTATGAATTATCATTAAGACGTTTGCTACTTCTTAAACCCTATAAAACCCCAACTTAATTTTTTTCTCTTAATAGTATGTTTGAACTTGATTAATGTAGTATGATGGTTTATAATAATAATATAGTGTGATAAATATCCATGAAAATCTAAATTCAAAACATGCAACCCTTAGACTAGACTCATACCACAAAAAATCCCAAGTTTTATGGTCTTTTGACATGACAATCAAGTTTATGGTACTCTGAGATGTTCCCAAACATCAATGGTGACTAATGGATAGATTTTAAAATTATATTAAACATATTTAAGTTCCATAATAAATAATAAAATAATAAAAATATTCAAAATGGTAGATAAACCACTTGAGTATGCATGTTAGTGGACTGTGTTCAAGACTGCTTATACGTAGCCACTAGGAAAGGCCTAAAGAGAGAAAACTAATGATATTTGACTATATTTTTGAACCTAAAATTTATATTAATGTCTATTTTTATTTTTATAGTATATTAAAACAATTTTATAAGTGATCCAAGTCATTTGTTGACTGATTTGAGTCATGATCTTTTAGAGAAAGCATATTAGGCTTGTGGAGACCTAAGGGAACACCACTACCATTGGAGTTAAATATTTAATAAAAAATAAAGGATAAATTTATTATTAGTGTAAGTAATATTCTAAAACATAATAAATAATTCAATAAGTGTAAATTAAACCTAGGATCTTCCTTAAGGGGAAGTTGAAGTTGACAGGCTTAAGGTCATTGGTCCAATGTTCTTGAACAAGGTTTTAAGGGTAAAAGACAAGTAGTAGGATTAAAACCAAAAATAAAATTACTAATAAATTATTTCAGTGTAAATTTTGATTATAGTACCTAAACCAATTCCTTAAATCTCCTTCAAGATAATTCATGAGCAAATATGGCAAGATAACAAGGTGTTCATGCATACACAAATGGATTGTGGAAGTCTACAAATTTGGAATGAAATATTCTTGGTAAAACATATAGACATATAAAATTGGCCACCAATGGATTTAAACCTGAATTTAGACCAATTATTATCAACCATTTAACATATATCCTAATAATTTAGAAACATCTCAAATTTGGCTTCATCACATTTAATTAAATCAATTTGGCCCATAAATCAATTAAAAAGAGCAAATGTGTAAATCAATTAAACCAAATCTTGTAAAAAAATTCAAATGCCTAAAAGGGATTAATTAACATGAAAATCCAAATAAAATCCTAACTTAATTAATCCATGATCAATTAAATGAATTATTAAAAAGGGAAATTCAAAATATAATGAATATCCTAGGTTTTCATCATTATCTTTTGTGAGTTGTCCAAAATGCAAAATATCCCACCTATGCTTATTCCATGCTAATAATGACCATTTGATAGCTTTTAACCCTATTTAGGTTAACTAATCAAACTTATGTTAGGATTTAACTCATTCCAAGTTGATTTCAAAACCTACAAATATAAACATTTGCCTCTCTAGTTAGAGATCTTGGAATATAGTAAAGTTATAATATAGGATTGATTCATCAAGCAAATGCAGTGTTATAATGCCAAAATTGAGACAAGACAAACCATTTTTAAGAAAAATAAATCCAAATCCAAGCTAAGAATGGTGCCAATGGGAAATGGAGATAGCCAAACCCATTGATGAAGACTTCTTGAGCATAATCTAAGTAAGTCAATGAACACATCAATTGGAGCATTCAAGGAAGGTAAGGAAAATCTATAAGTTTATTTACATTTTAGTTGAGGTTTGTCATTTGTAATTTGTTAAAAAAGATCCCCCTATGATCTAGGCATAGAGGTGTTATGATTTGTTAGTGCATTTTTCATTTCATTTATTTTAATTGAGACTAACACTTGATAGAATGTCCCCTCCATCATCATATTCATAACATCAAAAATGTCATAACTAGTGGGACCCAATGCATCCCAAATACCAAGGACACAAATATGCAGATTTGAAATCTTCATTGGATGCTTGAAGCTCTCTAAAATTGATTTTCTAACATTGTTTTGGCTATATTTGATTTTGTTTTATTTATCACATTTACATAGAGATTGGTGATGGTTAGGTACAATCGATGATGGTTGGGTCTAAACCCATGTTTCTACAAAAATAACTATGGTTATATGTAAATTATCAATGGTTGTGTTTTATGGGGAATATGCTCATAAATCTTAAATTTTTATTCTTTATGTCATTAAAATTTATGATTTATAGGTTTAAAAGGCATTTAAATTCAATAACTTGGTTTAACATTAAAATTATTCTCATTTTTTATGCTAACCAGACCTAAATTAATGCATTTATCTTTTATAGTTTTGCTTCATAGGAAATCAATGATGGTCTTAATCAACTAGCATCAATTCTTATTGACTGAGGATAGTTACCTTGAAACTAGTGAGGTCATCTGTGACCATCCATAGTCACAATGTGAACTAATTTAAAAACATGAGAGCTAAAAATCAAACATAATATTCCAAATCAAGAAAGTGCTTCAAAGAAAGGGGTTATTATCTAACAATTTTAGGTTAAAGGACCAATTTGAATGCCAAACTTACTTTATTAGACTAATCAAACATTTCATTTTGGGATTGTAAAAGGAATTAGTCAATCTTTCACATTTAAATTTGGGTCTAAAATGAACATGTTAGATCTTAAACATTTGGTATTTAGTGCCTAAAACAAATCTGACATGCTAAGTATTAGAAAAAATTAAAATTGGATGTTTAAAATGCATGTTTAAATCTTGAACATTTCAAATTGTTGTTTTAAAACAAACTTAGGATACATCTTGCACATTTGGACTTTGGCTTTAAAATGAACTAGATGATCTTGCTTAATTTAGTATTTTGTGTAAATATTCTTTCAATTTTTTAAAGTTAAGCCAAGGGGATAGTAAAGAACAACATTACATTCAATTTGGTGGTTAAAAATCTAACTTCACTCATAGTTATTTTCAAAAACCTATATATATATATATATATACACATATATATATATATATATATATATATATATACATATATATATACACACACACACACACACACACACACACATATATATATATATATACATATATATATATATATATATATATATATATATATATATATTCATATTCACAAAAAGGATAGAATGTGTATGCTCTCCACCCATCCCCTTTAAGGAACTCATGGAATCAAAAGTGACTTTCCATTGCATTTAAGTGCCTAGTCCAAGGCATAAAATGAAAAGTGGCTAGGCTCTCCTCAAAACCCATATGGTATTAGGTGATCTAAAATCACCCTAAAGTCCTTCTAATTGTATTTTATTTTTATGCATTTGGGATTGTGATGGGGATGTCATTACCTCTCATGAATTCTCTAGGGAAGCATTAACCTGGGGCTTCATATCCTAGCAATGTTTTGACCCCTCTCCATAAGGGGGTATACAAATTGGGATCACCTATTATGATGGTGGAATGAGTGGTTAAACCATCTCCATTAGTAGAAATCTAGACTGGAATGTATGATCAATCAAGACATTACACTACATTGAGTAATTGATGGATGTAGTGGTTTTGAAAATGACAAGACCTTTTTATAACAAGTCAATTGACATGGATCCAATTAATGTGTTTCTTCTCTTATATGCAAATGTGAAAGTTTGTAAAAATGGGATCAATATAGATAGTTGTAACTTGTAATTTTTAGTCAACCCTACTTTGCCACACCTTGATAGGATCTATGATGATATACTTAGTTTTATTTTTCTCATTTTATATTTATTGCTTGGTGTGTTATATCTAATTTTTTTTGTTTATACCACATCATGAATGAGTCTTGTATCTAACATTACTCCATTATTTAAGGAGGTGTTATGCCATCCATCCGATACCTTGATTTAACTTAGAGAACTTTTGTGTTGAAGCATTAAGTATAGGCACTTAATTGAGATGGGTAAAATTATGCTGCCCAAATCATTTCAAGTCTTGTGCCTTTGAAGTCTTTCAAACATAACATTGTCACATATTTTTGGAGTCATAAGACCATTACACTACCCAAATTGTTTCAAAATACTTGTCTTGTCTTGTATCCCAAATTATCATTATTTTTCACCAATCATTTGAGATTTATTAGATCTTTGTTAAGCAAAGTCATGTTATTCAAATATTCCTATCTTGTTGTCATCAAATCTTAGTTTACCTTAGTTGAGTCTTTGATTAACTCTTACAAGTTTAGATCCAAACATTGATTGATTTTAGTTTAGGCCTCAACATATAGGGGATGATACATATATATTTCTCTTTTTGGTTGTGTGACTTAAATTAATACATTACTCAATTTTAGAAACTTTATTGTTTGTGCCTATGTTTAATAAAATTATTCCATCTTCAAAGTGCCTTTTATTTGATGTTTTACATTAGTCAGATCATGTTTGTGTCTATAATAAAGTGCCTAGTATTTTCCAAACTATTCCAAGTTTGTTATATTAATCATCATCATCATCATCATAATCATCATCATCATCATCATCATCATCATCATCATCATCATCATCATCATCATCATCATCATCATCATCATCCTTTGTTTTAAGTCTAGCTTTTGACACAACATTTGGCCAAAAATCCTAGCACAACGTATTTTAGCCTAGATTTTGAATCCATGTTTGGACAAAAGACCTAGAAATATTTCCCTTTCTTAGTTTAGACCTATTTGGAATGCATTTGGACATTAGAGTTTGACATATTATTTTTAGGTCATTTTACTTGACCTTGTTTGTGTAAAATATTTGATGTTAGACTTTTAACATTATAAAAATTTTACCAAGTCTTTGCATAGAATTTCTAGATATTTATCTCAATATTCGACCAAGTTAGATAGATTTAAATAATTTTTCGTTTTAGACACAACTTTTTAGAGTTTGTAGAACTCTCATCCCATCTTTGTTTCAAAACATTTGTCGTAGATTTGACCATGGCTCACTATACACATAATGGAATCATGTACAATATATGATATGGAAATGTTATTTCACAAGTGGAATTTGTTCAATAACCTTATGGAGATGATGTTTTTTAGGAGATAGATTCATGTCTACCATATAATACTCAAATGGGGAAATAGAGTCAATATATTTTGGCCAATTATTTGATTAACATGCCTCCATACACAGAGTAAGATCAAGAATAGATAACCTAATATTTGGATAGTGTACCTATGATTATAAAAAATCTCCAATAATAACCTTAATATGGAATAATGCTATCGAGCTATGAGGTAGAGCATGACAATTCATCAAATCTACCAAGAGGGCCTTATAACATGTCTTATCAAAATAATGAGCAAGCCTCTTCTCGTGATACTAATTCCAAGTACCAATACCTTAACTATATCCACATATGATTGTAACATAAAGTATCCTCATAGCGGACCATTTCATTCAAATGTACACAACATACTAGACATATCAAGATGTAGCACATAACTTTAACAATTTGGCCATGATAAATGCACCTCTAATTCAGTTACTCCCTTAAATAGGAGTCTTATTTGAGTTGATAGGTTAATAAAATTAGGGTTTATACCCACATACATAATATACTTCAGTCTAAAACGTGTTCAATTCCCCAACCATCGAAGAAGTGTCTTCTGATTCTACATAAAATAGTGAGTAAAACATAATAGATAATGCACAAGTAATGTCCAATTTAAAACAAAGTGGTGTTAATGCACAAATAAATATTCAATAACAAAATGTGCCTTTAAATAGAACCATTATTAGTTCAAAAACTTAGGGAGTAGGATTTTATACATACCAACCTCAACCAACTACCTCTAATCCTCAACCAACTACTTCTTCAACACCCAATAATAAGGATTAAGTAGTCAACCAACAACCAGTATGGTGCCACAATAGAATGTCAATAATATTCCAAAATAATAGGCATAATCTAATATACCCATACAATAGAGGAAAAACATATTTCCACCTCAATAGGGGGAAACCAATGCTCCACTTCACTAGGTAATAATGAACATACCTCCTCAATCATAGACTAACATAACAATCAAAAACCAAATGATGTCTAGCCAATAACATGTAAATATTGGTTATTGATAGATGCCAAATATACAATATGCATTATTTTCAAATAGCAATTCATGCTAAAAAGAGGTTCTAATGTTCCTCAAGTATCTATTAGGTAATAGTTTCCTTTGATGCCAAACATGCCACAAGTTCAGAGATAGGATCTTGGTTCATAAACTCCCCCTCAACATCAAGGTATGACTAGTCAATAACATGCCCCTATTCAACCTTAGTATGCAAAATATGGCTATATACCACCATCCTAACCTCAATATTCCCAACATCAAACATACATACCCAATCCCAACTAGAATATTGCATCAAAGTCTATGTAATTACAATAATCACACTATAATATATGTATTCATATTATTGGTCCATTTCCTAGCCAATCCAACATACCCCAACAAATATTTCCATCATACATTGATCAAATTAATCCACTTGTAACCACTCAACCATCACCTCAAGCCAATGTTCCTATAGGTTTCCTTGAATAAGAGCTAAAAAACTAAAGGATGCAATTGCCACCATCTAAGTTGGGAAAAAATTCAAAAAATTCAAGTTGGACGATGTGTGTTCTTACCCTTTCAACATGGAGTACTTGTAAATACCATTTCCTCTAGGGTATGAACCACTAAAGTTTGACAAATAAAAGGGGAAAGGTGACCCCAAGGCCCATTTGATTTAATTATTTGTGTCATACTAACCAGTGGCCTATAGTAACATATACTTCTTATTGTTTCCAAGAAGTCTAGTCAGACAAGCTTTGGAATGGTTCTTAAAGTTACCAAATAATTTATTTTTTGATTTTGATGATCTTTTGGACAAGTATGTGCAACACTTCTCTTACAATCTTGAGCACAAGATTTCATTGGTAGAATTAGCATGAGAAAAATATAAAATAGGTAAAAGATTTGAAAAATATCTACATCAATAGAGATCCCTTGAAATATGATTTACCTATAGTCTACTAGATAAGCAATTAGCCACTACATTTACCAAAAATATACATGGTGAGATATCTTACTATCTAGAGTTACAGTGTGCACATATGTTTAAATAAATCATTAGCAAATGTTTAGTGATTAAAAATCACTTATTAACAAAAAATATCCTTAAAATAACCTTGTCAAATCAGAATAATGTCTAGAATTAAAACTAGAATAGTCATCAAAATCCACATCTAGTTAAAGTGCAAGCATCATAACTAACATAGGTCAATAATAATAATAGACCCAAGCAATTCAATTACAATAATAATGTTTTAGGAAATGGATTAATAGATTTAAAACATGTCTAAATGGTGAAATTTCTATCTTCTCTATGTATGTCACCTTTCCAGCTTACTCCTAACCAACAACCTTTTCATTAGTTTCAACACACATAGTAAGAATAAAAACATATACTAATATAACAAATATAATAAATGCAATAAATTCTTATACCTTTGCAAAACCCTCCTCCTCGAATGAGAAACATGCCTATTCATAGAGATTTTAATGACCTCAGATAGCCTATAGAATTGAGTCTTTCACAAGCTCACAATAAATAACTTGATTAAATGGCCTATTCAGAAAGAGCAAATTCATGAGGGTGCTAACATGCTAGACTGGTACAATATAGAACAATTCTACAATTTTCATCAAGTTAGTGGCCATATTTTGTAGTGGTGTGTGAAAATTAGACATATAATTTAGAATATGTTGGAAAATGGAGAGATCACATTGGATTGTGGAGATTCCACCTCTACTCAGAACCTTGACATTTATTAGAATCCTTTTCCCCAACATAACAATCAACAACAATAATAAAAATAGTAGAAAAAATTAGTTTCAAGAAGTCTACACCATCAATGCAATATCAACATCTCCTCAGCATGGGCATCATCAACAATCTTGATCAAATCCCAATCATATCAAAAATAGAATAATTAAAGAATGAAAGAATCCTTTTTTAGTTTAGATGAGCATCTTCCTACTAACAGGTTATCCTAATTCATTTTTATCCTTTGTATCAAGTTGTTATCATCATGTTTTCAATCATACACCATCAATCTTGTTTTCCATAATTAGGGTATAATGCTTATAACCACCTTTGGGAAAACCATTGTACATCAGCTCACACACATTCTCAATGATTCTAACTTCCTTTGGTAAAATCATTGTGTTATCAATAATTTGAGGTTTAATGTTTATAACCATCTTTAGGCAAATCGTTCACTTTATTCTACCTAATTAGGATGTGTTTTTATCCTATTTGTTTTCCCTAACTGGGACAACTCCATCTTCTCAATGATTATAACTACCTTTGGTCAAATCATTATGTTATCATACCATGTTTTCCACTATCAAGGTATAATAATTATAACTACCTTTGATCAAATCACTGTACACCATCCTACTTGCATTCTCAATGATTTTGACCAACTTTGTCCAAATAATTATGTTATCACCCCATTATTTTCATTTGTTTAGATCACTTATTTTGAGGGATTGTTTTTTGACCATTTTACTAATGACTCCCTTGAGGGGTCACCCAATAGTTCATTCATCATAGTTAAATTCATAAGCATAATAGGACCATTTTTATTCTTTGAAAAGACATTACTATGCTTATAGCTTATAATGCCTTCCTAAATATGGGAAAACTATAGACATATAAAATTGGCCACAATGGATTAGCACCTAACTTTAGACCAATTTTTACCAACCAATAAACATATAGCCTAAGAATTTTTAAACGTCTCAAATTTGGCTTCATCACATGTAATTAAATCAATTTATCCCATAAGTCAATTAAAAAGAGAAAATACATAAATCAATTAAATCAAATATTTAACAAATTTTCAAATTCCTAAAAGGTATTAATTAACATAAAAATCCCAATTAAATCCTAATTGAATTCATCAATGAGAAATTAAATGAATTATCAAAAATGGAAATTGAAAAATCAATGAATATCCTAGGTTTTCATCATTAGCTTTTGTGAGTTGTCTAAAATGTAAAATATATGACCCATGCTTATTCCATGATAATCGTGACCATTTGAAACCTTTTAACCCTACTAAGATTAACTAATCAAACTTAGGTTAGGATTTAACTCATTCCAAGTTGATTTCAAAACCTATAAATACAAGCATTTGTCTCTCCATTTAGAGAGCTTAGAACATAGTAAAGTTATAATGCAAGATTTAATTCAAGTAAATGCATAGTATTATAATGCCAAAATTTAGCCAATCCAAGCCATTTTCAAGCAAAATAAATCCAAATCCAATCCAAGAATGGTGATAAAATGAGATGGAGATAGCCAAAACCCATTGATGAAGACTTCTTGAGCACAACTTGAGAAAGCCAATGAACACATTATTTGGAGCATTCAAGTAAGGTAAGGATAATTTGTAAGTTTATTTACATTTTTATTGAGATTTGTCATTTTTTTTTCACCAATCTCCCCCTATGATCTAAGCATGGAGGTTTTATGCTTTGTTAGTGTGTTTTTCATTTCATTTATTTTAATGGAGACTAACACTTGATCTAACCTCCTCTCCATCATCAAATTCATAGCATCAAAAAAAATATGTTGTATTTCACTTGAAAAGGTCCTAAAATAAGTTAAATTGACTAAAATGTGTTTCTAATACCATTTAAATTCATCAAAGTTAGGGAAGTTGTTTCTAGATCATTTTTGAATGGGTTTGGAGCCTACAATGAACACTTACAAAGATTACACACAAAAACATGGAATAATTACACATTTTTTTTATTGAAATTGAAGTCTAAAGGTATATTAGAGGTATTATTGATAATGTATATGGTTAATATAATTTTTTTATTCCTTGGAAAGAAAATTAGATATCAAAATAAGATATTTAGGGTCAAAACCCCTAAATTGTCATGAAACCACAACTATGAGCTAAAATAGGTTTTAGGAATTTTAAGGATGTAAAATGATTATATAACATTATATATACATTATAAAACATATATGAGACCTAACAAAATAATTTAAAACTAAAAAAAAGAATAAAAAGTGGGGTTTTCTCAAAATAGTCCTCTATAATGGACACCTATAGGCCTATAAGCTTGAGAAGGCAAACTTTCTCATGTGAGAAGTTGGCTAAGAAGATGCACGAGGAAGACTTAAATTTAGGAATGATTATAAGGTTTGTTTACTCCAAAAATTTGGTATTTCTCAATTCGTTAGGGGGCTCATCTCTAAGAATAATCATTAACAAGATAAAGACCTAAAACTATCTTGTTTGCCCTCAAAGAGCTCAAGGACTAAGATTGATTGTTTAAATGATTATAATGGAATTAAAATGAATTGAAATAACCTTGATGATTTTTTAACAACTCACAAGAAATTTTTATAGTAATATCCTTGTCAAATGTGGGGGAGAAGTACCAAAAAAGAGTCTAAAATTGAACTTTTTAGGCCTATTTTCTTGCTTTTGGTTTTGTTTAAACTTATTAACCATGGGAAGAGGGTTTTCAATCTTGTATATAGGTATATGTATAATTATATTAGAAAATATATATGATATATATTAATGGTAATATAATAGGGTTCAACCAACTATACCAAGCCTTATGAAGATTGTCTTCTTTTTGCATAAAAAAGTAAGGTCATGGACCTTTTCAAGTTCATCAATTACAATAATAAAACCCATGAAACCTATGTAAACACATAAGTTTCATCCTTAAAATATTATAAAGGTTATATTAAAACTCTTTATAATGGATACATTTATTTTTGAGGGCCTATTCATAGGTGATCTACTAGTCAGGTTTTTGAGAACATTCATGGCAACATATAGGCTTTATAAATTTTTCAATCTTACCATAAGTTGAATATGCTAATGGATAATATTAAGAAGGATTGAAACACCTGAAACCTCAATGTTGAAATCATGTAACATGGATAAGGTCTTAATTCAATCCTCAAGTCTACATGGATCTTCTATAACATGAACACTTATACCCCTCTTTAAACCATTTCTAGTAAATTGTGATGAATCTTTTGAAGATGGTTTATAAGATTAGTTAGACATGGTATAATATTTTAAAAAAATACATGGATTTGAAAATTTTGGTATGATAATATTAAAATAATAAACCTTTTATGAGTCATAGACTTATTTTCATTGAATTATTTCGTATCAAATAGGCCTTGACATGAAGTTATTGGTTATAATGGCAGAGAGAATAGTATAAAGAAGCATTAACAGAGAGAATAGTATAAAGAATTATAATTCATAAGTTTCATCCTCAAAAATATGGGATATGCATTTCAAGAGTCATGGATGTCATATAAATATTCCAAGGAGGTCAAGTATGCCATGTGTCATTATGGTAACTTATAACTCCTAGTTCAATAATAGGCAGTTTTAAGAGAAGAAAGATGAGTCATAGGAGATGAATAAACACTTATACACCACCTCTCATAATATAATCATCATGCCAAGACAACACATGTTAAGTATGAATGATAATATTGTTTATCAACATTATTTTGTCTTTGTAACTAGTTTCATGATGCATGATAGTCATAATGGATTTCCTATACATCCACTCTCTTCTCTTCTCTATTCTTATATATATATATATATATATATATATATATATATATATATATATATATATATATATATATATATATATATATATATATATATATATATATATATATATATATATATATATATATATATATATATATATATATATATATATATATATATATATATATGGCCTTGAATGGCTTTTAGGAGGCTCCCCCAAGTTATTATGGTGAATCCCTACTAAATTTGATACTTTTTATTGCTTTTGAAGTGAATTCAAATTGATTTTACCTTCTTCATCTCATTTAGTGTGTTCATGATGAATTTTTGATGAATTATAGTGTTGATGTTCAATCTCCTTTCATGTGTTCTCTTAATTCTTAACTATTTTTGAGTAATTTACTTCTTTTTAGGTCATATGGTGTATATAAAGTGGTTATGAAAATGAGAAGTGTGGAAAACCTTCATTAGTGTCTCATTCTAGGCCTCTTAATTTCTCCTCTTAGTTGATATATCAATTGTAACATCTATATTAAAATACTTATTCTAGATATCTCTTTAAAGTTATGTGACTATATTAAATCTTATCTTATATTTGTTATCAGCTCACGGTCAAGAAGAGGAGACCTAATATTTGGTGTATCACCCATTTTTAATTTGATTTTATCTTTATCTTTCCCTTTTCATTATAATTTGAGTAGGTGTAACATCAATGGAACTAACCCTTTCCAGCAGTTCTCTATAGTCATTGGCCATCCATAGCCTTAGAGAGTTTCCATTGTATCAATTAAGTGAAGAGACTTGAAATACCTACTCAAAAGGTACAACTCATAGTGATAATAGGAAGGAAGAGAGAAATGGAAGAGGTGGAGGAATAGGGAAAAAATGAGGAAGGATGATTAGGGAAGCCCATGGGAACATATAGGCATTCCTCTAACTTTAGGTCAAATTAACTTGTGGGATCATGAAACTAAAGAGAAGAGTGTTTAGATGGAATGAGTAAATTGGCTATCTAAAAAAAATCTTTAGGTAGATGAGATAATTTAGAATGGAGTATTGAGAGGGACAAAGGGAATAGTAAGGGGTTGAGGAGTAAGAGTTACCTTATTATTCTTCATGGGCCTCTTACCCAAATCAGCTTACACTATACCAGTAGAAGGAGCGGTGGTGGTAGTGGTGGCCATGGATAACTATGAAACATATAGAATGATTGTAGGTAATGTTAAAGTGTTGAAAGATGATGGAATTATATACATGGGTGCACTTATTATTAGGGTTTTTAGGATTTGAGTTGGTGTAGGTCTAATAGTATCCACCTACTGTGTACTTGATAATGGAGTCATTAAGGGCCAAATAACTATAGTTCCTAAATACCAAATGATAGATATGGGGATACTTATTGATGAAATGGGTTGGCTAGGTTGAATTTGAGATGAGAGTTTGTTATACATGGTTGGATCTAGAGGTAATCAATAGAATTATGGGGTTGGGTTAGAATGGAAAATAAGGGAGGAACCACCTGAGTGGGCTTGGTAGGGAAAGGGAACCTAGGGGTGATCCACTATGTTGTTGAGGGATGGTGGAAGGTGGAGAAGGGATATACATGAATTCCTACTACTAGTTAATTTTTGTGCTCAACTCGAGGTTGTTGTTGATGTCAAACCATAGTTCTTGTACTACCTAAGGTTGAGTAGCTTGAAATATAGGAGGTGGTAGATCTAGAGCCAATATTAGGGGAGGGTAAGACCCATGTATGAGAGGGATTTAAGACTCCTTGGATGATTTTAATTGAAATATTTTGGGTATTCACTTAGATGTTTCCCTATGGATGAGTTCATGAAGGTGAAGTAGGACCATTCTACATGGATGGTACAAGGTCAACATATTTTACTTTCCCTTTCTTTGCCTTGATCCTAGTGATAACCTCCTTGTCATCTATAGGTTTGAGGTGGATCTCATCATCTAGTTGAGTCATACAGTTTCATGTGATGTTGAGATGAGCTTGATATCTCACCATATGGGCCTTGACTATGCCATAGGGGTCTCACTCTCTATTATTCACTCTCCATAAGACATAAGAATCTCTAATCACTGCCATATTCTATAATAGAGGTACAATTTTGTATATGTAGTGGTGGAAGGTGATAGGGAAATATAGGCGAGCCTTATGTTGGTAGTTAAGGCAATGGTTAAAGATGCCTTCTATCAAATGATAAGCACTCTCCTACTTGGCCAATTAGTCTATATGATAATAGGGAAGGTAGAGGGATCCTTGCACATACCTACCACTTGGATGATGGTGTCATCCCTACAACACCAATAATCATTGATGAGGGTAAGAGATTGCCTAATTTTGTTGGAGAGTTTAGACATATCCACCTCATTGATAACCATGTAAAACATTGCATAGAATGAATAATATATTTCCTTGATGTGATTCCAGTAATGGTGCCCATAAAATTATTATAAAACCATATGGAACAATGTACCCCCAATCCAAGATGTGAAATTCAAAATCTTAAACATAATAGTTGCATAGATAATGTCTAGTAGGTAACTCATCATGTAAAAATACCACTATTTTAAGCCTCCATGACATGATACACTAGCCAAAAGTTGATGATGCTCCTGAGGTCCAAGATATCCTCACCCTTGAGGATGATGGCAAGTAGGGGTATTCATATGATATCAACACATAAATAATCACTTACTCTAAATAATTGATCAAGCATGATCATCTTGACATAGAACCATTCCTTGAAGGTGAAAACCATATGGGAATCAATGTCTTCCTTATTGACCCACTTGGCATTGGGGTTATCTACCCAATCTTTTAAAACCATATATATTTGATAGGTGTTATCTCATGCATCCACTATTATTAAGTCATAATTGATCATGTACTTTGAGAGGTTGTAGTATGGTTTAAATACCACTCCTAAGATGAGTTTTATATGATGCATGGATCTTATAAAGCACACCACATCATGGGCACTATCCTTCACTTGTTTTTATTTGAGGATATTATTGATGAAGAGTTTAGCATAGGGTAAAATATTTAGTTTTACCACAACTTTATGTAACCCACATATTTCATATGTCCTAAGAGAATATAGGATTTCAACCTCGTATTCATCATCACTAGAGGTAGACTTGGGGTGATTAAAGTGGGTTAAGTTATTTTGGAATGTGGTGTGTGTGTGTGTGTGTGTGTGTGTGTGTGTGTGTGTGTGTGTGTGTGTGTGTGTGTGTGTGTGTGTGTGTGTGTGTGTGTGTGCGTGTGTGTGTGTGTGTGTGTGTGTGTGTGTGTGCGTGCGTGTGTGTGTGTGTGTGTGTGCGTGCGTGTGTGTGTGTGTGTGTGTGTGTGTGTGTGTGTGTGTGTGTGTGTGTGTGTGTGTGTGTGTGTGTGTGTGTGTGTGTGTGTGTGTGTGTGTGTGTGTGTGTGTGTGTGTGTGTTTTTGTGTGTGTGTTTGTGTGTGTGTGTGTGTGTGTGTGTATTTGGGCTTATATTTGGGGTTAGAGGATGAATTATCCATGGTATGAAGGGGTAAATCCTGCTATCAAATAACTATGAGCAAAGAGGGCACAAAGGGCACACGAATGAGATGAAAGTGAGAAGGCAAACTCTATGCAATTGGTAGTGAATAATATTACATCAATTCACCTTTGGTAACTCATAGGTATTCACACATATATCCTATATTGATTATGTTTGTAGGTTCACCCATGGTGAATTCAAATTTAATCCAATGGAAAGATCCACCTATTCATTCACCAATTTGTAATTAATAAATCAATTATATATATATGTATGTATATCTATATATATATATATAGATATAGATATACATATATATATATATTATACTATATATATGTGTATATATATGTTTCCTAATAGATTTCTTAATTATGATAAGATATTTTAAATCACCCAATCTGGACCTAGTTTCCCATTTAGTTAATGCAAAGACTGTGGTAGGCATATGACTATCTTCCCCTATGTCATCCTAGGTGGATTTAACTCATGCCAAGCATCCATTCCTAGTTGGTCTTGTCTATGACTAATTCTACCTAAGTATAACTAGTTGTCACACTTTACCTACTTGAGAGCTAGAATGGGCCACATCGAGTATTGAGGTGACACATGATATCCTCCAATTAGTTTATGAAGCTTACTATAATTATTTATAACCATATTGAGCATCTTGGGACTTTTATACTCTGTACAATTGGTAGTGAATAATATTAAATAAATTCACCTTTGGTAACTTATAGGTATTCATGAGGGTGCTGCCACAAGGTGCAGGGTGTAGGCCGTAGGGTGCAAGACACTGCCGCAAGGAAGAGGGAAGAGGGAGTATAGAGGGAAGAGGGAAGAAGGAGCATGGCTATGGATGTGGTTGTACTGAAACCCTAACCTTCATGGCCACCTTCTCAGCCTTTAACAACTAGATCCTAGTTGACTAGGGTCGTGGCTCATGCTGACGTGGTTCTAGACATTAGTGATTTCTTTGGAGATGTTGCAAGGCACAAGGCGCATGCCGCAAGGCACATTAGGGTGTAGGGTGCTTCCACAAGGTGTAGGGCATAAGATGTCAGGCATATGATGCCACCATAAGGAAGAGGGAAGAGGGAGCGTGGCTATAGATGTGGCCATGCTGAAACCCTAACCTTCACGGCCACCTTCTTGGCCTTTAATGACTAGATCCCAATCGACTAGGGTTGTGGCTCATGCTGACATACTTCTAGACGTTGGTGATTTCTTTAGAGATGTTTTTGACTGTCATCCCAATCTAGTTTGTGAAGGAAATAGTGAACTAATGGGGGAGACCCCCTAGGGGAACCACACAAGGTGCTCATGGAGGCCGCTATGGGGAGCCAGGCTAGGATCTAGCTGAGTTCCATGAGCATCTCATCATTGGATGCCATGGGGAGATGCACAGGGTGCTCATAGAGGCTGCCACGACTGTTGATAGCAATGTGAGACGGTGTCTCTATCAAATCAAAGGGACTATGAAACCAAGGTATTTTGTGGAATTTTAATGTCCTGATCTGCTCAGTTCTATTTGATAACATCTTTGTGGTTTCAGGTCCCTGTAAAACCTAGTTTTTTTCTACTCTTCAGTAGGTTTCAGGACTATTGTTCCTAGTGGTTGTTAATGATTTATCTTTTTCTATTCTGTTAATGGGTTTTGGGGTCCCTTCAAAACCTACTTTTACCTTAATCTAAAACTTATAGGTATTCACACATATATCCTATATTGATTATGTTTGGAGGTTCACCCATGGTGAATTCAAATTTAAGCCAGTGGAAAGATCCACCTATTCATTCACCAATTTGTAATTAACAAATCAATTATATATATATATATGTATGTATATATATATATATATATATGTATATATATATATGTATGCATATATATAAATATATGTATATATATATATATGTATATATATATGTGTGTATATATATATGTATATATATATATATATATAGATATATACATATATATATATTATACTATATATATATGTTTCCTAATAGATTTCTTAATTGTGATAAGATATTTTAAATCACCCAATCTGGACCTAGTTTCCCATTTAGTTAATGCAAATACCATGGTAGGAATAGGACTATCTTCCCCTATGTCATCTTAGGTGGATTTAACTCATGCCAAGCATCAATTCCTAGTTGGTCTTGTCTATGACTAATTCTACGTAAGTATAACTAGTTGTCACACTTTACTTGCTTGAGAGCTAGAATGGGCCACATGGAGTATTGAGGTGACACATGATATCCTCCATTTATTTTATGAAGCTTACTATAATTATTTATAACCATCTTAAGCATCTTGGGACTTTTATACTAGTTTTTATATAAATTCCATGTGGCATGTTCTAGTAGGTCAGCTTCTATTAGGTTCTAACATTTTTAATAGGTTTGGGAAATTGATAGCTCTAACAGTTAGGCTACACAACACTTTGTCATTAAATTAGGATATCCTAAGCTCTAACATCTTTGACAAGACTAGGATACTAGAAACTCTAATAGATCCATATGGAACTTCATTATTTAGTCAAGTTTTCCCAAGATCTAACATCTTTGATAGGTCTAAAAGATTAATTGATGTGATAGGCTCCATGCGGTGCTTCCACATTCAATTTATCTCTCTTAGTCTTTGACATATCTAATAAGTATAGGAAATTGATAACTCTAATTGTTAGAGGTGCAATCACTGAGAGGGGGTGAATTAGTGATGTAAGATATTACAAATTTTAATTTCAAACTCTTTATTCAATGACCATAAGCATTCATAAATCATACAAGATGTTCATACCAATGAATAAGAAAGATAATTCAATATCACACACATAACATCATATCTACATGGGAAACCCTCTTGGGGAATAAAACCCATTCTCAATCTTGTAAACACATAGACTACTTATCCTATAATATGGTTAAAAAAATGAGGCCAATTTAGTGAATCACCCACTTCAAAAAGAGTACCCACCCCTAAATATGAATAAATACCCACTTGTTCTATATGTTGACAACCCACACAACACTTATGAATCAACATGTCCAAAACCTTAGTTATAGATCAATTTTATTGGGGAAATAATATATAACATCTCTATATCACCCTCTTCACACACACTCAAACTTTTTCATACAAGCAATGCATATAAAACACCCTTTTGGATCTATCTAGTTTGCTTCGCTCATCCTCAATCTATTTTGTACATCATTCCATCCACTAATCACACTATATATAATCTCTCTCCTTCATCTTTATCTTATACTCTCTCAATTAATGTACATACAAGTCTAGAAATCATTGCCTTAGTCTATACTATTTATAAAGTGTTCATGAATATTATCTTCTTCATCAGCTATAAGACTTGCTTTAACCATTAAGACATCTAATATCTTAATACATAGCTCAAATAAATTTTCACATGTCATCCATAGCATCTATGGGTCACACATAATTAGGTACACCTTTCAATTAAGACTTAGTATCCCTTATAAGTCTTATAGAGACCATTCACTCATTAAGCATTCCATCAATCAAATTAATAAGACAAAATCACTTCCAATTACATGGTACAATTGCATATGATCTCTAATACATATTTAGATGATTTATCTTGCCAAAACACCCTTCTACAAAAACATAATTGCTTGAATAATATTATGTACACACAAAAACAATGAATGAACATCTCCATAACTTTGACTATACAAACATTCAAACCTATTAATTAGGTTCTCTAGATGTAACTTGAAGTCCTCTATAACTTCACCTTTTACAACATGATCAAATTATTCATATATCAAAAGATATATCTAAAACACTAAGCATTGGTTTTACCTCATAAATTTAAAAATTCAAATTATAATGGTCATTAAGAATATTTTAAACATCAATCATGTTGACCTCATCTCATACACCCTATAAACTATAAACAAACTCACTTCATCAATCTCTATAGATTAACCTAGTGTTTATATATCAACACTCATTATTGATATAATATCCTTTATTGTATGATCATTCCACTTGGCATCCTCATGGGCCTTCTATACACATTAACCTATTGACTCCACCCACACCATTGATCTTGTAACTACATGATCATCCATAAACCATTGATATTCTATCTGAGATCTATGAATGTGACACATGCCACTAGCACATTCATCTTTGACATATTGAATTTTATTCACATCATTGGATCAAGATCTATGATTTAATGTACACCATTAGATCTACTAACTAGTTAACCTCATACTTCAATGTAGTTAAACTTGATGATCTCTAGCCCATCACAATCTGCTAGAGAAACTTTGAAGACTTATATCTCGAGCTAAAAAACACTTCAGGACTCCAAATATCTAGGGTACTTTCTTGGAACTATAGACAATATCACCATGAATTTTTTTGACCAAATTTATCTTTTTGAGTGCTTTAAATAAATGCACAAACTTGATGGCTCATACATATCTGCATGATGTGTAGTGACGGTCTAGTTTCTTTGAAGCTAGAAGATGCATGTTTCTTGTTCAAAATGATCAAGTGAGATACCAAAGATTCACCAAGACATATATATATATATATATATATATATATATATATATATATATATATATATATATATATATATATATATATATATATATGCCTCATAATTTCTTTTTTGTCCTTATAGACCTTCAAATGTGCCATATCTCTACAAACCATCAATCTGATCAGTTTATCATTAATGCACTAGTAAAGCATGCTCTCTTTAACATCAATGACAACCATACATCAATGACCATGCTCAACACTAACAAGATATACATCGTACTATCTAATAGGTCAAGATTTCTTGTGAGATTTCACAAAAATGTTAATTAAAAATAAAGCCATGTAATCAATTTAAAGCTTACATATCTATTTCTAAGGATTTAAAAAATGTTGAGTAGAACTCTAAGAGACTGACACTATAGTAAAACCAATGTGATTACAAATCTACAAAAAAAACATGGTTAGCACAATACAATATTTATAAGTATGAGAAACTCCTATGTTATTATAGAATGTAATAAAGACTTGACTATATTTAAACATAAAAAAATTATAGGGATATTTAATAAATACCACCTCTTCATTATAAACATTATTAAACTCTTCACAAATTAAGATGAAACATGAATTCATGGATGTTTAAGGTCTGAGATTGATGTGGAAGGGATTGAAACTCCAAGGAATTTAAGTTAAGATTTTTTAGATGGGTCCACCACTTTTCAAATTAAGGGGGGTTGTGTTGGCCACATCTATAATCCTAAAGGGTTCCTATATAGACTTAATTTATCTTTAATAAATATATCTAGAGAAAAAAGGCAACTAAGATGGTAAATGGGTAGATGAATGTAATCAAGAGTAAGATATATGTGTGTCATCAAAATGCATCAAAGTACCTCAAAGTTTATTTTTCCAAAGTGCCAAAAAAATTTATAGTGTTTATAATTCTTCAACCTTAGTTTATTTTTCTAATAATTTGACCATATTAAAATTTTCTTCTATTTTCTTTTCCTCTTCCACCTTTTATTTTATAAGTGCATTTGTCACTTTAATAGATGAAATGTTGTTGTTGTTGTTGTTGTTGTTATTATTATTATTATTATTATTATTATTATTATTATTATTATTATTATTATTATTATTATTATTATTATTATTATTATTACTACTACTACTACTACTACTATTACTATTACTATTACTATTACTATTACTATTACTATTACTATTACTATGTTGTTGTTGTTGTTGTTGTTGTTGTTATTGTTATTATTATTATTATTATTATTATTATTATTATTATTATTATTATTATTATTATTATTATTATTATTATTACTATTATTATTATTATTATTATTATTACTACTACTACTACTACTACTACTACTACTACTACTACTACTACTACTACTACTACTACTATTACTATTACTATTATTATTATTATTATCATTATTATTATTATTTCTTCACCATTTTTAGATTCATCCTCATGTTCTACCTCAACCTTTCTGTATTACTTGTTAAGTGTGATATCCTACTAGGTGACATTATTTATTTTATACCATAACATTATGAACTTATTCTACATGTTAATATTGATTATTCCCAACATTTTCACCCAGGGATAACCTTAAAAAATACCTTTCTAGTTTGCATCAATTTTTTATTCCATTTGGTATAACCAAAGATTTCCTAGTGTAAATGCATATGGAGATGTGGTATGCATAACCCAAACCCATGTTTGAAATACTTTAGGATAACAAGCAATTGATATTATTATGTTACCGAAGGAGTCTTTCCAACCTTATTTATTTTGTAAGTTTTTTAGATAAAATCCAATTTGTTTTAAGCATATAACATTAAATTTGGTTTTTATTTGTGCAGGATCAATATGGTTATGCAAAAAATAAGCACCACCCATGAATACTATAATTGTTAGATTTTGTTGACATGAATGCTTTTTGTGTTGTTCATAATTGGGTTTTTGCATAGGATGTCGACTTTGGAGTGGTACCATTTTGAGTAACCCTTATAGAGAACCCATATATTGATTAGGAACTCAAAGTTTTTGTTCATAATTTTCAATCTCCCTCTTTTTTATTAGGATTAAAACTTTGGTACTAATAAGGGGATATGCTAATCTTGTTACTAGGTGACTCATATTATCTATGAAATACTATTTATTTTAATGGGGAAAGAAGCTCTCTAGTAAAAATAAATTGAAATTCTAAATTTGAGGGTTTAAATTCTAGCTTATATGATGTACTTTTGAATCAAATATTATAATCTTATAATGGATTCATCATCATGTTGCTTTAAATTGTGAAAATGTGTTATTGTAAGTTTTAGCACCTTGTGGATATTGAAATCTATGAAGAAATCATTTTCTGATTAGTAAAAAGTGGTTAACAAAGCTTTTGGTAGGCTATAGAATCAATTATGAGCCTCATCAAAAATTCTCATGTGGAATACTTTTAGAAATAATTTGCCATCTTTTTCCCATTGACCAAAATAAAGTACATAGTTGATCATGTGTTAAAATAACTCCTTATGACTCAAAAAGAGAGTTAAATTTGGTAGTTCAAAATTTTGTGGACAAGGATATTCAAGTATATAGTGTGAAAGAGGTTGACTATTAAATTAAGTCACATTTTCAATAGTGTTATAGAAAGCCCTTTGAATTTTAAGTATATAAACCTATTTTTTAAGATCTCCAATAGTGGTCATCATAGAAATAATTTATTCCATGGGAATGATGGTGTTTGTTAGAGTTGTTATCATTGGTTCCAACCCACCACCTTTTTTGAATCAAGGAATATGAGTATCATCATCTTCGTGGATAAAAAGTGAATGTTCATGATCACTAATTTTAGGATATGTCATTAGTGGTATTGTATCTTTTAAATTTCATAATTTTGGTATATAATTTGAATAACTTATATCATTGGAAGAATTTGGTGTACTCCCTTTATAATTAGTTTGTATATTAGTCATAATTTCCTTATGTATTTGTCATAAATTTTGATAATCATATGAGGGAGAATATTGGTCATACGAAACCATTTTTGTGGTATAATGTGCATGAATGGCCTTATTATATGAATTTATTTTTTGTTAACTCATGTATTTTTCTAAAAATCCCAAACCTTGCCATTTTGTATTATATTTAAGAGGTATATGGTGGGTTATAATTTGCTCATGTTTACCTAATACTTGGCCTTTTATCTATATTTTATTAGATATCAAAGGCCAAAATAATATGATGGTGTAGGAAATATGGGTGATGGCTATTTATCTTCCTTAATATGGATCAAATCATCTCTTGAAATGGTGAGAGCATGAACTTGATTAGAGGGATGGTAGATACCACCATTTAAATATTAGATATTTGAGTCTTTAACACTTTGGAAAATATAAGAGTGATCAATTTTCACTTCTTCATTAATATAAATCTTGAGAGTTTCATAATCATATTCATCAAATAAATCAATATCATCCATGATGAGAGAGATAAAGAAGAAAAAAATTAGAACAAAGTAGGTAAGAAACATCCTAGATGGTATGCTCAGGTAAGAATGATATTTAAAGGTTGAGTTCACCAAATGTTTAACCATAAATTGGATAAGGATCCTACTTGGGTAGATAAAATTAATAATATAGAAATCATAATACACAATGGTGATGATAAAATCTATACAAAATAATTAAATGATAAACTTAGATATAATGTATACTAAATTTATTAAACTAAGATAGGCTAAAAATAGTAAGTACAATTATGTTAGATATGGAAGGGACAAATAATTAATGTACTTATCTAATTATGATGTTGTCATAGTTTTGGATCTATAATAGGAAGGAATAAAAATATAATAAAAGTTTAGAACAATCTCCAAATTCTTGATTGGGTATCTTTGGAGTTGTAGACACTATCATCAACCTAAGATGGTTATGTTCGTGCTACTATCTAAATTGAAGATAGGTGTCCTATACAAAATAACTATTGGAAAAATATGTGACCATTTTGATACTTATTAGTTTGTCTTCACCTTCAATTTGGTGTATTCAAATTTGAATCATGGATTGTCACTCCTCATGAAATTGTAAAACCCTAGTTTTCCATCTTCATAATGACCCTAGGAAAAATTGGTTACTGGGATCATGATGTCAATATAATCCAAAAGACCCATATATCAATGAGAAATAACTACATATACAATCATTTGAATATGGACACATATTGATATAGTTATTCTCTATGTGTTGGCTTGTGTGTGAATAATAAAATATGTGGAAAGTAAGTACATTAGTGACCTAGTTTATAACCTATAAAATTGTTCTCTTAGGCTGATCCTTTAGTACTTCAGACTTGTGTATGTGTTATCCCTATGATTTATATGAAAATAGAGTAACATAGGGAAGCTTTTATTTATTGAGTTCTTTATCGAATTATTTGATAAGTTACCTTAGGTATTTTTTAGGTGGTGAATGAATGAAGTGAATATGAATATATACCACTCCTATCAAAAAATATCTCACATTAAAGCACTTAGGTCAAACATTAGGATATGTTTCATTTTAAAATTAGATGAATTTAGGGCACTAGACACTTACATTAAGGCAGGACACTATCATTAGTGTATGGGTTTATGACTAATGCTTGTGTCTTAGTAGTTATAAAATGAGTAGAAGCTCAAAAATTTGTAAGGGCATAAGATAAGCATGGTTTAAGCATTCTAAGAAAAACATAAGGTTTGAGTCATCAACATAGGACTAGTTAGACTAATAAATAGGCCAAGGGGAAAAAGATAGAGTAGATGGAATAATTTTAAAAGTAGAAAAGTTATGAAACTGAGAGGAACAACCAAGGTCTGAGTTTGCTAAGTGTATAAAACTGAGGTGTTATATAATCCATAAATATTGTCTACACGTGGAAGAATTTTGATTACCAATACTTGAGTTTTATTTATGAGATGGTAATGAAATGGAGGAAGTAAAGAATACCATGGAAGACTATGGGAAACAAATAGTTCAATGGGTGAAAATAGAAAAGTGGTGGAAAATGATAAGAAAGGAGAGAGGGAAGGAAATCATGAACATTGTATTATGTTTACAAGTTCATTTTGTATGATTTTATTCCTAATATATTTATCATTATGATTGTTTTGAGAAACCCAAGGTTGATGGGTAAGTTTTGAGAAGGGTTTTCTCCCTCTTTAGAACCTCCTCATCACTTTGTAAGTGGTTTCAAGAGCATAATTTCTATACTAATTTAGATTGAACTAAATGTTTTTCTATTTTTATTATTAGTAAATGGTTTTCAAGGGATCATACCTAGAAAAAGAGGCTAAAGATCCCAAAAATAAAGGATGCTTTAAGACACAACAAGGCTTAAAATCTATATAATCAAGAGTGCAATATAAGACATAAATAAAAGAGAGAGAAACTCCCTTATTTCAAGAAAGTCCAAAAACTAGAAGAAACAAAAGATAATAGTATCAGGGAGAAACTTACTAATGAAAGGTACCAAAATAACAATCCAATAACAACTCCATAGAACCAAAGTAGCACCCAAACAATAATAGATCAAGTAATACAAGGAGTTAGAATGAGATTAATCACTTAGTGAACTTGTTAAAACTATTCTTCAGTCCCTCCAAATAATTAAAAAGATTGAGTGTAGTGATTTGTAAAGGGTATGTCTTATCAATGGTGGCTAGAGCTAGAGTCTTTTCATTGCCTCCCTTCCACAAACATGGATGTACGGTGCTAATGGTGCACACTTGTTTCACTTGAAACTTAATAAACTCTAGAAAATCCTAGTGAATGGATAAATGATCCATCTGACTGATCCTAATTTGGTTCATGGTGTCTTCCATGTATTTCATTCTCCTGAGAATTTATTTTATTTTGGTCTCAAATAGGGATGAGTTGTCCATTTTCTTCTTTCCCTTTCCACTAAACTTGTTGAGCTAAGTGATTTCCTTCTTGAGATAACTTATTTCTTCCTCAAGCTATGTAATTTAAACATTGTGCATAGGATCCTTGGGATGGGAGGGACCAGAGTTCATATCATCCTATCTCATGTGAAAAAGACTCTCAACTATGCCAATTTATTCACGCCTCTGAGAAATAGGCTCTAAACCCTTATCTTTGTTTCTACTCTTAAGAACCCTCTTAGGAGAGGGAGGAGGTAAACAATGAAGGTTGGGGTTCTTAGACCCAACCCTACTTTGAGAAGGAGGCTTATATAGGGGAAGGGGAATAGAACTATTAGTAGTAATAATGCTATAATGGAGATGTAAGAGAAAGATAACCCCTTCATGAAGGGGTAGGGCATGCTTGTGAACCTAAAAATCAAGAATTGAAGACTCTAAATATTTCAAGATGTAATCAGGAAAACTAACTCTAGGGCCTTTTTGGAAATGGTTTAGGTGGACAAGGTGATGAAGTGGTAGTGTTTCGTATCTACCTTCCAATGTGACAAACCCTGATGGGTTTGGTATCTTTAAATGTATCTCACTCTTTGGATGGTTTTTTGATGTAGTGAATCTGATATTTTTATGACATATGTTTCATTTTATTTATCATTATATTCAAGACTGTTTCATTTTATTTAGCATCCTATTTTACAACACAAGTATTTGGTTGGAATCATGTATTGAAAGATTATTTATTTTTTGGCATTTTGTTTTATTTTTATCTTGTGAGAAACCTTGCAGTAGTGGGTTCAATATATATAAACCCTAATTTTTTTATTTAACATTATGATGTTGGAATTATATTCAGTGACCTATTCTAACCTTAGATTGATGGTTTGGGTGGTTAGGGCTACCATTGAATGGTTGGGCTCAAGTTTCATAATACTTTTTCTTGTCTTGTAGAGAACTATTATATGGAGGCTTTATTTTTTACCATGGAAGAATTTTGCATCGCCAATGACTCATGGAGGTACTAAGATAGTCTATGTTTTTGAAGGAAATATATATTTTATTTAATAAAGGTATTGGAAGAAGGTATTATGCTTTAGTCACTATTAGTAGTGACCCTACTATAACCGTTGTTTGTATTGAAGCCAAGATTACACTATAATAGTCATTTAATATTCTTTTTAAGAATTTGCTTGTTTATATGAACATAATATTTTTTTTAAGTGATTTTTTAAAGTACTAGAAAACATTATTAACAATTTTCATATGTTTAAATCACTTAATAATTTTTGTCCTGGGTTTGATAAGTCTTTAATAAAGAAGACATTATCTATTTATAATCACTATTGATTTGGTGTATAATATAAGAAATTCTTTATTATTCATTTTATAGGCATTTATTGTATGAATGTAATTAGAACCATGTAGTTGATTGACTATTTTAAAGCATGAGTCAACAATTTTTATTATTTATGAATTTTTAGACTAATTATTTTCATGTTGTCATTTCATGAGGAAATATTAAAAATAATTATTTTATGACATTAAAATATAGAATTTACATGAAGATATATATTGTAGTATTTTTATTATAAGGTGTCATTTCACTATTAATCTATAGTCTTATAAAGTGATCATTGAGAATGTTGAATGTTAAATAGAGTTTGCATAATGATATAACTAATGGCTATTAGCATGTTCCTTAATTTTGGCTATGTGAATTCTTATTGTAATGAACTATTTATTTATGTATTGTGTGCTAAGTATGTATATGGATCTTGCTCAATCTTGATTTATGAGAGTTATTATTCGTTGAATAGGAAGTTTGAAGTTCAAAATATGAATACCTAAATATGTTAAGTTGATAAGGACTTTTTAAATGCTTATCTTAACTACTGCTGGATACTAAGAAGGAATGCTCTTATTTTTTATGGTTGTGCTTGTTGATTCTTCCCTAATAGAAATGTAGAATCAATTTTTCTTTACCATTATGTAAAATGAAGTATGTTGAAATATTAATTTAATGTTTTTTTTACTTACATAGCATTAATGTATGTTGGATTAAGGGCCTAGATTTACAATTGGATTTAATGAAGTAATTTCTAAGATATGATATAATTAATAAACTATGTGATCATTTTGGCTTACTATTATAATTTATGGTTAAGCTTAAATTTTTTTTATTAGGCATTGAATTTTCACTTGAAGATCTTATGAAAATGGAAGTATGAGTTTAATTATCTATTTATAATTAGATTTGTAAATTATTAAGAATATTTTAAAATATATCATTATTTTTTCAAATTCATACACTGGTATACTAATTGTCTTTTTGTAGTAATAAATTATGCTAGTGGTTTCTTGATGAAAAATATGTGGTTAATATAAATTAAAAACTCATTATGCTCATGTTATTTTACTATTAAAATTATTGTGATAGTAAGATATTTCTATACTAATTGAATGCCCACATGGATAACTTATAATTATGGTTACATGTTCCTATTGATATACTATGCTTTACTTTTTATCAGATAGCATTCTTATCAAAGATGAAGAATTATGTTGGTGATTATTGATATCTTTGAGTTCAAATTTTTAAGGTTTTAATAACATGATTATATGTATGTAATAATAACTATTTGATTTATGATTGAATTAAAACCATAAATATATTGGTTTAGTACTTGAGGAAATCCAAATTGATCATATGGTAATAACTAGTAGAGTAAAGGACTATGTAGGTAAAATGGAAAATAAATTATATAGTTTAGTTATTTTTATTATTCATAAAGTTCCAGGTGTTATGAATTCTATATTGGATAATGTGGAAATGGTAGAGCTATGGTGGTTAAACATATGATTTGTCTCCTTTATAAATAATTTAGACACAAGAGACACTCAGTCAAAAATTATAAATAAGTGATTAGTGAAACATCCATAAGTATTATATGCTTGAGTTGTTTGTTATTAATATTTTTGTAAAATTAGTTGTAGTGTCAAATAAAGGGTTTGGTTAAAAGTAATTTATTATTTAGTTAAAGAATAAACTATGAAATTTAATCAATTCTTGTTGTGTTCATTTTGATATCTATTAAGACTATGCTAGAGATATAATAAAATCTATTAATTCTTTAGTTGTTTCATTGTCACTTGATTCATTTTTGATAAATGTTTAAATTTAATAATCATACTTATAACTAATATTAATTTTTACAAATATCCAAGGTGGTCTATAATCAATAGAACTCATGGATGGACCATTTTGTGTTAGTAAGAGCTATTGATTGATTGAATGGTATGATGTACCAATAAGGTCTAAATCAATAGTAAAGGATTCTAGTATGATGGATGTAAATACTTGTTTTAACTGTTTATGATAAATACATCAAATTGAATCATATGTGAATAAATAATAACATCTACAAAATATTAATGTTTATAGTGTTTGGATAAATAACTAAGGTATTTTAATTATTTCAATAAGTTGTTATGGTAGGACACAAAGTACTTAGTTAAATTATTAGTTAAAGCTTAAGTAAATAATTAGTTTGGGTAAAACCCTAAGATTTATTAATATTATTTTCATATAAGATTGAAATATGAAACCCTAATAATATGGTTGTTTAGTGTGATTGAAAATAAATAGAAGTAAATAATTAAGTCTATGATTAACATGAATAGAAGGAAGAGCTTATGAGCTTAATATGTTCAAAGGAGACTATAATATTAAAGGTTATTAAGGGTTAAATTTTATATGAATTAAATTAGGTTTGGCACTCCTCAATATTTATTTATTTATTTTTACATTAGTAAAATATCATTATGTAGAAATGGATATCTAGTAAAGTTTTTTTATAAATAAGATAATGTATGGTTAATCGACTAAAAATTTAGATAATCCTAACCTATCTATGATGGTGCATGTTTTGGAAACATGTTTTTAGGGATCATACCACCTATTTATAGACTAATTGGTTAAAAACTAACTAGACACTAGACATGTATCTTATACTTTGAGTAGTTGATGGTCAGAACTATTTCATTCATAAGATTCTACTATTGCTTTTGATTTAATGTAGAGGTACAAGTATCACAAGAATAAATTGATTAATTTTGGATAGGAAAGTATAAATATAGGGTTATTTTAAAAAATGTGTTAATCACATAACTTATAAGTGGATGAACATTTTATATGGTTATCATGAGATGGTTATTACAATCTGGTACATATTTTTTATAAACTGATGGTACTAAATATACATATACAATGATTTATGTTGTAATTCATAATAATAAATATAAAATTTTTGAATTTTTGTAAGATGATTTTTAGGGGTTATGATATTTTATAATATCAACTTCATTCAATAGTATCTCCTTTAATATTTTTCAAACTCATAGTGTGACCACTTTTTGAAAATTTATTGAAAAAATATTTATACCCACATAAAAATCACCTCAATTAGACCTTTATATAAGGAGGAGAACCCTTTGTAATATTTTCACATTATTCTTGAAAAAAACCTATACTATTACAAAATATACCCAAAAATAACTTCCATTTTGCCCAAATAGTAGATTTGATACCACTTGTTAATATCCACACATATAATAATATAAATATGTAGAATATATTATAGTTCACACAACATAAGAGTTTTTTATGGTCCAAGACATTCTAATATATAATATATTAAAAAATATAATGATACCTTTAAAGTAGAGAAGCACAATATAATACTCTTTTAAGAAGGAATGTGCCTATAACTTATCTAATTGACCCAATACACTAGACCAATATAACTAAGGGAGGTATGTTTACCACATGTTAGCATCTTCATTAACCCATATACATCATAAAATAATATTATTAGTTAAATAAAAATTATATTTTTTACCTTTAGGTAACATTAATAGTCATGTTAAGGAAAACAAATAATCAATCTATAAGTTCTAAATCATTTTGGATTGAATTGTGATATTATCATAGACATAAAGTTAGGTGAGATTAAAATCATAATCCCAACACAAGAAAATGGGAAGGAAAACATAGCCCAACACAATTGAAAACACATTAGTAAGAGATTAATTTGAACTAATGATACATATACATAAAAACACAAAGTCTTATACAAAAATTAGGTGTCTATAGTGTGGAGGTTTTAAGGAATGTGTGAACACTAAATTTTTAAGATTTTTAAACATGATTTATGAAAATGGTGGGACTTGTATGGAAAATTTGGTAAACCCATTATTATACTCTTCTTCTTGAGGAATTAAGGTGTTTACATGTGGACTTGAAGGGGGAATTGTTAGATAAGTTGTGAAAATCACTTCTCTACTATTCTTTGGGTGTATAAAGATAATATTGGTGGATGAAATAGTTTTCATGTATGGATTATGTTGAAACATTTTATAATACAAATAATTTACCCTTTATTCCTCCCTTAAAATATTCCTTAAGGTGTACCATTGTTCAAGTTTGAGTTTCTATTGTGTTAAATGAGCATGTGTATGATAGGTCCTTAGCCTTGTAACCAAGGTTGTTTAGTTGAGATAGAAATCCCTAAAAAATATCATATGTGATTCTTATTTATGTTTGTTTTCATGATTGTTGAAGCATTTTGGGTGGATGTCTCCCACACGAGGATTTTATATGGATAGGTGGTGAGAAAATTCTTCATCTTTTTACCATTTAACTCATTTAGAGCTTCATATTCTTGATGGAGTATATAATTATGGAGCTTTAAAAAGTAGTTTAATTTATAAAATCACATGTTGAGTCTTTTTTAAACCTTAGTGGATTTATTATAAGTATACATGAAGAATAAAATTATATATATATATATATATATATATATATATATATATAATTTCAATCCCTAAAAGCTCAAAATAGAACTTTAAAATATAATTTCAATCTCTATGTCTACTTATAACAAAGCCATTAAGTTTTAAAAAATACTCAACATGTGATTTTATAAATTAAAATACTTTTTAAAGCTCTATATATGTATAATTGTAACATTTTTTTGTCATTTAAGAAGTTTAATGTTATGACTTAATGACTTGAGATACCTTTTGATTTTTGAAGTATAATTGGAATAAAAATGGTACATGTATGTAAATGGACTTTTAAACCGAATTCAATGTTTTTTCTTATCCTATTTTTTGTTAAAATATTAATAATGTCTCAATATTCTAAGAGTATAAAATATTATTTTTTAATATTTACTTATAAAACCATTTCAAAATTTTCATGGGAATAATTTTAAGTGGAATTATTTATTTTAATAGGTTGTTAAAATTTTATAGATTGATTTTAGGAGTTGAAAATAATTTTATATAAATTTTGGAAAAATTAAATTAGGCATTTTATGAATCAATTTAATGGGCTTCAATTTTTTACAAGTATGAATTAATTATTTCATACATTATTTTTAATTTCAAGTACATTGATTAAAAATTTATTTTTAATATATTCTCCTAAAGTTTATAATTTTTTGATGTATGTTTTTAAATTTTGGACCCCATAATTAATTTATAAATAAATTTACATATACATTTATTTATAAATATTACAAGGTTATTATTGATGAAATTTTAAATACACCATAGATAAGAGTTATACAACTTCTAATTTTAGGATTTTTGGTGATTTACTCTAGGATATGAGTTCTAGGTTGTGACTTTTCTATGTGGTTATGGTGGAATAGAAGCATGTGGCCTAGAGCAAAAAAACATAAGTTCACCTGAGTGACCTAAAAAAATACCCAAAACAACCAAATTTTTTATATTTAAAATGATTATATGATAAAATAAATAGGATATATTAAAAAAATAAAAATGAGGGAAGGGTAGGGTAGAAAATAAAGATTTGAAATTTAAGCTCAGCTACTTCTTAGCAGAGTAATAATAGTTCAAAATCGATTGCCATAGTAACTAATATTAGTTAAACATTTTTTTACAACTTTAATTCAAATAAAAATGGTGTAATACCCATAGATTTAATGGTCATAAGTGAATCCATATGACTTAAATTTTGTAAAATGACATATTGTATAAAAAAATATGTGCATCCATCCAAAATAGTTAAAATATCATAATTAGACCATAAGAAAGGTAAAATTAACATAACATAATCTAATCTAATCATGAAAGTGAACATGGATTAAAAGAATATTAACTTGTACAAATAAATAAATTTCATTAATTATAATGATAAAAGAGAAAATTTAATGACTTTTTGAATATTAATATTAACAAGCTCACACAACTTCACTAATTTCGTAAATTACTTACTATCTTCTAGTCTTACTATTTTCCTATATTTATTTTAGTTTTCATAAAAAATACTTTTTGAAGGTTTACTTAGATAAATAATTTATAAATTAAAATAATCTCAAAATAGCCTATCTATAATGTCACCCAAGTGGAACCAAGGTTACATCACCTTCCTAGCTCTTATTTACCACTGTTACCTCTCATTAATGAAATATGTGACTTTATTATCACTCCTCACTAATGTTCCATGCCATCTTTGGATTTAAAATAAATCAAAAACATTGAACATATACATTCCATACTTATGAATTTAATATTCTTATTTGTCCTCTTGTCTACCACTATGAATTAAATTAAATAATGGTCACCACAAATAATGTTTAATATAGGTTGATGTGGATTAGATTTAATATTAGCCTTTTATTTTGTTACTCATGGACACTATATGAAATTTTGCCTTAAATACCTTTTATTTACTTTTTATTTGTGATCCTTTTACCTCCCATGATTATATGGACACATTAGATTATGAAATCAAGTTTTAATTGTAGCATTTGTCCTTTCAATTTATTATGACCAATAATTGCTAGATAGACGATTATTTCTGATTGATTACGGGAATGTGATGCATAAGGTAAATTTTGGATAAGTGAATTTTATGGATAAATTTATTCTCTAAAATTCACTTTAATATTCCCACATGTCTATTCTTTAATTTGTTCAATGACTAGGTCCCTTTAGTGATATGTGTACATGTTTGTATAAGACATATCCCTTCCTCTTATTCACTTGAAAAAATGAGGTCTCTTTTGGTATTTAATATCCATGTGGACCCATAATTTTATTAAATCAAATGCTATACCATGCATCCAATCTTCCTATAAATATAAAAAGTGGCCACCATTAAAAATATATAAAACAATATATGCTGCCAATTCATACTATAACATGAAATAATGACCCAAAAAAATAAATGTGTCATTTTCATATAAAATATAATCACATAATGAATATAAATTCATGAATTCCCATTTCAAAATGTGATGATTCAAAATATTCCATGTGGAAACTCTTGATAGGGTAGTTTAGGGATCATGGATCTGGATGTGTTTCAAAGTGGTATTTGTTGGATTGATAAACCCATTGGAATATTATTTCAAAATTATAGAATCCATGGGTCTTATATTTATAATAAGATCAAGGTATGGGGTTATAGATTCAAATATCCTAAATATCATGATTGATGAAGGGATACGTGGTGACATCACATGTCAATGGGCTCATGGGGTCTATGGGTGTGAATTTGGACTCAGGGAAGTTTGTTGGTGCTACATGGGCCTATTGTATTTTGGTATTTGGATTTATAAATTATTAAAATATTTAAATGGGGCCTTAAGGATTAGACTATGTGAATGGTCCATATATAATTTTATAAAAGAGACACATGCTTACTTCACATATTTATAGAGTTATGTAGAGGACAAAAATGATTTAACACATGGTGAAATTCATGGACCCATTAATATTTATGATCCAATATCATTTGGGGTTGACTTTTAAAACGTAGGAATATAAAGGGTGTCATGAATATAATGTGAAATCAATATTAAAGTCACCCCCTTAGCACTTAGGAAAAATTGAAGTGGTCATGAACTTGAGATAAAAGATTTGTTTGTTTGAAAAAATTAAAACCTAAAATGAAAGGGGCCAAATATCAAACAATGAATGCATTGAGATCATAAAATAAATAATATGTGAGCACTTAATTTTTAATATTTTTAAACAATATTTATGAAAATGGTGGGACTTGTATGGAAAAGTTGGAAAACCCATTATTCTACTCTTCTTCTTTAGGAATTAAGGTGTTTACATGTGGACTTTAAGGTGGAATTGTTAGATAAGTTGTGAAAACCACTTCTCTACTATTATTTGGGTCTATAAGGATAATATTGGTAGATTGATTAGTTCTCATATATGTATTATGTTTAAAATTTTTATAATACAAATAATTTACCCTTTATTTCTCCCTTAAAATATACCTTAAGGTGTACCATTGTTTAGGTTTGAGTTTGTGTTGTGTTGAATGAACATGTGTATGAGAAAAGAGGTCCGTAGCATTATAACCAAGATTTTTTGGTTGAGTTATAAATCCCTAAAAAAATCTCATACGTTATTCTTAATTGTGTTTGGTTTCATTATTGTTGAAGCATTTTGGGTGGGCATCTCCCACATGAGGATTCTATATTGCTAGGTGGTGAGAAAATTCTTCATACTTTTGTCATTAAAATCATTTGGAGATTCATATTATTGATGGAGTGTATAATTATGGATCTTTGAAAAGTATTTTAATTTATCAAATCACATGTTGAGTCATTTTTTAAACCTTAATGGCTTTGTTATAAGTATACAAAAAGATGAAATTATATTATAAAGTTGTGTTTTGAGCCTTGGTGGGATTACAAATTATATATATCAATTATAACCTTGTTGTTGTTATTTAAGAATTTTAATTTTATGATTAAATTACTTGATATCCCTTTTGATTTTTAATGTATAATTTGAATAAAAATTATACATGTATGTAAATGGAGTTTTAAACCAAATTCAATGTTTTTTTCTTATCCTATTATTTATCAAAATATTAATAATGTCTCAATATTTTAAGAGTATAAAATAGAATTTTTTTAATTTTTACTTATAAAACCATCTCAAAATCTGCATGGGGATAATTTCAAGTGGAATTATTTATTGTAACGGGTTGTTATAATTTTATAGATTGATTTTAGGAGTTGAAAACCATTTTATATAATTTTTGGAAAAATTAAATTAGGAATTTTATGAATCAATTTAATGGGTTTCATTTTTTAACAAGTATGAATTAATTATTTCCTAAATTATTTTTAATTTCAAGTACATTTATTAAAAGAAATGTATAAGAAAGGATCCACATGATATTTTTTCTTCAAACCATAATTAGTTACATTTAGTAAATCACTTAAAAATTATAGGATTTAATTTATTAAGGTCTTTTCGGTAAACTATTAAAAAAATATTTTTAGTATATTCTCCTAAATATTATATGTTTTCATGTATGTTTTTAAATTTTAGAGCCCATAATTAATTTATAAATAAATTTACATATACAAGTATTTATAAATAGTACAAGGTTATTGCTGATGTGATTTTATGTACACCATAGATAAGGGTTATAAAACCTCTAATTTTAGGATTTTTGGTGATTTAATCTAGGGCACGAGTTGAAGATTGTAACTTTCCTATGTGGTCATGGTGAAATAGAAGCATGTGGCCTAAATCCGACAAATATAAATTTACCTGAGTGAACTCAAAAAATACCAAAAACAACCAAATTCTTGATATTTAAAATGATGATATGATACAATAAATAGGATATATTAAGAAAATAAATTTGATGGAAGGGTAGGGTAGAAAAAAATATTTGAAATTTTAGCTCAGCTACTTCCTAGTAGAGTATTCATAGTTCAAAATCCATTTCCATAATAACTAATATTGGTTAAACATATTTTTCCAAGTTGAATTTAAACAAAAATGGTGTAAGCACCATAGGATTAATGGTTATAAGTGAATCCATGTGACTTAAATTTTTTAAAATGATTTTTTTTATAAAAAAATATGTGCATCCATCCAAAATAGTTAAAATATCATAATTATAACATAATAAAGTTAATATTAACATAACATAATCTAATATAATCATAAACATGCACACAAATTCAAAGAGTGGTCACTTATATAAAAAAAAATCATTTTATTAATTATAATGATAAAATGGAAAATTTAATGGCTTATCAAACATTAATAGGATCACACAATGTCACTAATTTTCTAAGTTTCTTATTGTCTTCTAGTCTTGTTATTTTCCTATATTTATTTTATTTTTCATAAAAAAATCCTTCTTGAAGGTTTAATTAGATAGTTCCTTTATAAATTAAAATAATCTCAAAATAGCCTATCTATAATGTCACCCAAGTGGAGCCAAGGTCACATCACCTTCTTAGCTCTTATCTACCACGATCTCTTCTCATTAATGAACAATGCGACTTTACCATCACTCCTCACTTGTGCACCATACCATATTTGGATTTAAAATCAATCAGTAGCAGAGCACATAGACATTCCATATTTATGAATTAAATAGTCTTATGTGTCCTCTTATCTACCACTATGAATTAAATTAAATAATGGTCACTACAAATAATGTTTTTTATAGGTTTATGTGGATTATATCTAATATTAGTCTTTTATATGTTATTCATGGACACTATGTGAAATTTGGCCTTACATGCCTTTTATTTACTTTTTAGTTGTGATACTTTTACCTCCCATGCTTATATGGACACATTAGATTATGAAATCCAATTTTAATTATAACATCTATCCTTTCAATTTATTATGACCAACTATTGATAGAAACATGGTTGTCTCTAATTGGTTAGGGGAATGTGATGCATAAGGTAAATTATGGCTAAATGAATTTTGGGGATACATGTATTCTCTCAAATTCACTTTAATATGCCCACATGTCTGTTCTTTGATTTTTTTGATAACTAGTTCCCTTTAGTGACATGTGGAAATGTCTATATGAGGCACATGCCTTCTTGTTATTCACTTAAATACATGGGGTCAATTTTGGTATTTAATATCCATGTGGACCCATAATTTTATTAAATCACATTTTTTTACCATGCATCCAATCTTTCCTACAAAGATGAAAAGTGGACACCATTAAAACTATATAAAATAATATATGCTACTAATTCATTTTATAACATGAAATCATGACCCAAAACATTACATGTGGCATTTTAATGTAAAATTTGATCACATAATGAATATAAAGTACTAAATTCCCATTTAAAAATGTGACCATTCAAAATATTCCATGTGGAAACCCCTAATATGGTATGGTTTAGGGATCATGAATTTAGATGTGTTCTAAGGTGGTATTTGTTGGATTGATAGATCCATTGGAATATTAATTCAAAATTATAAATGTTAGAGTCATAATCAATGGCGGGGTGGTGAATTAGTGATCCCAAATAATTTAACTTAAATTTTAATCTTTGAAAACACTTAATTAGTTACCATAAGCATTCATGAAGCATACATAACATTCACATCAATGAGCAAGAGAGATAATACAATATCAATCACATAACACATGACATATGTGGGAAACCCTCTTGGGGAATAAAACCAAATAGAACCTATAATTGGATTACTATCTTATAATAAGATCTAATTTATACCATCTACAAATGATCAAGGAACTACAACCCCTATTTAGTGAGACTACAATCCCACACGATGCTGCCACACTTATCTAGTTGAGTTATAATAACAATCAAACCTCTCAAAAAGTTTTATCTTAAAAAGAGGTTATAACCACCTTATCTACTAAGATTACATAGTAACACCTATGAACACATCCACCTCTTAGTTGATGTCAATAACACCTGATGATGGACCTTTGCTTATCACACTTCACCTTTGTTCACACTCAAACAATAAGCACACTAATATTCTAATAGAATTATGACAAATAGGTCATAAAAATAATCCTTAATCTATTATTCTCTTTAACTCATCCTTATGGCACTCTACCCTTCATTCTATCCATAAAACACACACTCAAGCCTCTCTCTCCAATTGCTCCTTAGTCTCTCTTACAAAGTCTAGAACCCATCATCTTTGGTTTCACTATTTATAGAGAAATCATGATAATCAAAACCTTGGTCTTATATTAGCTATGCCTTAGCCCTTAAGTCATCTCTCACATGAAGACATGGCTCAATAAAATCTGCATAGGTCAGCAATAGTATCTATGGGTCACCCTTAAGAAGCTACACCTTTTAATAAGGCCCATGTAGCTCTTATAGGTCTCATAGAGACCTATTCACCCATTTAGCTCACCCTCAAGGAAAAAAATAACACATGACCACTTTAAAATACATGGGTCCACTCCTTATGTCCCCTTTGACATCTCAAATGATCACAATCAACTTAGCTCACCTTTGCATATGCTTAAACAACTCAAATAGAGACCTTATACATATGAACACCATTATCGAACATACAGTCAACTTATTAAGAATTTTTCATATTCAAGATAGATGGATCACACCTCCAAAATCCACACAAATCATCCTCATATAGTCTAAAACACTCCTAAATATCTAAGACATCATGAGACATAAAAATAACATCAATACAAGCTCAAATATCCTTCTCAAATCACTTGCAGAATAAGAATGAACACACAATCAACTTTTAGTCTCAATATATTTGATTTTACTCACTTTAAAACCTTAAAATCTATATAGACATATGTACCATAGAGTCATCTACCACTTTTATTTTTACTATATGAGAAAATTCATCTTTTATCGAAAGATATGGTCCAAAAACTAGACACTAGTTTTTTCCTTTACAAATTCAAATATTCAAATGCAAACAATCATAGTTAGACGTCAACCACTTTGCAATGATCTCATATCCTCATTGATTAAATTGAATATACACCATCAATCTCTTATTATATTTAATGTATAAGCACCAATGTTCAGATGTTTAAACTTTAGTCACATTGACCTCATCTCATGCAATCTATGAACTTTGACTCAATGCTCTCCATTGATCTCTATGGATCAATCAGGTCCTTAATGATCAACACTCACAATTTTATCAATATATATGAACGTAAATTCACCATTATATCTATATCCTATACCTTTGCTTAGTCACTAAACATCATGCACCTATCTTTAACTCACTACTTCCTAACTTCTTGGAGAAACATGCACCATCAATCTTGCTTGAGATTTAACACTTTAAAAAATATTGAGTATGGGGACTCTTTCAATATACCTAAGTAGCCATTTCTCACCCCAATAAATTCTTATGTGCTTACTTTCATGATCTCAAATTTGGACCAGATAATCTCCTCATATAGGAGAATTTAACCATATGATAAACAACTCTTAAAACCCTCACATGTGTGAGATATAATTCCATTAAATTTCCTTCTCAAAATCTTCTATCATGGAGCCAACTATGTCAAAACTTTCCCAATAGGCCAAAATTGAGCATTCATAAATTTTAATGTGATTTATTGGATAATCTCAAAATTCACACAAATCATTTATGATCAAAACTAAACAAACCCATATGATCAATTTTTCTTGACACCTTCACACGTGAAAGATATAATACCATAAAAATTCTCACTTGGATTTTTCTACCTCATTGTAAAATTGGCTATGGGAAAACATAATCAAAATACTTGGGAGTCGAACTTTTCATATGTATATCTTTTGATTTTCTACATTGCATGATCTAAAAATTATCACAAATAAACTAGGCATAAAATTGAACAAACCCATATGATCATTTTGTCTTGACCCCTCCATGTGTGTAAATTCTAACCTCATAAACATGATTAATCAACTCCTTATGGCCATAATGCAAATTTGGCTAAGTATGGGAAAATAATGAATTCTAACTGAGAGGCCAAATTTTTACCCACATATCTTTGATTGTGCTTTCACACATGACATGAGATCTAGTACATAACAACTAGGGACTACTATGATCACAACCATATTACCAACTTCCATTGACTCATTCACACATGGAAATGGTGATGTCATCAAACTACCTACTCAAATTTTCTACCACTAGACCCAATGTGTCTAGATGAAAAATGTGACCAACTAGATGAATTCTACTTATGAACACAAGCACTCAAAGCATTATTGAATTTTGATAGCACCCTTTACTCATAATCAAATCACTATACTTATTGTTGAACTTGTCTAATCATGTTAACATTAAATATCAACCAAGCCACATTCAAGCATATAAGAAAAAAACACCTTGTACACTTTGTCATTGGCACTTAGGTTATCAAATCACTTCATCCACTCACTCTATCATATCCATGACACCACCATGACATCATCATGATAATACTCCAATAATAAAATCTATGGGTCTTATCTTTATAAGAAGATCAAGGTATGGAGTCATAAAATAAATTGGCCTAAATCTGATGATTGATTAAGGGATACATGGTGACATCACATGCCAATGGGGTCATGGGGTCTATGGGTGTCCATTTGGACTTAGGGAAGTTTGTTGATGTCACATGGGCCCATTGGGTTTTGGTATTTGTATTTCTAAATTAGTAAAATATTTAAATGGGGACACAAGTGTTGGAATATGTGAATGGTCCATAAGACTTTTATAAAATATACACATGGTTACTTCATAAATTTATAGAGTTATGTAGAGGACAAATATTATTTAACACATGGTGGAATTCATGGACCTGTTGATCTTTATGATCCAATATCATTTGGGGTTGGGTTTGAAAACTTAGTAATATAAAGGGGGTCATTACAATAGTGTGAACTCAAGATTAAAGTGACCCCCTTAGCACTTAGGAAAAATTGAAGTGGTCATGAACTTGAGATAAAGAGTTGTTTTCTTAGAAAAATTAAAATCTGAAATAAAAGGGGTCAAATATCAAACTATGAATGCATTGGTATCATAAAAGAGACATATGTCAAAAATAGAAATAAAAGGTCCCCATTTTTGAAAGGATTGGGTGTGTTGTCCATAAAAAATGGAGATGTCTATGGGCAAAACATTGTTAAGTGTTTAGAATCCAAAGTCTCTAGTTTTAACTTGGGAATTAAAACTAGGTAATAATGAAAAATTAGTTCATACTTTCAAAAAATATTTGAATGTTAGTTCCATCTCAACCACATTACATATTTGGTTTTCACATTTTATAAGATTCAACATTGTGTGAAAATGATTCATTAACTTTTCCTATAATATTTATGGTACAAATTAAGAGTAATCACTTGATCATTTTTTTGATATGTGTGTTTGTATATGTATATATCAACCGAGCCACCTTCAATCATATAAGAACAAGTACCTTACACATTTCATCATTATCACTTAGTCTATCAAAGCACTTCATCCACTCACTATATCATCTCTATGACACCACCATGACATCATCATGATAACACTCCAAAAATAAAATCCATGGGTCCTCTCTTTATAATAATATCAAGGTATGTAGTCATTAAATCAATTGGCCTGAATCTCATGACCAATTAAGGGATATGTGGTGACATCACATGCCAATGGTGTCATGGGGTCTATGGGTATCCATTTAGACTTAGGTAAGTTTGCTAGTGCCACATGGGCCCATTTACTATCTTTGAATTTTCTAAAAATATAAATAAATAGTGAAAGTAATAACTTGACTAGAAACTAAGACAATTTATTTGGGTGCTATAAAGTAAGGTGGAAGCTAGTGTGAGTGTCACAAACTAGATTTTAGTGTAAGAATCCCTCTTGGAAAGTAGTGCCACCATTGGATAGTAGTGCCATTATTATAAATGTGTTGGTAGTGTCTTGATATTGGTGTTAATCTCCTCTATGTAGGAATATCTTGAGATTTTAGGTGAGCTTATGTCTAGATATCTAAGGCTTGTTCCTACATGCATAAATCTTAAAACCATGTATTTTTTCTATTATGACTATTTTTGTGATTAAACCCTAATATTACATGTAGCCATGGAATCTAATTGATATGAGATGAAAAGTGTGTTTGTTCATAGCGTATGTTGGACATCTTCAACACCCCACTATGAAGAGAGTTGCCTACATACCAATACTCCAAGGAGGGTTTTGATGTGGGTGTTACTCACACCTCAAAGAGTTTTAAATGAGGTAACATCTAACATTTTGTGATCTATGTAGAAATAGGTTCTACTCTAGGTCATGAGTTCTAAGTATGTGGTTAAAACAACTAGGTGGTGGAATAGTAGGTTGAGCCTGTGGGTTATTTAACCAAGCTTGTGGGTGGATGAATGAATTATAATAAAAAGGATAAATCACTAGGTGAGTTGGATGGGTGGAAAACTATCATATGGTGGGAAGATCTAAAATAAAATTCAAAAGGAAGGAAGGTTGATGCATAAATAAGGTTCTATGTCTTTGAAATGGAGTTCCATGTTGTTTCTTTGGTGGATAAGTATCTCAAAAACCTAGTTTTTGGTATTTACAACTTTTTCACACTTGCAAAAAAACATGTCTAGGAGTCTTAGATTAATATATATAGTATACTCAATGGTCTCAACTAAAGGTTTATATTATTAAGACCATTATTGCATAAATTTAGATAAGAGATTACATCTCAGACTAGAAATTTATCTAGTGCAACTCTGGCTCATAGATAGAAGACTATATCTAAGGATATACCTCTACACACAGATTATCAATTCAACTAATACTAACTATCTAAATCAATGAAATATATTAATCTTAAATAGATATTGAACATCTAAGAATAATATTCATTAACAAAAAATAATATTCAATCATAACATTGGTGCACATCATAATGATTGAGTTAATATAAATAAATAAAACTCAAAACTCATTAACATAGAGAGGGAAGAAGAAAGAACCAACATGGTTGAATGAAAATTCATTTCTTGATTTCTTCATGTATATTCATTGAAAAACTCCTACCCTTTGAAAATATGATTGTATATGTATATAAATATCTTGGGGAATGGGTTGCTTCATCCTCCAAATTTAGAACACTTTATTTACATCTTAATAGACTATGATCACTAAATTACATGTCAATAACTTATAGATATCTCAATCATGCATTGTGTGCATGCCACCAAATTAATTCAATTAATTATAATTAAAAAAACAACAAATTTACTATTTAGTTATAACAATTACATGACAAAATGTACAAAATTAGCCTTTATGTTAAATCAGCTCTTGTTTAATGTGTCTCAAAACTATCATTATAACTATAGTTGTACTTATTATTAATAATGTAGTAACTAGAGTTATACTTAGAGATACATTAGTCGATTTAGATGTTGTTACCATGGAAACTATAATATGAGGTGAAACTAACATGGCTATAGTCATTGGCATTGTAGGTGGAATCTGTGTATTAAAAATGGAAGATGGTGTTTGTTGGGTTTCATTATTCTTAGCATCTAAGTCATAATAGTGATTATATGCCTTAGAGTGCTATGCTCAAATTAGGTTCATATCTAAGAGATGAGGCCTGGTCACCTTTCTCATCTAATCCATTATCTTTGCATGTTTTATCTTGGTAGATCTAAATCCAACACAAAATACTTCTGCCTTTGTTACATTTTTCCTATTTGTGATCAATTTAGCTTCAATGTATTCTAATATTAAACCTTGTAGATTCTAATTGAAGCCATTAAAATATTTCTCAATAATTTGATTTAATGTGGCTCTGGTTACTAGCTTGCCTTTGTTATCTTGAATTATTACTAATTCAAGTTTTGTTAAAATTTACTTAGCCTACTTCTCCTATTCAACCAATTTATTCACTAAAGTCTTAGAGGATGATACCTAATCCTAGGCCTCTCATGTTATTATCAAAGATAAATTCAAATAATTTGATGCCTCCAATGGGGTCATCAAGTCTAAATGGCTAAATTCCCTATTAGGGGTATATAACACTAATAAATTTAGTTTATTGCCATCTTTTCTATGAATTTTGAATAATTTAGTTATAAAATTAACATGAGGACCCAAAATAACTCTCAAAGAATGAATAGAAACAAAAATATCATAAATTTGAAGTGTTTCATTATGTACATCCTACTCACTACCTTGAGGGACTCAAATTACCTTACTCAAGATTTTCCAATTCTTCTTTGAGCTCTTGTCTAGCCATTTCAGATCATTCATGTATGGCCAGGATTGCTTATGTATGGGTATAAATGTAGGACTTGAGGTCCTCAATATATGTGGAATAACCTTTTTTCATATTTTTCCTCTTTATAAAGGAATATACTTCTTGCCTTTCTTCCATGATAAGAGTTCTTCCTAAATTATCTTCAATTTTACTCTTACCTATTGCACTAATGTTGTGTCCTTATCAAATAATGAGCTCACCATTGGTAGTTTAGTTATCTTTATATTGGTCCTTTTAGAGGTCAAGGATCCTAAATCCTTATCCCAATCTCAAAGAGTGAACTTTGAGATATTTAGTGGTTGAGCTTCCACTTGTGCATGCTCTTGAGGCTTAAGCTCAATTTGAGTAAAAGGATTGACATTTATGTCCATATGATTTTTGACCAATCTATGTTTCCAAATTGTGGTAATGTATGGATATCAAAGTCTAGTTTATTTTTTTATCCCTTTTAGTGGTAACCACCGTGGTTGTAGAAGATAGAGCTGATGAAGGCAAAGGTGAACCCAGTTGGGTACAAGAACAAATGATTGGGGTGATGGATTGAGATATGGATAGAATAGACAAAACTAATGTTGATGGTATGGAAACTAAAGGAATGAAAACCATAATAGTGGAGGGTGGAGTAAGTGAAGTGGTAATGGGTAGATTCATACATGGGTGCTTGAAGAGTAAACCTATAGAAAGTGACCAAATAGGAATAAATGTAAAAACCACTAGTTCATGGGCGATATAAAATAAATTAAATGAAATTCAATGGAAAATTAATAAAGGGGATATGATCAAAGGACCCTTACCAAATGGCTCACTTGTGAGAGGTGCCTTGGTATTTAGTGCTTGTAGGCTCAATACCTTAGCTTGATATAACTCCTCCTTATCCACCTCTTGTTTTGGCTCACCTTATGATGAAAGATGTGCCTCCTTAAGTGCTTATGTGGGCATGTTATATGGTATATCCCCTTTTGGATTCCTTTGATAACACTTTATGGATCTACCTACTTGTGGAACTATTGCTTGTCAAGAAAGAGCAGGGGAATAATTATGGGTATTAAGGTTATTGAATCCACTATTTCCTCTTCATCATAGGATTCCAAGCATATAATCAAAAATTATTCACTCTATACACTATATCTTTCTTAAGCTATCTACTCAACCATCTCTTGCTTGACATGTATCATCTCAAATGTTGAAGCTTGAACTGAGAGCACTAGTTCCTCTTCAGCTTATGTAGAGGTAGGTATTTATTCTTCTTTTGATCCAAAGAGTGGTGCCTCACCTACCAATTTATGTTGGTCCTTAGGTTAGATTAGAGCTACTTGGGGATATTGTCCCTCTTTTTTTGGTGTTTGTGATGGCCTACCACTCAAAAAATTAGAATATCTCCATCCTCTAAGAGGTGGGATACTGATCTTTACTTCACTGAGTGTGAGAGATGATTATACCTATATCATTCTCAGTAAGTCCTCACTAAATATTATAAATACAACCCTTTATTTTACCTCTTCATCATCCTTGGAATTTAGGAAGAGAAAATCATAATCAGTTGACTCATGTTTTTAAGTGAGGACAAGGGTATGAATTTTATTTTAGACCTTGCCATGAGGATCCCAGTCTATGTGAGGGAGGGTAGGTAATGCATATTACTTATTAGTATTATCAACCTCAAACTACATATGAATCATGTATTAAATTATCCCAATGGTGATGTGGGATCCATAGAATATACCATTATTATTTCTTGTCAACTCCTCATCAATGTTATTCCATATCTGGTATGTAATTTCCTATTAAATTACTTTTTATAGAACAAACTTAAGGAGATAAAGAGGATATACTATGTGTCCAAATATCATGATAAAAGTGTAATCTAGGTAGAGATAATAATCACTTATGTTTTTGGAAAGTGTCTTGTATATGCTAGGTGAAACTGTTGTTAGAGGTTGGTCGTGGATGGCCATCTAAACTTAAGGGTAAAGATCCTCATCAATATTTGTTATATTTATAACATAGGATTATATGTGAAAAATATTTTAATACTCATAAATTATATTCTTAATTACTTCTATGTTGGGATTCCATACGAATCCATTGTGCCTATACACTATGTCCATGACTATATCCAATAGGTAAGACATCATGTAAAAATTTCCTCCTAGTGGTTGCTTATCTTTATGTAATATTTATTATTATAGGCATGTGATGATGACTTCCCCCAAATCATAGGTGTGATCTAAGTTAATTAAAATGTCTAGTATAGGAACCCACTCTAGGTGAAAGAAGAAGATGCTCACATGGCCAATTTTTTTTTTAACAATGTCATTCCCACATGGATTCCCATTATGAATTAGGTGATGGGAATAGGGTTATTGCTATGTTCTCTCAAAATGAAATTTTCTCTAGGGAAAATTGAACTTGATAGAGCTCACTCCATATTATTCACCTTATTATATATGATGATAGTGTGAAAATTAAAAGTGACATCTATAATGGGTAGGATGAAATACCTATTAAATGTTTTGCCTGTTATATAGGCAAAGCTTATGTTATTGTCAGTAAAATGAAGGTATCCACCATACATTATTATTCCTTAGAAGAAGAGGCCACATAGTAAATATCTGCACAACATAACCTCTATATTCATAGATATATAATGCAAGGATTAATGTTTGAGAGAAAGCAGGTCCTTTACTAACTACTTATCCTCAACTAAGATGTCTTCTTCAAGTACAAAGGAGTCTAAATTTTCCATTGCTTCCCATAATGTTGAGTAATTTGGATAACATCCATCAAATGTAGTGGAGTTAAACACCATATCTAACTACTCTATAAAATACTTGATAGAGAACTTGGAGGGTGTTATGGCTCCTTTATAGGACCTAGATGATGATGCCATGGTGGGTTGATAGATAATGGTATGCTCAAAGATTTTGATAATGGTGTATAACATAGAACTATTTTTTTAGGATTAACAAGTTACTCTAATAGTAATAAGAGATTTTAGAAATTCTTAAGTCTAAACTTTATTTGACCTCAAAGATGGAATGATGTGAACTTGGTTGGGCACATGATGTTAATAGATTTATGCATTGATTCCTAGTTCATGCACCATTAATCATTAACATTTATGAGCTCCTCACATTCATTCAATTCAAAATTCAACAACCCTATCCTAGTGTATATGCCACATAATATGCCTTGTGATTTAAGGTGCCACCATTTTACCTTTAATATTTTACCATGTGTCATTACATAATCTAGTCAATAGAATTAAAAGTTTACCTTTGGGCCAAAAGACTCCAAAGTGTAGAATGTTCTTTGGAAATATTTAATCTTAAAGATTTAATACCAAAGTTTCAAAAAAAAAGTTGTTGATTACTAAATACTCTTCAAAATTTTATGGTTTGATAAAAATTAGTAACATATAAAGTCCTTGAAGAGAAATCTACCAAAATTATAGTTCCAAAAACAAATCTTTCAATGACTAAGTCTCTGAAATAAAGTTTCCAAAGTGAAATCACCAAAATGAAAGTTGTCAACACAAAGCATCTGATGAGAATGTTTCCAAAGAGAATATTTTTGAAAAAAAATTACCAATATAAAATTCATTAGAGAGAAATATATGAAGAAAAATACCTTGTGAAGAAAATTTGTCATTTGGAAACTTTGTACAATAAAGTTACCAAATAAAAGCTTCCAAAGACCAAACACACTGAAGTAAACCTTATGATGAAATATTTCCAAATTGAATGTTTTCAATGAGAAATATTTCAAAGAGAATATTTCACAAGAGAATTTTCCAAATACCAAACTTTTTGAACATAATCTTTCAATGAAATCCTTTCGAAGTGATTATTGATGAAGATAAAGTTTCTAAAGATAAGTTTCCTAAGACCAAAGTTGTCAAAGTGAATATTACCAAAATAAATTAATATAATTTACTATCATGAAAATCTATTCTTTCCATGTTTTCATTAATGGGTTAGTTTGAAAAAGTTCTTTGAAATAAAAGTAAATATACCACAACCTGATTCAATGTTAAAATCACCAAGTTTTTATTGATAATAAAAAGTATCATAAACTTAAAAAACACATAGATATGTAGATAAGATATTCATATTCCGAAAAACCAATGGTCATCCCACTTTTTAGATAAAAAATATAGAGTGGGGTGTGTTGAATACAATAGAGGGATCAAGCTCAATGTAGTTCTCCCCACCTAAGTTTTGGTGCAAGTGCAGATGAAGCTAGTATGATAGTGGCCTTTAGTGTATTGAATGTGCTTGAGATTATAAATATGGGTAATATAATCTTAGGGTTGTTGTAAATGGTAGTATTAAGAAAGAGGGTAGAATAGGGATTTAACCTTAATTATGAATAACTTTTTTTGAGTTTGAATGTGTATTTTGCATCTCATTTCCATTTAGTGGTTAGAGGGATAAAATTCATGTAATTATATTATTATAATTCTTATGTGGGTGAAAAAATAAGCCTAGGAAAACACTATGAATTTATAGTTTTGAAAATATATTTATTTGGGGAAAATAAAGGTAAAGGGCGTTAACACTATTTTTGGGACACTAGCACCATGTGGCGCTAGTGTCTTTATTATGGCACTAGTGTCCAAATAGTAGAACACTAGGCATGAACAACCAAGCTCAAGAAGAGGGTTTTGGATTGATTTAGGATTGACTAGGGATGACTTTGGCCTACATAAAGGTTAGATAAGTGTGACAATAGGATCTAGGGATATGCTAGGGATAGTAGGTAGTCTCAAGTAACACTCTTAACACTAAAATACCACTTTTAAGTGATTAAATTCCCCCCTTTATTCTAAAAATTCAATAAAGTTAAATGACTAGGATAAATGAAATATAATAATACTTAGACTTACCTAGAAGGTGAAGCCTATAAAGCTAGGTCTGAGTATGTGAATCATGTTCTAGTGCAGATCTTGAAAGTGAAAATTTCATAAATCAATCCTTAATTAAGAGATATCAAAAGTAAAATACTTAACTGAGTAAAGAAGTAAACTTGATTAAAGATATAGGAAAGAGGAAAGGAACAAATACACCTCATTGGGTACACAAACCAATGAATAAACCTAGTGATAACTTATGTGTGTACATGTATATAGTGATCAATAAATGAATAACTTTCACTAAGCTAATGGATTGATAAATCCTCATATGTGGGTGGCTCAAGAACTCAAACTAGTTTTGAGTCCATCATTTCCCATGCTTACTTAGTGGATTGTCATATGAATAACTAGATTAGACTAATGGTGTGTCCAACCCTCTCATGCAGGTGGCTCAAGAAATCAAGTGGGATTTTAATCCATCATTTCCCACATGTGTAGTAGATGAATCTAAAACTAAAATTTCAAAAAGTAACTTCAAATTTCTAATTGGGTATGTTGGCTCTACAACCACTCAGGTACATTAGGTGCCTCCAGGCCACTCAGGAATGCCAACCACTACATATGGAGTAAGGAATGACACTAGTGTGAAACTTGGAATATGATGTTGGGTATGTGAAAAATAGATAATAACATGTAATTTTTCATTCCATGTAATCAAATAGTGTGTAAGTAAGCATAAAAAAATTATGTGCCTCATACATGCCCCCAAATCTAATATCTAAACATATGGATTCAAGATTGAGATTTAATAATCTATATTTGGATATCTAAACTAAATATGGGAATGGTTATGTTGTGCATGATGCTCTCAATCTGATCAAACTAATATGAATCTAAGTTCAACTAGTATGAATCTAAGTAAAAATGAGTGAAACTATTAAATCTATAACTAAATCTATGCAAACCTATATTTTACCTACTTTAATTTTCAATCCAATCTAGGTTTTATAAAACTAAGGTTATTGGATAATATCTCTATGTGGTGCTATCCCAATTTGGGATCAAGTTTACTTTTGGTCTAATTTCTATGCAATTGTACTACTTTTTAGGTCACTATTTTCCCATTATGTTTACCTGGGTCTAATTTTTTGTAATCTAAGCTTGTGTGTTAAAAATCTAGTATGAATGCATTATAGTATTTGGATATCTATGACAAACCCCTATGAATGACCCTATTTTTAGGGGATTTATTGAACCTATGTAAGAACTATCCTCAAAAGTAAAAGCTCTACAAAATGTGTGTTAGTTAGAGTATATATTATAACTATATAATGATCTAATATAATGTGCATGCATAACATCATAATGTAAGATAAGTTTAGCATAAATATGTAATATAATATGTATGTCATGTGTAGCATTCACAAAGGTGTCAATATAGATATACAAATGTATGTAACAATAAATGAGTAAAGTTGGGTAGCTACCTAGGGGGATGGGGCATGATGTCCATCAAAACATCAAATTAGGATTGAGATATGCATGAAGTCCCTCATGGAATTTCAAAATTTAGTGTGTAAAAAATAAGAGACAAGTTTCATAACAATGACACATACAAGAAATCATACATAAAAAACACATGAGGCATGTAAAGTAGGCCATGGTGCCATAATATAAGGGACATGGGAACATGTTACTAAAAATGAGAAAAAATACAAAAGGATGTGTTCAAATGTCCACATACATAAACAATAAAAAAGTTGGTTTATATCTATATATAAGGACATTTTCAAATGTCTACATACATAATACGGAAAAAAACACACACAAGGACATGGGGACATGTAAAAAATATACATACTATGAATAAAGTGGCATAGAGCCAAAGAGAAATTGCGTATTCAAATGCCCTCAAATAGAAGAAGAATAGAGACACAATAAATTACAAACTAATAAAGATATAAATGAATGTATGCATGAATATGTAATACAAATCTATGTAACATCAAGAATTTACATATGTTGAGTGTAAAGTAATAATAGCCAAAACAAATATGAGTAAGTGTAGAATGATCATATCAAGATATAACGATGCTAAAGCTATGATGTAGAGTATATAAATATAGAACATGGGAATCTAAACTATGTATAGGATTCCACCAAGTGGGTGAATATGTCAAATGAAGAATCCATGTATTAGTGTATATAACCCCACTGGGTAGATAATAGCAAATTTGGATAGGTATAATGGACTTGAGTCCTATAGACAATATGTAAGAACTTGATAAGAACAAGTGAAGCATGTATGTATGATAAAACTAACTATATTAAGATATATAGCATATGTAATGTGTGGAAAATATAATAAATGTAAACATAGTAATGTGTAGAATCTGTAATTTTGTATTTTCTAAGTAAATATTTGAATGCTTTTATGTTTTTGACATATTATAATGTGTTTTGCATTTTTTTTAGATATAATCTATGTATAAGAAATATAAAAGAGAAATTATTGATTTTTTATATGTAAAATATCCTTAAATGCATGATGTTTAGTGGGGTTTTGTTTCCCTTTCCCTTAAGTGAAGATAGATGGTATACTTTTAGGATAAGATTTTTTATGATTACATAAGATCCAAACCACTTTGGTTTAAAATTTACTTTATTTTATTATTTGGCATGGACATTTCTGATATTTTCTTTTAAAAGCAAATCATTGACTTTGAATTACCTATTTTGATCATGGTTATTTTAGTTATACTAGATTCCCTTCTAATATGCCCTAAGATGCTCCATGGATTGAATTTGCATGTGATCCAACTATTCTAATTCATGGAGATGTCTTTCTCTATATTATTTTTATGTGATGAGATATTTTAAGGAGAGTTTTAAGGATGGGATTTCTAACTCTAGTGGGATAACTAATTATATGCCATATACTAGTGAATAAGGAGTATCTCATGTAAGTATATGTATATTGGTGTGGTAATCCCATAGTATATAGATGAGCTAATTGTGATAGTCATCACCATATTTGGTAACTCTTTGTTGAGGATATTTTTTATTGTCTTGTTTGTTGTTTTTCTTCACCATTTCCCTATGGGTAATATAGAGTAGAGAATGTGTGTAAAATTTTATATTTGGCACAAAATTTCTTAACTATTTTATTATTGAAATAGGTTCCATTGTCTATGATTATGGCCAATGTGAGTCCAAAGAGAGAAATAATATTGGCCATGAGGAAAAACCATATATCTTCTCCCTTTTTTGATTGTAGGGGAATAACTTCCACCCATTTTATAAAATATTATATAGCTATGGTAATGAATTTGTGACCTCTTGCACATTCTAGATTTATCTTACCAATTAGATCAAAACCCAATATCATGAATGGCCCTGGGGATATGACAAGTTGTAGTTACTACAAAGCAACATAGTGTATGTTGTCATGGTGTTGACACATATCACCTAACTTGGTGTATTCCTTGAATTCTTATTTCATGGTTGGCCAATAGTGACCTTGCTTGAATAATTTGTGTGACATCACATTACCATTGAAATAACCACCACATTCATTATCATGTACCTATCTGATAGCCAACTTAGCTTCCTTGATTATCAAACATTAGATTAAGTGTCCCTCAAAATATCTTTTAAATAAGTCCCCACCAATGATGACATATCAGAGGGAGTTTCACTATAGTTTACACTTTTCATTTCTTTTAAAACTATCAGGTGTAATAGATTTAAGTAAAAAATTGTATTGTTAGAGAACCATTCAGATAGTGTTGTGTTGAGTGTGGTAACTAGAACCATTAGAGGTATAAGTTATACATGGGACACTAATGAAGATTTTAATAATTTAATAGAGAATATATATTAGTATTCATCTATATAAATGGGGACCAATGATGCAACACTAGCTATTGTATTGACATGATTATATTTATATGGGATGTTTTTGATAGAGAAGTTTTAAAACTAATCTTGTATACATTGAATCATATTCTTGTATGTAATGAGGCATTATTCTTTAGTTTTGTAAATATTTGTAACTTGATTGATAATTAATTATGAATTCCTATAAAATTGATTTGATTTGATTTGATTTGATTGGGAGAGCCTAATATGTTTAAAGGCCTAAAATAATATATTTGTATTCTAAGATGTTTTTGGTACATGAAAAACTAAGTTGATAAGAAAGGGGTATTGTGTTACCAAGTGGGTTAATGAAAACAATTCAATCTGTAGCACCCGATGCACATCTAGAATTGTTAAAGAACATTGTCCATGCATCAAAAGTGGTATTATATGACATTAAGTCATGACTAAAATCATTGTTAAAAGGATTTATATCTTATGATGGGGTAATTTCCAATTTATCTACAATTATATACCCTTTTAATGATTTTTGTAAAATGATCTCGAGGTCAAATTTTTTGAGTAACACAAACCATTTTGTAATATGACTTGAGAGATAAAATTTTGACATGAGGAACTTTGATGGGTTTAATTTTGTAGTGACTTATGTCTCATTATTAATCATATAGTGTCAGAGCTTCAAAGTAGAAAATATAAGCTCCAAAAAATATTTTTATATTTTTGGATAATTTTATTCATAATCAACAAGTGTACAAATGATGTAGTGAATGGCTCGCTCTTTTTTTTAATCATCGTGCTATGCTAGGAGTGCATTAAGTGCATGATCTATCATTGTGAGGCAAAGTAGAAGTGGTTTTCTAGGTGTTGGTGTAACCAAGAGAGGTGGGTTTAATAGATATTGTTTGATCATGTCAAATATTTATTGACATGTGATTTCTCATTCAAATTTTATATCCTTTTTAAGTAATTTGGTGAATCAGTAGGTCTTATCTACAAATTGTGACATAAAGTGACGTATTGGATAAATCTTGAATTGGAAAGAGTGAAGTTGATTTAAATTGGTAGGAGGAGACATATCAATGATTTATTTGAATTTATTGGGGTTAATTAAATTCTACATTGGGATATTAGAAATCCTAAGAGTTTACTTAATGAAACCCAAAAGGTACATTTCTTAGGATTGAGTCATACGTTATATTTTCTTAGTATTTCAAAAATATGTCTACACATGGAATAGGCAGACAAAAAATGATATAATAAGAAATATGGTGAGAGGACTTAGACTTGGATGTTTTATCTATATATCTAAGTCCTTTTTTAACCTATTGATCATATGAATTAATGGGATTAAGTATTATGTGCTCATGTTTGCCAAGGCCTTGTCACATGTAACCCATATTTTAGAAGTAACTAAATTAAAAATGATACGTGAACTTATTATTCTATGCATTAGAAGTAATTGGGGAAGTGATACCCATGCTTTGATTAGTAATCTAGAGTAGTATTGTAAAAAATCCATGTGAGGAATGTAATTGTGTGAAGGCTCTATATGTCGATAATATATGAATGGTTCTTTATCTATAGGGCATGCATAGATATGAACTCTATATATGAACTTTAAACATGCATGTAAAGTGGATGGAAATGCATGCATATCATGAATCTATGGTATTTCAAGCAAGATATTGTAACTAAGAACATCAGACATAACTTGACATGTTGTGGATAGCATTTTAGGCCCCAATATAAGGTTTAGTGTGATTTAACCAAATAATTTATGTGTAATATTATCAAATCATTAGATTTTCAAATCAAAATGATCCAAATCCTTAACATGTATATTAATAAGTCTTAGAAAAGAGATATTATAAATGTTTAACCCTAATCCATTATCAACTAAAACCTATTTGAAACCTCCCTCATTAATTCATAATGAAATGTAGTGATTCAAGTGAAAATATATGATGTGTTGAAGTGGGATATCTCCCCTCTTGAATGAAATATGCTCTTTGGTCTATTTTATTATATTAACTATAGAAGCAACATAAACTAGCTTAGATGTTTGAGCCACCTAAGTATCACAAAGTGTAGCATATAAGATGTCTTTGTATGTGTCATAATGTTGCAGGATCTCTAAAATGGAAACTATAGTTGAATAAGCACTAATCTGGTCAACAAAGCTATAGCCATGGGTGTTTCTAACCTACTAAGTTTTGGGACCACATGTAGACATCATAACCTATTTCATAAGGTCTATTATGAGCATAGAGATAGTAGTAGAGTTAGGATGGTAACTATATGTGTGTGATCATGAAGGAGGAGGGATAAGTGAGATCACTAATGGTACCTTATGTCTAGGAGTGATATGGAGTGAATCAAAATGAACCAAGACCAAAATGCATCTAAAGGAGACTTATTAATTTTAGGTAGATTAATTATTATCTTATGTAATGTATCTCTATGTGTTTAAAAATTTGTGTATTAATTAAATTCCAAATTGGAGAAAGATGACATGCTAAACAGATAATAAAACATGAAAAACATTTGAGCTAATATAAATCATGTATACATGTTATTATTATTTTTTTTGATTTCATTCCAAATTAAAGGGAACAAACACACAAATGAAAGTATTAAACTTTGAAAAAAAAAGCGATTACACTTATTAAATCATTATTATCATGATTATATAAAATAAAATCATAAAATATATGGATCTAAAATTTTAATGTTGGAAATGTAAACCCTAGGGTTATTTAGGGTTAGGGTTTGAGTAATGTTTGAAGTAAATTGGGTTCACCAAATATTTTAACCTTTTAGGACTTAGTGTTTGTAAATATTATGTTTTTTAAAGAGATCAGTAGATTAAATCAAGGAAATAATATGCAACAAATATAACCACTAATATGTTATATAATTTACTAGCTTTGACTTCTATAAAAATAAAAATAAATAGTGTAAGAACTTAGCTAGAAAATAATTGAGATAGATGATTTAGGTGCTATAAATTGAGGTGGAAGTTTGTATGAGTGTCACAAACTATATTCCAATGTTATAATCCCTTTTGGATAGTAGTGCCACAATTTTATAGTAGCTCCATTATTGGAAATGTGGTGGTAGCATCATTATATCGGTGCTAGTGTCCTCTGTGTAGGACTATCTCAAGTTTTTAGGTGAACCTATGTCTATATCTTTGAGGTATGTTCCTACATGCACGAGTCTTAGAAACCTATATTTTTCTTATTATGACTAATTTTATGAGTAATCCCTAATATTACATGTAGCTAAAGAATATATTTGATATGATATGAAAAGTGTATTTGTTAGTAGCATAGGTTGGACATCCTCAATACCCCACTATGAATATATTTTCCTACATACCAATAATGTAAGGAGGGATAAAGTTTAATTTAGTTCTCCCTAGCTACATGATGGTGTAATTTCAAGTTAATATAGTATGATAAGGGCCTTTAGTTCCTTGAATGTGCATGAGATTAGAAATTTGTGTAATCTAAGATTAGGGTTGTTATAAATGGTGTATGTAGTAGTAGGGAATATTAGGGATTTATAGCCTTAATTGTGCACAACTTGTTCTGAGTTTGAATGTGTATTTTGCATCTCATCTGCATCTAATCATTAGAGGGATAAAATTCATGTATTTATACTATTATAATGTTATGTAGGGGATAAAATTTTTATAGGTTTACCTTGAGAAGTTCTAGTTTCAAAAATATATCCATTTGTGTAAAATAAAGGTAAAGGACATCAATGCCATTTTTGAGACACTAGTGCTATGTGGTGTTAGTGGCCAAGTGGCATAAGACTAGACATGAATGGCCAAGATCAAGAAAAAAGAGTTTGGGACTACTTTATAGTGGACTAGGGATGCCTATGGATCCCACAATGTGATAATAGGATCCAGGATAGGTCTAGGTCTAAGCTAGGGATAAGTAGTCTCAAGTAGCAATCTTATCATGTAAATACCACTTTTAAGTGATTATTATTTTATACTTGCCTCTTTTGTGTATATATGTTTGAATTTATTAGGTTTTGGGAAATATTAGAGATAGATATATAGATAGTTAGAACAACTTGTTTACAAGTGATCTTTCCATTAAATTAACATATTCATCAAAGAAATTGTTTTTTGATAAAGTTACAATTTGAATATGCATTCATGTAGACATAGTTTCTAAACATGTAAAAAATCTAAAGATAAATTTAATTTATTTAATAAAATCATTATAACATTATATGTGATAGCTAAGTTTACTTAGAATTTACCATTTTGTCCAAGTATTATTATTTTCACAATGATTACAACTCTTATCATGTATGGCTTTGGACACTGTGAACACCATGAAAGTCTGGTAATGGTAATTCCCCCTAGTCTACATACTCAAAATACACTACTCTAATAAAACATGGAAAATAAAGACAAGAAATAAATATATGACATTTAAAGTAGAAAAATAATATAACAAATCAAGATTAAAAAAACTATTTTAATCCTAAACCTACCTTAAACTAACAATTTACAATCAAGGTTGGAGGGTGAATTTGGAAGGCTTGTGTGAAATACATCCCATTCCTTGGTAAAGGTAGATTTTACCCATTTAAATTTATCGATGATACATGGGAATTCTTGTATTAGCTCAAAAGTTGAATTATTTTTTTCTAATTCAAATTCAAAATAATTTAGGTATTCATGTTCAACATATCAATTCCATAGGTAAAAACAAAATAATTTTGGGTTTTTGGTGGGATTACCTCAAAGTATAGAGACATAAAATTTGGAGGATTTTTTACCATAGATTTAATCATGATGTTATTTGGGACCTCTTCTGGATCTGGAACTATTGTTAAATAAACCTACTTTGTTTTCCCTTGCACAAAACCTATGAAAACATTCAAATTTTTGCATTTAAAACTATTTAAAACATCATCATTAATAATGTTAAGACTCACTAAAGAATCATATAATTTTTTTGGTTGGGTAAATCATGTGTAATATGTTGGATCTTCCTCATTCTCCAATCATGTAGGATTTTATATATCATTGTCTAACTATATTCATATTATATCATGCCATAATGCATAAAAGTGGATGTTTCATGATCACTAGAAAGGTCTTGTGAAAATAGTGATAGGAATTTTTTTAATGGTAATCAAACACAATTATTTGAAAATATAATAGGTTCTCAAATTATTTTTTATATTACAATTGATCATTTACTTGAAAAAGTTTTGAGTAAGCTAGTACTAGTGTGAGGCCCCATTTTTTTAGTTCTATTTTTATTGGATATTTTATTGCAAATGTCATGTTGTGATGTATAATGTATTTTATTTGATACATGAGATGATTATTATTACATTATTACTAAGAAAATGGATTTTGTGTTCTCTATGTTATTAGTTGCTTGCATGATTACTATTTAGATGTTGGTTATGGATGATTTCACTTTGGATATTGAGATGCATACTAATTTATGGTATTATTTGAGCTAATAATTATTTATAATGTTATTGAGATTATGGATGTTATCATTTTGATATTATATCATGTGGATTATTGATATGTTTTACCTTGGATGTTTTACATATCCATTTTTTATTGATATATGATATGGGAGAAGATTACATTTAACAACTTCGATTACCTAGGGTAATGGAATTTTATGGTTTAAATGTTGTGAAAGTGATAGATAAGTCAATTGAGGTAAATTAGGTCACACTAAACATAATTACACCAAGGGTATTAGTTGTGTAGTGGATTCCTGACTCCCTTAAAATACAATTTTAAAATACCTTATGAGTCACCTTCTCTTTAAATAAAATCATAAAGTTAAATATGTAAACTAGTTAAATGGGCCCTTAACAAAAAACATGAATGGGAATTTAGACCCATGTTTGAAAGTTTATAAAAAAATAAAATAGAGGTGAGAATAGGTGTATTTAAGACCCATTATAACCAAATTATGGGCTAAGAATTTTTATAGTGTTGAAAACACTTTGACATAGCCTGTGTGCCCATTCATGGCATGGGTAAGAGAGAACAGTCATAGGTATATGCAAGCTTTACTTTCCCACATTAATGTGTAAGGTGAGTTACTTATTAGAGAATATATTTTAGAATATATAAGGAATGGGAAGGTAATAAATTGACCTTCCCATTGGTTAGTAAGTTTACTTTTATATTCTAAAATAAAAGGAAAAACCTTCATTGGAAGGAATTTCTGGCTCAGATTCAAAATAGAGAGTTGAGGAGAGATTGAGGAAGGAAAGAGGGATCTTAGAGGAGGAGGAGAGATTAGTTTTAAAAGGAGTTATATTGATTAAAAAACTTGTATAATATCCCATTTGTGTATAGATTGAGATAATGTAGGATTTCATGTTACCAATGCATGCTTCATTTTTTTTGGTAGAGAGAAATCTCTTTTCCTTTCCTACCTTGTGCTTTTAGGAGATTGTATGACCATTTGGCTTACCCTTTTTTCTTCTTGTTTTCCATGGTTTATATTATGGACACCATGTGTGTATTTTTTTTTCCTTTTTATGATTGGAGATGAACCATACCTCAATGTTTGTTGGATAATTTCACTTGCCATTCTATGATTTAAATTTGTACCTTCCACCCAAATTAACTTAGAATGTATACATGGTATTAACCTTTATAATTACAATATTAAAATACCTTATGAGTCACCTTATCTTTAAATAAAATCATAAAGTTAAATATGTAAACTAGTTAAATGGGCCCTTAACAAAAAACTTGAATGGGAATTTAGACCCATGTTTGAAAGTTTATAAAAAAATAAAATAGAGGTGATAATAAGTGTATTTAAGACCCATTATAACCAAATTATGGGCTAATAAATTTTTATTGTGTTGAAAACACTTTGACATAACCTGTGTGCCCATTCATGGCATGGGTAAGAGAGAACAGTTATAGGTATATGCAAGCTTTACTTTCCCACATTGATGTGTAAGGTGAGTTAATTATTAGAGAATATATTTTAGAATATATAAGGAATGGGAAGGTAATAAATTTACCTTCCCATTGGTTAGTAATTTTACTTTTACATTCTAAAATAAAAGGAAAAACCTTCATTGGAAGGAATTTCTGGCTCAGTTTCAAAATAGAGAGTTGAGGAGAGCTTGAGGAAGGAAAGAGGGATCTTAGAGGAGGAGGAGAGATTAGTTTGAAAAGGAGTTATATTGATTAAAAAACTTTTATAATATCCCATTTGTGTATAGATTGAGATAATGTAGGATTTCATGTTACTAATGCATGCTTCATTTTTTTTTGGTAGAGAGAAATCTCTTTTCCTTTCTTACCTTGTGCTTTTAGGAGATTGTATGACCATTTGGCTTACCCTTTTTTATTCTTGTTTTCCATGGTTTATATTATGGACACCATGTGTGTATTTTGTTTTCCTTTTTATGATTGGAGATAAACCATACCTCAATGTTTGTTGGATAATTTCACTTGCCATTCTATGATTTAAATTTGTACCTTCTACCCAAATGAACTTAGAATGTATACATGGTATGCACCTTTATAACTAGTGTTTATGGTTTTTACCACATTAAATTCCAAGTCTTTATACAAAGACATAATATATAGGGTTTGGGAAAGTATAAACCTTCATGTTTCAAAGGTCCTCCCATGGCATGATAGAAGGGTTTAGGCAAGGGAGGCACTCCAAAATCACCATTTTACAACCCCAAAGTGTGGAGAGTGGAAATTTTCATCCATAATGGCTAGTTGGAAGTTATGATAATTATTGAAACTACTTTTGGCAGTAATGTGTGAATTATATTAAATAATTTTTATAAAATTATAAAATTTCTAATCTTCCCTAAATTTAATTTTAATGAAAATAAGGCTCAATCAAGGTTTTATTTCCCTTCATGAATTATTATTTTTATTTAAAATTTAATTGTTATGATTTTTTGAATATAAAATACTAAATTTTACCTTGTGACCTTTTATTTTGGTTAAGCTTTATGACATTATGTAACAAACCCACTAGTTTTTTATCATATTAGAGTATTTAAAAAAAAATTAATTACACATTCATTTATCATATTTCACCATGATAAATCTAAGTGATATTTAACTAAATTTATTATATTAATTAACCCCATAAGGTTTATAGATAATACATTTAGCTATTGATCACCATGATTATGATATATTAAAATATAACAATGTTGAATAAACAATAAAGATTACTTTTATTTCATTAAATTAATAATGCAATTTCAACCAAAACTAATAAAACATTATAGTCAATACTATAGGAGTAAAATAAATAAATATTATAGTTTCAACAATAATAATGTCTCAATAATAATATAATAATATAAAGCTTTGTAGAGAAAGAGTCTTTATGAATCAAATATCTATAATCTCAAGTGTAGTCTCTAATATAGTACTATTGCAGGGAGGAAGAACATCGTTAAAGTGATTTTCCACACCAACCATAGACCATCAATCCCCTACACTATCTCCCAACAAGGAAATGACCCTCCCTTCACAAATGGGTAGATAATGATAGTTTGGGAATCCATAGTGACAAACTAGAACCTGTATGTTGTAAGATAACTAATACATGATTTGTACCATAAATAAATCCATTCTAACATGATATTTCATAACATGTAAAATATATCAAACACATGAAATGATAATGTTTAACTATAAAAATTTATTTGGCCAAAGTTTTTAAATATTTAAAGATCTTTAGGATCAGTCAATTTTATACACAACACTTAATCATATCAAACCTCATGTTGTACTGATGGTTCTAATTAAACTAAGATAATCTATCCACTACTTATTTAGTGTCATAAATGAAATATTTAGTTATTTATATAATAATATAAAAACAAATAGTTTTAATTTTAATATTTCTTATTAGCAGATTATAGATATGCTAAGTATGTAAATATCAAAGACATACATTAGTTCATCAAATGTAATGAAATTAATCTATTAATAATTTTATTTATTACAGAATAATAAACATAATCATAAACAATCCTCAATATAAACATACCATCTAGGTAAGAATTATATTTAGACTACAAGTTACTCAATATCAATATGTAACTAAAAATGTTATTGCATTCTTATAACATTAATCACAACTTAAAAACATCATACTAAAAGAACGTATAAATAATCTCATTTTAACACATAAGTTCAAAATGTCAAGTATTTAATCTCAAATAACTTCATGTATAAATGTTTTCCCCAAATAGTCATGACCTCTCAAAATTTGACTGAGATAATCAAAATACACCCATATATATTTGTCATACCATGCTATATTTTTAAATATTTTTACTGAGTAAATGTGTGTGTGTGTGTGTGTGTGTGTGTGTGTGTGTGTGTGTGTGTGTGTGTGTGTGTGTGTGTGATATACATATTAGAACAAAGTCCCAATCTACATGTATACCGTATAGGTATAATTTAAGTATATACTTAGTTGTATATAATATAATGAACAACTAATATAAACATTTAACTATATATGCATCAAAAGTATGATATAATATATATGGACTTAGTTTCTATCCATGATCATCATGATTATCATCTATATAAGCAAATGAATATACTTAGATTATCTAGGAAATAATTCATTTGTTAGTTTCAACTTAAGATAAATAGAGTGTTTTAGTATTTAACTTAAACAACAACCTTCACTAAAGTATTTAAAATTACATCCAATACATAATACATAAATATACACTAATTTATATTAATCAACTTAAGATTATTTTTCACATATTTTCATAACACCAAACAATTCCAAATTTAATTCTTTGACTAAATAAAACAAGGTTATTACTCAAATATCAATTTGAACTTAGTCAAAACAAGATTTATCAATTCGATTGATTAAAGAGACAATGAAATAATTATATTCCTTTAAATTTCTCATTTACCTACTAATCTAAGTTTATACATGCAAATATCAAAATATTGGCAATCAAGTTTACACAGTCATCTAATTAGACTCAAATCTCTGTTCTACACAGTATTATTCAAATTAACTAAATATTTTATCTTAAAGTCATATATATCTATAAATGTATATTGGATTTATATCCACAGCCAAATATTGATAGTATCCACTTATGTATATCTATCATATTTATCCATATATTTGACTCAATCTATGTGTATAATATTTATATATAGAGAGAGAGGATATAAAATATGTATAATAGAACTATCCTCTATAAATATTAATACCTCATAAACAAAAGTCCCAATCATCTTGAAATCAATTTCCCTTATTATATATATATATACACACTAATATGTATATATAACCTAAGTCACCAAAATCCTATAGGGTGTATATACATACCCCTATACATGTATATATCCTATCATTATTATATACACATTAATGGAACAAACCCAAATTATTTCATTTTATAAATGAATAATATACATATTCAAATCCATAAAAGGGTCTATATTATCGACTAGGTGTGTGTATATATTGAAGTAACAAGAAATACTCTTTATGCACGCACGCACACACGCGCGCGCTCGCGCGCGCACACACACACACACACACACACATCTTTAGGTTTTATTAGAACCTATAACATGAAATATTTTCCTTAAGGTATAAAATTTAAAAACCCAAAAATTTTAGTTATAGACACACTTCAACCTAGTATATAAATTTTAATTAACTAGAAGTCCCAATGTCCTTTAGAATAGGATTCCCATAGAAATAAACACAATCAAAGTCTTTATTTATCAAACTAAAATTTTACTGTATTTAATCTTTTTTTTCCTTGACTAGGGATAAATTTCACTTTAGATAATATACAAATTTTAATCCACTCATCACATAATTCTATTATGAATTAAAGCCTTACACAATACAAGCCATTTTAGGCCTTAGGGTTATAAGGATATAAGTTTGTTTTTATGAATGGCTAAGCCATCTACTGGACCAAAACTTTAACCCTTTTAATAATTTCAACAAAATGAAACTACATAAAACCCCTATGTAAACAAACACACGATTTATACTCATCATTTGGAAAGTTAGATTCATCATCAACATGGTTAATTTCACCAATATTTATTCTTGTTATTCAAGAATAGCTTGAACCTTTTCACCCTTATTCTCTTTGTTAGTCATTCTCTTTATGTCCTTATGAGCATTCCTTGATAGGCTTCTCTTCCCTCTCTTTTATTCTCTTTCCACATCCCAAGCATTCCCAAAATTTCTCAGCCACCATTCTAGATTAGTTTATGCATGTTGATAATAACTAAATTGAATAAATAGTATACCACCATTTTCTCATATAGAAGATTTCAAGTTTTCATAATGGTTTTGTTAAGTACTTGTTTACTCAAGTCAATACTTGTTATACTAGATAATAATATCAAATATTCCCAATTAAAAAATAAAATAATCATTATAATATCCCTTCAAAATTTGTGTGTTCATTGAATTCATTATTTTCCCATGCATCAAGTTTATAATAGTCATCTAACATTATAATTTCCATGTTATGTCATCTAAACAAGTCCACTAAAATTTATAATTCCACATGACAAGGTTGATATAGCATATGACTATTTAAAATATTATCAGTTATATCACATGCCTTTCAAACATTATATTCATTCCAATGTTAATAAAACTAATACAATCTTCACTATAATTCATAAACATAATGCTTAACACTATGACTTTACCTAGTCATACTTAACTATAATTTAACCTTAGTAAAAATTAATATAATTATGTTTCCTTTTATTATTTAGCAATGAAACTACCTATAATGTCTTACTGAAGAATCATGTTTATTTCCTAGGCACTAAGGATCATGATAATCATTAGTCAATAACATTAATTTCATTATACCATGCCAAACTAATGTCATTAATTAATTCTAATAAAGAACTTATTGATTATTAATGACTTAATTTAGGTTATTCAACTATTATAAATGATAATGGTAACCTTATAAGCATCCATAATCACTTAACAACCCAATAAAACATAATATTAGAATCCATCTAATACCTAAATATATGAATCAAAACAAGCACATTCATAATATACATAGCTATATCCTAAATAGTGGTAAGTCACAACAAGATAGGTATAGATTCATTTAATTAATCAATCAATCAATAACATCAATAGTTTTTCATGAAGTTAACACAACTAGATTAGTGAATCACACAATTAAAACAACATGATCATCAAATAATAACAAGATCACAACATGCATATATAAAAAAAATAAAAACATACTACAATTATCTAACTCAAAAAATAATCACAAAAGATACTAATCTACTATGGTGTGTGTGTGGGTTTCTGTTTTTTTATCTTTATCATCCTATGATGCCTCAATCTACACCACCCTCTCTGATGATTCCCTCCCTCCATCACACTTTGAGGGATGGATCTATCCTACATCCACCTCACAATAATGAAGGTAGTTATCCTAAAACAAATATATATATAAACTAATAAACAAGATCATTAAGTATAAAATATGAAAGTCTAACTATCTCATCACAAATCAATCATGTAAATTAAGCAACATATAACTATCCTATAATAAACATATGAAATAAAGATTAATAATATATTAGTTAATCAACTAAAAACCATAATAATCCATAGATCAAATAGTTTATTAAGCTTTGAGATAAATTAGATGTGACATACTTTCCCCATAAATCTTGTCATCATCCCAATGACACTTATTCAAACACAAGTTTTGAATTTCAAACATTTTTTAACACAAAAGCAAATAAATGTGGAAATAGCCTATAAAAATCATCATAGTCCTCCAAAGTGGCACTATGTTCAGAATATTGGTCCCAATGGACCTTTCAATGTGACAATTCTCTATTACCAAATTGAGTTTGTGAGTGTCAATTATTAGAATTTGTTCTACCATGACCACCCCATGATCTAGAACCTACAAAGCATTCCAATCCAACACAAGTGAAGTATCAAAAACATAATTTTTAATATAAGATACATGGAAGACATTATGCAGAATAAATAGAGATGGTGTAAATGAAAGCCTATACACTAAAGGATTGACCATTTAAAAAACCTCAAATTGTCTCACATATCTTGATGAAATTTTTCCTGACTTCCCAAACTTAATAAATCTTTTTTTAGGATTAATCCATAGAAGCACTTTATCACATACATAAAACTCCCTTACTATTTTCTTTATATCAACATAAATATTTTATCTATCATTGGCCTCAACCAACCTCTACTTGATTGTCTTAACTTGATATTCCATTTTTAAAAGCATCTCAAGTCCAAATACTACCCTATTCTCTAACCTATCCCAATTGATTGGTGTTATACACCTCTTTTTGTATAATGCCTCAAATAGAGCCATCTTTAATGTTGATTTGTATCAGTTATTGTAATCAAACTCAACTAATGGAATATACTCCAACTTATAATACTAATCCATGAAATACATATTAAGGAGATATTCCAAAACCAATTTAACTTGCTCTACCTATCCATCAAATTTTGGGTGATAAGTAGTACTAAAATTCAACTGCATACCCAGACCTAAATTTAGAGTAAACCAAAATATAGAATCCATCCTTGTATCTTAATTGGAAATGATCTTCTCTAGAAAGACATGAAATTGATACACCTATTTTATGAATCTCTTCATAAGCATAGGTGCATCATCAATCAAATTACCTAGTATGAAGTGGGATACCTTGGTTAGTTTATCAACTACAACCAAGATCATATCATGTTGGTTATATGATAGTGAAAACCCTTAGTCAAAGTCCATACTAATAACCTACCACTTATACTCTATTATATCATGTGAATATAACAATCCTATTAGATGAAAATGTTCATCTTTCACGTGCTAACACTCCAAACAATAAGACATAAAATATGTTGCATCTTTATTGATACTTTTCTAGAAATAGAGTGGTGTTATCTTAGCTATGAGCTTGGTTACTCCTAAATGTCTTAAATATGGTGAAATGTGTAGCTAATTTATCACCATGATCTTTAGATTATCTCTATTATGCACATATATCTTACCATTGTACCTCAAAATACCATCATTCTCTAACTTTAATCCTTTATACCTAAGACTTTGAGCATTTTCAGACAATGAGTTCTTGACCTGACCATAGAATTCATCTCTTCATGAGAACTTGATTACCTAATGTAAAAAATTATTCCTGATAGTAACCACAATTGTTATGTACCTTCTATGGCTTAGAGCATCAACAACTTTATTCTCTTTGTCTTTGATATAATTAATATCAAAATTATAATTAGATAAGAACTCTAACCATCATATATAATGAGTATTAAATTTTGGTTAGGTGAAAATGTACTTGAGTCCCAAGTTATTAGTATTGATCTCAAATATTTTCCCCAATAGGTAATTCCTCCAAAATTGTAAGGCATATACAATTGTCACAAGTTCTAAGGCATCAGGGGCATAATTAACCTCATATGGATTTAGTTTCTTAGAGTCGTAGGCTAAAATTGAACCATCCTTCATAAGAACTCATCCAAATCCATCTCCAATTACATTGATTATCACTGAGAATTTACTATTAAGATAGAGAACTCTTAGCACTAGTGTTAAATTAAGCCTCTTTTTCATCTCTTGAAAGGCCATCTTACACTTTTCTAACTAGACAAAACTCTGATTCTTCCACTAAAGATATGTAATTGGGTTAACTATCTTAGAGAATTTTGAAATGAATTTCTTTTAATAACTCGTTAATCCCATGAAACTCTTTACCTCATGCATAATATTTGGCATTGGCCACTCCATTATGGATCTTGTCTTCATTAGATTTACTAAAACACCATCTATAAAGATAATATGTCCAAAATAATGCATTTTGTTTTGGAAAAAAACTCACTTGGAAACTTGTCATACACTATGTGCTTTCACAAATGTTGTAAAACTAGTTTTAGATATTGTAGATGTTCTTTCTCATCTTTGTAATATATGAGGATGTCATAAAGAAAAATCAATACAAAATGATCTAGATAATATTTGAGCACACTATTCATAAGATTCATAAATGTTACAAGAGCATTCCTTAACCCAAATGGTAACACTAGGAACTCGTAGTGCTAATATCAAGTTTTGAACATTATTTTTAGAACATCCTCATCACATATTCTTAATTGATGATACCTTGATCTAAGATCAGTCTTAGGAAAGATTGTTTCCCTTTGTATTTGATCAAAGAGGTCATAAATACATGAAAATGGATATCTATTATTGATCATCACCTTTTTAATATCCTGTAATAAATACATATGCAAAAATTACCATCCTTATTCTTGATGAAGATAACTAGTGCACCCCATGGTGACACACTTGGTCAAATTAGTACTTTCAAAAAAAAATCCTAAAGTTTAGCCTTTAACTCAATCAATTTGGTGGTTGTCATTCTATATGGTACCTTAAACTATGGTTCTAATCTAGGTATGATATCAATAGAGAAATTAAACTCACACTTGGGTGGAAATCCTAGTAATTCCTATAAAAATACATCTTGAAAATTCTTTAGAAAAGGATAATTGTTAATGGATGGTTCTTTATATTCCTATATCTAATTTATCTTATCAATAAATGTTCAACATCCCTTCCTTTAAGCTTTCTTAAGTTGAATTGTATAAATATGCCTTAACTTCAACTCCCTTTTCTCACCTTAAATTTGTGTCTAATTTCTAAAATCATCTTGAAACTCAACGTTATTCACATAGAAGTCAACCTTGGCTTTATGCTTCATAAGATAATTGACTCATAGGATCACATAATATGACCTTAATGGTGCAAATTAAATATCCACTACTATAGTGAATTTGGGAAAACTAATCTTTAATTTGACTAAATGCTTATCAACATTGACCTTCGACTAATTATTATATTATATCAGCCATGCATTTGCCATAACTCTATATTTTATAGCAAATTTACTAAGCATTATAGGATCAATGAAACATTTTATAAACCTCATGTTGATCAAAATGGAAACTGGATAAACAAACAAAATGCCTGATAGTTTTATGGGTAAACCTTGATACTCTACTTGATGATTTTAATAACTACATGGATCTGTTGCTGAAAAGTACCTTGTTAAGGAGTAGAAACATTATCCTTTGACTTGTCCTAAGGATATTCTTGAACATAATGGTCACCTCTACAAATAATTCAACTCCAATTGGTCCTTTCTTATCAAACTATTTTTTTTCCTTGAAACCTCCTTCAAAACCATTACCAAGTTTCCTATTCCCTGAACCATTGTTAAATTTGGCATTCTAATTATTGAACTAACTCTTGGATTCTCCATTCATCTACTTTTAGTTCTTATTTTTAAAATTTAGTTTATAACTTCAAAATTTATTCTTAAAATTATCTCTGACTTGGGAAATATATTTTTATTTTTATTCTTGCTTGACTAATTTCTTAAAAACCTGATCCATGGTAGACGGTCCATATGCATCTACTTCACAACCAATTTGGGGTTTTAATGCCATGATGAATTTACTGATCCTAAACCTCTTGTTTACATAATACTAATGTATATACTTAATGATCTTGCTATATTTATCCTAGTATGCATTCAAAAATAAATCCTCTTTCTTAAGATTTTGAAAATCTATAACCTTTTGGTTGAAGTACAATTCTGGAAGCCATCATGACTAAACCAATGTCACAAACTATTCCCAAGTGGTGGTGGTAGAGTCAAGGTTCATGTCAAACTTTTGTTTTGCCCATGAAGTTCTTACTTCCTTAGCAAGCTAATATGCTCCCTAGACTACTTTCATGACTTCAGAGTAATTATGAGTCTCTAAATATTTCTCCATCTTTGTCATCTATGCTTTAGCTCAATCTCCCAAAATAGTTCCATCAAACATGGGTGGATTTACCTTTTTCATATCTCATGCCAACTTTATAGCTAATCAAGCTTGCACATCTTATGGCACTTCCTCATGCTTATGATTTTGAGGATGTTCTTACTTAGCAAGATTCTTTTTAGGTTCCTCTTAAGCATTCATCTCTTCATGACCATGCACTTCTTATTCTAGGGTCATGATTCACTCCCTAGTCTCTTGCATGGTTGTGAGGATCTGATCCAACTTGGTGGCTTGTTTAATGGCAAAATGATTTGGATCAATAGGGGGTTTTTTATTAAAATTACCCTCACCTCTTCATCTAGTGCTCATAATTATTGTTTTTTATTCACAAGAGAATATGTTTATGTTAGCAGACACATTAAGTCCTAGAGTTTGAGCCTTGACTCTAATAACATAATGTAACAACCCCATTAGGTTGTACCAAAATAAGGTAATTTTTTAAAAAATTAATTACATATTTTCATCTATCAAATTTCACCACAAAAAATCTAAATAACTGATATTTAACTAAATTGATTATATTAATTAACCCCATAAGTTTCTAAATCTAATCCATTTATCTAATGATAACCATGGTAATGATATATCAAAATATAGTAATGCTCAATAAACAATAAATACTACATTTATTTCATTAAATTAATAATATAATTCCATTCACATTCGATAAAACATTACAAAGATTATTGTATAAGTACAATGAATAAATAGTATAGTTTTCAGCAATAATAATGTTTCAATAATAATATAGAATGATACAAATCTCCACAGAGTAAGAGTCTCCATGACTCAAGTATCTATCTCTAATCCAAAGTGTAGTCTATAGTATAATATTATTGAGAGGAGGGAGAGAACTATCTGAGTACTTTTACACACTAACCATAGACCATCAATCCCCCACACTATCTCCCAAAAAGGAAATGGCCGTCCTTTCAAAGATGGGTAGATAACGACAATGTAAGAATCCATACTGATAAAATAGAACTAGTGTACTATAAGATAACTAATACATGATGTGTACCATAAATAAATACATTCTAACATTAAATTGTATAATATGTAAACTATATCAAACCCATGAAATGATCATGTTTAACTATAAACATTATTTTGGCTAAAGTTTTCAAATAGTTAATGATCTCTAGGATCAGTCAATTTCATACACACCACTCAATTGTATTACACCTCATATTACATCGATGGCATTAATTAAGCCATTAGATTATGTCTACTACTTATATAGTGTCATAAATGTGGTATTTGGTTATTTATAGAATAATATAAAAACTAATATATTCAATTAGAATATTTATTATTAGTAGATAAAAGATATGCTAAGTAAAAAAATATCAAATACATATATTTAATCCATCAAATGTAATGCAATGAACCTAATAATCATATTGTTTATTATATAATATAAACAAAATCATAAAAAGTTCTCAAATTATATGTACCATCTAGGTAAGATTATATTTAGATTACAAGTTACTCAAGATAAATATGTAAATAAAAATGTTATTCCATTCCCATAACATTAATCACAACTTAAAAAAATCTTACTAAAAGAACATATAAATAAGCTCATTTTAACACACAAGATCAAAATGTCAAGCATTCAATCTCAAATTATTTCATGTATATATGTTTTCCCTAAATAGTCATACAATTTCAATATTTAGTCAAGATAATCAAAATACACCCATATATATTTGTCATACCATGCTATATTTTAATGAGTGCAAATACATATATATGTTATAAATACATATTATAGCTAAGTCCCAATCCACATGTATGCTATATAGGTATAATTTAAGCATAGACTTAGCTATGTACAATATAATGAATAACTAATATAAACATTTAACTTTATATGCATTATAAGTACATTATATTCTATATGAACTTAGTTACACAATCATCATGAGTATTGTGTATCTGAGCAAACACATATACTTAGATTATCTAGGCAATAATTCACTTGTGAATTTAAACTTAAGATAACTAGAATGTTTTAATATTGAACTTAAACAACAACCTTCAATGAATTATTTAAAAACACATCCAATACATAATACATAAATGTACATTTTTGTATACTAATCAACTTTATATTATTTCTCACATATTTTAATAATACTAAACATTTCCAAATTTAGTGCTTTGACTAAATAAAATGAGAATATTGCTCAAATATCAATTCAAACTCAACCAAAACAAGATTTATCAATTTTATTGATTCAAGAGACATAATAAAATAATTCAATGCCTTTAAATTTATCATTTACTTAATAATATGAGATTATACATGCAAATTCCAAAATATTGACAAGAAAGTTTACACAATCATTTAATTAGACTCGGATCTATGTTTTACATAATATACTTCAAATTGACTAAATATTTTGTCTCTAAGTCACACACACACACACACACACACACACACACACACACACACACACACACACACACATATATATATATGTATGTATATTATATTTGTATCCTTGTCCAAATACAAATAATCTCCACTTATGTATATCTAACATACTCAACCATATATTCAACTCAATTTATGGGTTTAATATTTTTATATATAGAAGATATAAAATCCATATAATGAAAGTGTCCTCTATAAAACTTAAGACCTTATAAACAAATTTCTGAATCATATTTAAATCTATTTTCCTTACTACACACACACACACACACACACACACACACACACACACACACACACACACACACACACATGCGTGTGCGTGTGTGTGCGCGCGCGCGTACACACACACACACATAAGTATGTATATATACCCTAGGTCACCAAAGTCATGTAGGGTGCACATACATGTACTTATATATGTATATATCTTATCATTATGATATACACATTAATAGAACAAACCCAATTCATTTCATTTACCAAATGAATTATACACACATTTGAATCCCTAAAAGGGTCTGTATTATCGACTAGGTGTGTGTATATATTGAAATGATAAGAAATACTATATATATATACATATATGTGTGTGTGTGTGTGTGTGTGTGTGTGTGTGTGTGTGTGTGTGTGTGTGTGTGTGTGTGTGTGTGTGTGTGTGTGTGTGTATCTTCAGGTTTTATTCAAACCTATAACACACAATATTTTACTTAAGGTAGAAAAATTAAAAACCCAAAAATTATAGTCACGAATATACTTTAGCATAGTATATAAATTTTACTTAAATAGAAGTCATAATGTCATTTATAATAGGATTCCAAAATAAATAGACACAATGAAAGTCTTTGTTTATCATACTAAAATTTGATTGCATTTAATCTTTTATTTCCTTGACTAGGGCTAAATTTCACTTTAGATAATTCTTAAATTTTAATACACTCATCAAAAAATTATATTAAGAACTAAAAGTTTACCTAGCCCAATATATTTTAGGATTTAAAGTTCTAAGGATATAAGTTTGGTTTTTTGGATGGTTGAGCTTGCTAGTTCCTAGTTGTACACCATGTACGCTTAAGCTTACACACTTGAATAAAGTGGCAAACTAAGATGAAAAAACCACTAGTATGTCATTATAGCTAGGGAAGGGTTTGACATCAAGATTAGATCAACTATATAAATTGAATAAGAGGTGATAAAAAGGGTATGGTTAGCTCCTTAATAATTATATCTCTACCTGAACCAAGGTGAGAGGACCTATAGGGTAGTTTTATCACATGGAGAGATTATGCAATTCAACCTCCCTAAGGATTTTTGGAATAAGGAACAAATATGACTAGGGCATAACTAAGTTTACACACTTCACCCGTAAAGGGTTGTCACATGAAATGCACAAATTATGTAAGTCATATACAAGCAACTAAAGACAGATCAAATTATGAGTTAAACCTTCATTCTAAATAATTTTCAACTATAGGGGTCGGATAAAAGACTACAATGCTAGGATTTTAAAAAAAAAACACAAACTACAAACACATGTTAGATATGAAATATGTTATGAATTTTCAAGGAAAATACAACTATCATATATAATAGGGTGTATTATTTATAGGGTAGGATAGTGTAGGACAAGTTAGATAATTATAAAGTTTAGGGTGGTATGTTAGTGGATTCTAAACAGTAGGGTATCTAGCAATATTTCATGACAATATTTCTTAGAAAAGATGTAGAAAAACTTCAAACACAAGATAATGGTAAATACAATATTATCCCTAAGAGACTAGAACATACACTAAAATTAATCTTTCAAATGCCTTTCCCTATTGAATCCATAAGCCTAGGTTTCCCTAAGAAAATATTCAATAATAGACTCTAAAATAATGCAAAAAGTGATTTATAATCTAGATCAAAACCTAAAATGATAACTAATAATGGGCATAGAATGAGATATCCAATCAAAAATATCTGTAAAACATGTCACTACACTTCATCAATAGGAAACATCAAATACCAACAAGCATTTCATTAACTTAAAAAGAAATATTACAAACATCAACACTCCAAAATGGTTCCATGGGAACAAGCATGGTGAGATTTCTCTTTTGACAATGGAGACATAAACATGATCCCAAATCTTGCTAATGGTTGTACAACTGCAACCACCTTAACAAGGGAGATAAAATCCACACATAGTAATTGATCCCATAATTTTTTTATAGAACCTAGACATAGGGAAAATGGACACCAAAAATAGTTACCAATAACATCTAACAACCAACAACAACCTTCAAATAAAATATGAGCCTTTTATTTATACATTCTAATCAATTTTCAATTTAGGGACTATGGGTCAAAAATTGATAGAATGCATAATAGTCCCTCAAATCCACCAAGATTCTTCTAGCTAAAAATTATTCCATGCCACACCTGATATATTCATTCATTTGCAAGAAAAATTAATGTTCTAACTACCTCTACAAATAATGATGAATATTTTGAAAAAAAAACTTTTGACTTCATTGTGGGTGATACATTTCACATGAGCTAGAAGGAGAATATTCATGGTAGAGGTCCAAACAAACTTTATCTTTATGTGGAACTACTTGAAGATTCCTTAGACCACTTACTTACATAGATGGAACCTTATGGATAGCTTTTTTTCCTCTTTGTACACCATGGAATAACCTACTCTTATAATGATTCCCTAGGAATATTTTGGATCCATGGCTGCTCGAGAGATCTTCTTTAGAGTGGCCCACCTTGGATTTATATAATTGCAATATCTCTCCCATGGAGGAGCTTGAACAAGCACAATAGTAAAAAAATGTAGAAGAATTAGGTCATTTTTAACTTTTTTACCTTTTGGCTCCAACTTGTTTTTCACATTTTTTTGGCAAATTTTCCTTTTCACATCCAGACTTTTAGGGGTTCCCTCATATATTTTAATGAAAAATGAATTAGTTTTAGCCTTGGGGTTACAATGCCTCATTTTCACATTTCAAATTGATATTAATGGTGAAAAATCATCCAATTACCTTATATAGGGTCCTTGAATATGATGTGCATGCCTATGTGACATCACCATGTCACTCAATTCACCAATATCCATGCTTTACACTGGCCTCAACATCAATTATCTCCATACATGATTAAACTTTATTGAAATATCCATGATCAACCTACACCATTGGATCTATTCGTTTGAGAAAACATGAACCATATATCTATGTTTGTCTTATTGATGTTATAACACATGTCATTACAATATTCAACTTGGACCCTTTAAAAAATCCATCTTGGTTCATTCTATTGGATTTGTATGCATAGATTTATGTATACCATTGATATTGATCTACAAGATCAAGTTCTATTGGCTACTATTTATCTTTGGCCTCGAGGTTGTAGCACTTGGTATCCCCATAGGCACTCTACATCTTGTTATTCAGTCTTGTAAGTCTAGTACACTCTTGCCAAATTGAAATCTTATGTTCATTCTAGGATTTATTAAAAGGTCATGACTTAATATGTGCCATAGATCAGATTGTATACACTTGAACATGTACCATCAATCTCTAAGAACATGCTCAATTTTTAGCTTATGACCATGTATTAACTTTTAATTCATGCCCTTATATCATTATATCTTTCCATCTGATGAAATTCACATCATTAGATTTAAATCTATGAAATTGGGTATAATTTTTTCCTTGTAAATAGTCTCTACTACTCTAAGCACCATCACATCATGTGGTAGCACCTCTATTGATCTTTGGCCTTGTTTAACTATCAAATGTATGCTTGCATCATTGGATTTTTAGAACATTATCAAAAATTTGATCACACTCCATGATCTTGACACTTATCATGCCTACACTAGTCTTGGGTTCATTTGACTTATTTATCTTTGATCACACACCATCAGATCATCTCTACCTAAAAAAACACATGTTATTAGATCTACCTCCTTTTGGAATCAAATGAATATTTGTTATGACTTAAAATTGATGTTTGCATGCCTATCAGAAGACATTTATGAGATCATCATACCTATAATTTGGTAAAATTTCTTTAAGAATGTGGTTTTTGGATCTTATGCTTTAATCCTTTCATTCTAAACTTTACTTGGTGGGCCTTTTCTCTTTTCTATTTCTATCTTACAGTAACTTGGTCTTCTAGGCTTTTTTTATGGGTCTTTATCTTTGAATTTTCTATCCTCAACACTCATGTCTTTATCATTTTTATCTTGCAACATTTGTTTACATTAATTTATCTTTGGTATTCCTACTTTGTAATAATACTTTTGGGCATTCTATCAGGACAATTATCTTAAATAAAATGTTTGACACAATTTTACCAAAGGATTTTGACTTCACACTTTTACCAAGAGATTTGAATTATATCAAACTTTTTATATGGGCAAGATGCTTGAAAGAAATAGCCTTTTTATAAATTTTATCATGGATAAGATGCCCACAAGAATTTAACCTTCAACATTTTTATCTTTGTTGGGATAATTGTTTCAAACATTTTTTTTGAAACAATTTCCTTGAAGAGTATGACTTTGCCATTTTTCTCAAAGAAATTTAACTCACACTTTTGCTAAAGGAATTTGGACTTACACTTTTGCTGAAGGAAATGACCGTTGTTGGGATTTTTGTGTGGGCAAATTGCCTAAAGGGTAAGTGCCCTTTGGTCCTTTCTCCAAGGAAAAAAGTCCATAAAAAATAGGTACTTTATATTTTTGCCAAAGGAAATGACCTCTTTTCGGATATTTCTATGGGAAAAATGCCCAAAGGACAAGTGCCCTTTGATATTTTTATTGCAGACAAAAAGTTTGAAACAAATAGGGACTTTACATTTTCCTGACATAATGCAACTCTTTCAAACATTTTGTCCATATTAAAATGCCTAAAGTAAATAGACCTTCAAATTTTTTGCTATGGATAAAATCTTCAACATAATTTCTTTAGATTTTTTGTACAAACATTTTGGCCAAAACAAAATAAGTCCTAAAACTTTTATCAAAACTTTGTAAATCTTTCAAGATTCTTGTCATAGATAATTTACCTAATGAAAATAAGTCTTCAAAAAAAAATTGAGATAAAAATCTCGAAGACCTATTTCCATAGAGCAAAGTGTTAATGTGAAAATCTTGAAAAGGTCTAAGGGAAAGACACATGCACCAAGTAAAGACCAAATTAAGACATAGCTAATCTAACATAAACTTGACCATTAACATGAATGGTTAAAAAATAGGACTATGGATAAGGACTTAAACATTTAAACTTGATAAGGTTCTAATTTATTCAATGCAATTTTGGGAACTAACATTGGCTCTCACCTAGGGATGTACACCCTGTACAGGTGTGTAAAGAACCCCACAACATAAGATTGAGTACCAATCTATTGGATGACAAAGTCAACACTTAATAAATTTACCATAAAACACTCATGAAAGCTCAACAAAACAATGGTAGACTTGATAAAAATAGAACAAGAGGATCTAGACATGAACACACAATGAAACATAAGGGGAAATTGTACAAATAAGGCCCAAAGTAGAGGGGTAACAAAACTACAAGATAATAGAAAGATAAAATATTATACAATCTATATACAATTGTAGATAGGTTATAAACTCAATCAATGAAGTCTTTCATATGTCTACCATTGAATGGAAACTTTAGTATTTCACCATCAAGTCCCTTAAGAAGAAAGTGTGCTCCCCAATCTAGAAGTCAATGGAATTAGGACCCATCCATAAGGCATCAAATTTTCCATGATTAACTTTCTCTTCATGCATGTTCTCCCAAAGTAGAACTAGATTACCTACTTGGAAGGTTCTTGGAGTGACCTTCCTATATAAAATTTTCTTCATCCTCTCTTTGAAATTGATGTGTATTTCAATATATTATCTTCAAATCTCATCAAACTAAATAATCTGGTTCATCTTGCTTTCATAGTGCTTGATTTTCTCATCATCCTCTAGTTTTTACATAAGATGATAGGTGGGAAACTCAAACTTCATAGGCAAAATTGTTTGAGCTCCATAAACAAGCTCAATTTGAGCTCCATAAATAAGATCAAAAGGGATTTTTCCTATATCTCTCTTAGGTGTGATCCTGTTAGCCCATAAAGCAAATTCTAGCTATTCACCCCAGTTCTTATTTGATTCAAAAGTTCATCTGATGATTTTGAGTAAGTTTTATTACTATATTCTGCTTGCCCATTCACTTGAGGGTTTTAATTAGAAGTGTAGATCAACTCAATCTCACACTCTTTACATAATGCCACTAAATGTTTGGATATTAAACTCATGGCAAAAACTATCTTGACAAGCACACTAAATCTATAAATAATTTGATTTAGCAAATAATCCATAACTACTTAGTGTGTTGCACTATTTGTAGGGATTGCTTTGATCCATTTTGTGAAGTAATCAGTTTCAACTAGTATCCATCTATGTCCAATGATTTATGGATCAATAATTTATCCAATGAAATCCATTCCCCATTGTTTGAATGGGCTTTCAATCATCATAGGTTGTAAGGGAAGAGAACCAAAAGCTTTCATCTTTCTAGAAAAGCACTGACATTTCTCTCACTTTCTATTTATCTGAGTAATATCTTTTAAAAGTTATGGTCACTAATAAATAGCTCTCAAAATTTTATGAGCTATGACTTTAGACACAAAATGACCACCACATACTCCACTATAAAGAAACATCTTAGTAGAGCCCCATCCAAATTTTCTTGGATAGTTTTTAATTAGGCGGATAGTTTTTTCTTCCAACACACATCTTAGTAGAACCCCATCCAAATTTTTTCATGTAATTGTATTTTCATCCAAGAGGTACTTTTGGGAAACAATCTTTAGAGTTCTTTTATTCTTGTCCAAGTTAGGGGGACAACTCATATTTTTCAAGTAGTAAATAATATCTCTATACCATGGAGATATATTAAATTTACTCAAGGAATCATCAATATTAAAAACAATGATTTTTACCTCAACAACTTGCAAATTGGTCTCAACCATAAGCTTGGATAGACCCATCCCTATTACTAACTTATTAGTTTGAATATCTATATCATACTTTTGCAACCTATTTAACCACATGCATCTCTTACTAGATACTTCAGTCTGAGTCAAGATGTCCTTCACCATGGTATGTGAGATGTAAGCAATAATCTTTAAACTCAAAATATAAGGCCTAAACATTTTAATAGCCTTCAAGATAGTAAAGGATTGATTTTCCATGATGGTATAATTTATTTCAAGACCTTATATAGATTTTATAAAGAAAGCTATGGGATACTCATGACCTTATTCATTCTTTTGTAATAGGATAACAATAATAATATTGTATGATGTAAAAGAGAATATCTAGAATGGCTTTGTGTAATCAAGACTAGCCAAAATAGGGGCAAACTTTAAAGCTCCATTGATGTCATTGAATGTTTATATGGTATTCTAATCTAATTTAATGGTCTGGTCCTTATTCAATATGGAAATAATAGGCAAAATAATCTTTGCAAAATTGGACACAAATCTCCTTAAAAAGTTAATTTATCCAAAGAAAGACTAAATTCCTTTCTTGGACTATTAGATAGGCACTTTATCAATGACTTCTACCATTTTAAAGTCAATCATGACACCATCCTTAGAAATTATATGTTCCAATAACTTTTCCTTTTGTATTCCTAAGTGTCACTTCTTTGGATTAATCAAAATATTGAACTGCCTACATCTAATCAACACCTACTCTAAATGCTCCAAATGTTCTTCTTTAGTCTTTGAGTACATAGTAATGTCATCTTGATAAAAACCAATGAAATGGTTAATTATGTTTGCAAAAGTGATTTCCTTAGCTTATTGGAACATTACACTAACATTCATCAACCTAGAAGGCATCCTCATATATGCATATGTGCCCCAAAGTGTAGTGAAAGTAATCATGGACCTCTCATATTCCTTCACCATAACCTAGTTGTAACTTGAGAAGTTGTCTAATGTGGATAACATCTCTGATATAGTAACACTTTATAGTAGGTTCTCCATATTGGGTATGGGATAATTATCTTTTAAATAAGCCTTATTAAAATTTTGGAAATCCACACATAAGTTTATGTCACCATTCTTCTTTTTCATAGGAACTAAATCCATAACCCATGATAAATACCTTATGGGTTGAATGATACCCCCATCCTTTATCTTATTTAACTCATCCTACATCTTAGTGGCCAAGATGGGGTTAATAGGTCTCTATTTCTAACTAAAAGTCTTGTTGTCAGGCTATAATGGGATGACATGTTAAAAGAAGTCTTCTCTATATGCTTTCAATTCAAAATAAGACCATGCTAGATAATCCCAGTACTTCTTTAATAGTTGCATGTAAGCTTGTTTCTTAGTTGCACTCAGGTGAGTACCCATCAAAACCCTCCATGGATTCTCACGAGAACCTAAATCACACTCAGACACATCTTTTGAGATGAATGAGTCTATTGATTTGATTTTATCATCTCCATCAAAAGATTCTTCTAAGTTTGCCAATACTATAGGCAATGTGTTTGTATTTAGTTGAATAATGTCCTTTCTAAATAGGTTTTAGTTTACATCACAAACCTAAACCATAGATTCCATGTCTATGATTTGATCATGGAACTTAGCCTTATAATATAGAAAACTTTTGATATGGTCATCATCTTCAAACACCTAGCAATGATGAAAATTATCTAGGATTGAAGGCCTAACAAGCACCTCCACTTGATACTGATAATGAGGGATCATATTTACAATGTCAAATTGAGAACCTAGCCCTATAAATCTATCAGATTCTTGGTTAAAACTTATATCATAATAACATATATTGAATGCATCAAAAAATTCAAATAAATCCCAAATAAAATTATGATATTATTTTAACATTTTATTTTTTGTATGAAAAACATTATGGACTTACTTTATCACTAACTCAGAATCACCCTTGACAATCAAGATTTTAATTACATGTTCATGAGCAATCTGTAGACCAAGCAAGAGTGCCTCATACTCAATAGTATTATTTGTGCACTCAAAGGATAAATAAAAAGAAAAATTAAATTATTTACCATTAGGGGCATAAAAGACAACCCTATCTCCATTTCCAAGATTGGAGCAAGCCTCATCAAAGCACATCCTCTAAATTTCACCTTCTTTTTCAAGTTCAACATCAAGAACAATAGGTTGTTCACTAGTATCAACATTACCAACAAGGTTGCCTAGCTTCACATTCATGTAAAACACTTCATTAAGTGCATGTTTTATATCTCCAATAACGTGTAGCATCTTCACCTCTCTATAAATCTTGAGCATCTTACCCTCCATTAAAATAGTGGCATAATATAAGTCATTTTATACACTTCTACCCATGTTAGCAGCCCATCTATGTGACAACAACATCCCCCACTTAGGTAAGCAATCTACAACTACAATATCCATATTTATATACTTACCAAGATGAACTCCCAAATATAAAAATAATCCCTTGACTTGTCCAATAATTATAACCTCTTATGAGTCCATGGCATAACACTTGCCAAACGCTAGCATGATCTTATCTCCAATTTCATTTAGGACACCCAAGGACATCACATTATAAAAATATTTATAATTAAACATGTAATTCTAAACAATCAGGCCATTGATTAGTAGTGTTATATAAAATAGATCCACATTCAACTAACTTTCTGCCAATGCAATCCCCAAATAGACCTTCAAAGTAGATTCACCAACCTTTTATGATTTTTCATCACATTTTGGGGTGTTTGGGGAAATTAAATTTCATTCACAGTAGACCTCTCACCAAATTACAAGTACTCAAAAGATTTCTTACTATGTTTAAGTATTCTTAATAATTCAACAAGTGCCACAATGATTTTTAGTTGGCTCAACACTTGGGCCATATCACATATTCTTTACTGAGGAAGAGGAGTGTCAAGTGGAAGGGTGACAACACCTTCAGCTCAGATACAATCACTCAAGGTTTGATGTGGAATAAGTTAGGATGGATTTGAGTCTTTAGCAACAACCTTCAAAAATGGAATTTGTTTAAGATCATTAGCACCCTTAGGGATACTAGACAATATGGTTAATTTATTCTTGGCTAGACAACCTCTTGGCTTAGTAAATTATGAAATGGGCATTAATTTGGAAGCTTTAAGGACTGTTATAACTTTCATATCATCCTTATTAGTATCCCATACCTTTGGATTTGTATGGGTAGTGTCTTGAGGAGCATCAACTTGATATTTTCTTCTCAAGTGATACTCCTCTTGGATAATTATTGCATTGATTAGTAGTTGTTTGTCCTCAACTAATAAAATTCCCCCATCATATTTACTAATCATCATAGAGTGTAAGAAATCAAAATGATTAATAGATAATTTATATGTTTATGCCATATTAACGTCATAAGAAAATTCAAGAGTTAGGACATTTATCTTCTCAACTACACTCTAAAATTGATCAATAGTAGTATAACTTAATAATTCCATGAAGGTAGTCATCTCACTCTGGGGTGTTTAAAAATTAAACATCAAGATCTCATCATCAGATCACATAGACTCAAGTTCATCTACACCTTCATCAATTAGCTCAACATTATCACATGGGGGATGTGTAAGGAAGCACCTATGACACTAATCAATATCAATGTCATAATTTGTAGCATTCACCTTGGTATTTAAAATATCAAACACATCTTTTCCAATCCCTCTATTCTAGTATCTCTCCATCCTTTCTTCATGTCCAATCCTCTTCCCTTTATCATTATCTCAATGGTGGAAAGTAGACCTTCCTTATGCTTGATTTTGATTTTGAGCCCTTTCTTGACTAGTAGAACATGAGTGATCCCCTTATTAGTTTTTGCTAAATTTTATGACATTTTTTTGAAAATAAAGGCTAAAGTTTTAATAGTCTCCTCCAGATTGGTAGTTTTTGTCGACTGTGTCTTCTTTGGATTAACTAACTTCACTTCAGCCTATTTATTCATAGGCTTTACCATAGACTTTATGTTTTTCTCAATTTGGATGGCCATATTAAATTCCAACCACAAATTAGTGGGAGCCTTGTACTTCAAGGAGTATGTAGCCTTCTTATCAAAGGCATCATAATACTTTATCGAGAAAACTATGCCACTAGGCCTAATGTTCTCAGGTAGTCACATAATGGTCTTATTGAACCATGTATTAAAGTCCTATACACACTCATTATGATTCTTTATAATGTTTTAAAACTTATCCAAAAGATACCTTGCTTCAATCCTAGCATGATACTAAATTCTAAAAACATTTTACATCTCTTCCCATATCAATGCATCTAATAAGAAGGGAATTGAACCATTCATGAGTGTCTTCCTCTAGTGTGTGCACAAATAAATTTATGCACACATCTTCATACTCAACCTCATAATATTCAATGATATTTTGAAAGTCTGTCAGGTGTTGATCATAACTCACTGTATTATTTCCTTGGAATTTTGGGAGGCATTTCCTAACTTCATTTGGGACTAGATTAGGAAAGCCTTCCATTTCATCAAAATTGATAGGCCTAAATATAGGAACATGGAATATAGGATGTGCATTCTCATCTTGGTCCATATGCCTCATGATTGGTTTAATGGGAGGTTTAAGAACAAACGGAAAAATGATATGAGGGGGTAAACGAGGTGGATTCAGTGGATCAAACTTGGGAGGGGATTAAATTGGTTGAGAAAGAGCTAGGTAATACATAATAATATAGGTTTCAAAGTTTCTAGGAGAAAACTAAGATAGTCCTAAAAAATGGGAGTAACAAAGAGTTCAAGATTATCAAAATATTGATAATCTTTAGTAGCTAAACTCTACCCTTCAATAGGCTTCCAAACTCATCTCCCTCTTCTTTAAGGAATACCTAAAGGAGAGATGATTTTATTTGATGGGTTAATTTTGAAGGATGATCTCATTCCTTTTAGCTTTGCAAACAAGAAAATACTCAAATTTGAAAGTTAGTAGGTATTTAAATTAGGCACCAATCTTTCTTAAAACTAGGAAATAAAATTGGAGTCACCACTAGAATAAAACTTCTAGAATATAATAGTTAACAAACTATTGTGATACATGCTAAAATTAAAATTGATGAAGTTAATAATGAGATATAATATAAATACACTGAAATGTTTAGAATAATGTTCAAAATGGACAAAACACCTTTTAACATGAAATGTTGATAGATCTTTGTAACAAGTACAATAAAAGTCAAATTGTCAAGCCTAAAACTTCTTAGCACATCCCCAGTGGAGTATTATGGCATGAATGGCCAAGATTATTAAATTAGTGTAGTACTAGTAGATAAATTCACAAGATGAAATACATATGACTCTTTTCAAGAGTCCCTAATAACACAAAAGTTACCAAGATTATAGTTTAGTACTTGATAATAGTGTTAGTTGAGTGTTAGTTCTCATTTTTACACCATGTACACTTGACCTTGCACATTTGAATAACGTGGAAAACTAAGATGAAAAACCTACTAAGATATCATTGTATTTGAGGAATGGTTTGACATCAATATTATTTAAAATGTAGAAAATGATTTAGAGAAACCTATAAAGGGTATGGTCAGCTCCTTTCTACTTTTGGCTCTACCTAAACCAAGGTGAGAAAACCTATAGGATATATTTATTACATGGATATATTATGAAATTCAACATTTAGGGGGATTTTTGGCACAAGGAATAAATATGACTAGGGCATAACCAAGTTTGTACACTTCACCCATGAAGGGTTATCACATAAAGTGAACAAATGATCTAACTCATATAAAAGATAATCAAGATAGATGAAATAATGATTGTAACCTTCATTATAAACAATTTTCAACTACAAGGGTCAAATAAAAGACTGTAATGCTAGGATTTTTAAAAAAATAGTAACTATAAACACATTTTAGATATGTAATATCTTATGCATTTACATGGAAAATTACACTTATAGTATATAGTAGGGTGTATTATTTGTAAGGTAGGATAGGGTAGGACAAGTTAGATAATTATAAAGTGGAGGGTGGCTTCCAAATATCAGGGTATCTGGTAGTATTTCATGATAATATTTCTTAGCAAAGATGTGTAAAAACTTCAAATGCAAAATAATGGTAAATACAATATGATCCCTAAGAAACTAGAACATACACTGAAACTAATATTTCAAAATTATTTCCCTATTCAATCCATAAACCTAAGGTGCCCTCACAAGTTATTTAGCAACAAATTCTAAAATAATATAGAAAGGTATTTATAATCTAGATTGAAACCCAAAATGATAACTAGTAATGGGCATAAAACAAGATATCTAGTCAACAATATTTGGAAAATAGGTCATTGCACTCCATCAATAGGAAACATCAAAGGACCACAAAAATTTTAATTAAATTGAAAATAAATATTAAAAACATCAAAACTTCAAAATGATACCATGGGTACAAGCATAGTGATATTTATTTTTTGACAAGGGAGACATAAAAATTCCCTCAAAGCTTGTTAATGGTTATACATCTACAACCACCTTAGCAAGGGAGACAAAATATACACATAATAATTGATCCCAAAATTTTTTCTGTAGAACCTTGACTTAGGGAAAATAGACACCTAAAATAGTTACCAACAAAAAATAACAACCAAAAGCAACCTTGAAATAAAAGATGAGCCTTCTATTTATGCATTCTAATCCATTTTCAATAGTAAAATCCACACATAGTAATTGATCCTAGAATTTTTTTGTAAAACCTAGACTTAGGTAAAATGGACACCTAAAATAGTGACCAACAACAACCTTGAAATTGAAGATGGTCCTTTTATTTATACATTCTAATCCATTTTCAATTTTGGGACTGTGGGTTGAAATTTGCAAAATTGCATAATATCCCCTCAAATTTTACAAGATGCTTCTAGCAATAAAATACTCCATTCCATGCATGATATCTTCATCATTTGAAATAAAAACCAATATTCTAACTACATCTATAAATAATGATGATGAATTGTAACAAGCTTCTAATTTCATGGTGGGAGATGCCTTTTACATGAGTTAGAAGGATAATATTCATGGTATAGGGTCAAATAAACTTTGTATTTATGTGGAACTACCTAAATATGTCATAGACCACTTGCTTACACAATTGAAACCTTTTGGATAGCTCTTCTTCCTTTTTTCACACCATGGAACAACCTATTCTTACAATAATTCCCTGGGAATATTTTGGATCCATGGCTTCTTGAAATATCTTCTTTGGAGTATCTCACCTTGGATTCGTAGACCTATAATATTTCTCCCATGGAGGAGCTTTGGCAACCACAATAGTGACAAAATGTATAAGGCTTAGGAAATTTTCAATTTTTGTACCTTTCAGCTCCAACTTGTTTTTAAAATTTAACATTTTTAAAATTTGCCTTTTTCACATTTAGCCTTTTAGGGATGCCCTTATATATTTTAATGTAATTTCATTAGTTTTATCCTCAGGGTTTCCATGTCTTATTTTCATATTTCAACTTTTTGCTAGTGGTGAAAACTCATCCAATTTCCATGCATAGGGTCCCTAAATATGATGTGCATGCCTATGTCGCATCATCATATCACTCAGTTCACCAATATCCTTATTTTACAATAGGCACAAAATCACTTATCTCCATACATAATTAAAATTAATTGAAATGTCTATGATCATGTTAGATCATTATATCTACTAATTTGAGCAAATACAAATTAGAGATCTATGTCTGGCTCATTACAGTTGTGACACATGTCACTAGTACATTTAGCCTAGACCCTTTGAAAAATATATCTTGGTTTAATCCATTGGATTTGTATGCATAAATCAATATAAATCACTGATATTGATCTAGAAGATCATGTGTTATTAGCTACTAGCTATCTTTGGCCCTGAGGTCATGCCATTTAGTAGCACCATGGGAATTCTACATCTTGCTTTATCAATCCTATCAGGATAGAATGTTATTGCCACATGGTAGTCTCACATTCGTTTTAGGATTTGTTAAGAGGTCATGACTTAATATTTACCATATATTGGATTGTGTACACTTGAATGCATATCATTAATCTCTAGGAACATGCTTTATTTTTAGACTATGACCATGTATTGACTTCTCATTTGTGCCCTTACACTATTATATCTTTACATATGATCAAATGTGCATCATTATATTTCAATATATGAGATTGGGCATGAATTTTTCCTTGCAAATAGTCTCTACTACTTTGAACACCATCACAACGTGTGGTAGTACCTCACTATATATTTGGCCCTATTAAACTATCAAATGTCCCCTCACATCATTAGATTTTTATAACATGCTTGGAATTTTGATCATGCTCTAGAAGCTTGAAACTTGTCTTGGCTAAACTATTCCTAGGTTCCTTTAACTTATTCAAATTTAATCATGCACCATCAGATCATCTCTCCTCAAGCAAATATGTGCCACTAGATCTACCTCCTAGAATTAAATGACTATTTTCCATGACTTAAACTTGACATCCATGTACCTATCAAAACACATCCATGATATTGTTATACCTACAATTCAATAAAATTTATTTGAGACTTTGCTCATTGGATCTTATGCTCTAAGCCTTTCACTCTCGACTTTACTCATCGAGACTTTTGTCTTCACCATTTCTATCTTGTATTAACTTAGTCTTTAAGAATTTTGTTTTGGGTATTTGTCTTTAGGTCTTCTATCCTTGACACTCCTATATTCAACATTTTTATCCCACAAAATTTATTTTCAACAATCTATCTACAACATTTCTTCTTCATAATAATCCTTTCAAGTATTTTGTCAGGATAATTATCTTAGACAAAATGTCTAAGACAATTACTCCAAATGATTTTGACTTCACACTTTTATTGAGAGATTTAAACTTTATCATACTTACTGCATAGGAAATATTCCCAAAGGAAATAACCCTTTTAGAACTTTTTTAGCAAACAAAATGCCTGCAACAATTTGACCTTCAACATTTTTATCTTTATTGGGATAATTATTTCAAATATTTTGTCCAAAATAATTTCCCTAGAGAAAATGACTTTGACATTTTTCTTGAAGAAATTAAACTTACACTTTTTTCAAATGAATTTAAACTTACACTTTTGCCAAAGGAAATGACCTTTGTCAAGATTTTTGTGTGGGTAAAATGCCTAAAGGGCATTTCCCTTCTATCTTTTTACCATAGACAAAAAGTTTGAAACAAATAGGGACTTTACAATTTTGTTGAGGGAAATGACCATTGTCAGGATTTTTGTGTGGGAAAATTCCTAAAGGGCAAGTGCCCTTTGGTATTTTTTACCATGGATAAAAAGTCTAAAACAAATAGGGACTTTACATTTTCTTGACATAATGTAATTCTTTAGAACATTTTATAAGTGGAAAAATGACCAAAGGAAATATACCTTTGGAATTTTTTCCATGGACAAATTGTCCGATGGAATTCCTTTGTATTTTTTGTACAAACATTTTGGTTGAAACAAAATAAGGCCTTGCACTTTTTATAAAACTTCACAATTCTTCAAGCTTTTTATCATAGATAACTTGCTTGATGGAAATAAGTCTTTAGACTTTTTGTTCAAGATAAAAATCCTAAAGACCTATTTTTATTAGGCAAAGTGTTCAGGTAAAAATCCTCAAAAATTCTAAGGGAAAGATGCATATGCTAAGTAGAGACCAAATTAAGACAACTAATCTAACATGAACTTCACCTTTGACATGAATAGTTTGAAAATAGGAATATGTTTAAGGACTTAGACATTTAAACATAATAAGGGCCCAATTGCTTTAGTGAAATTTTGGGCACTAATAGAGCCATTCACAAATCCAAACTTTTAACCCTTTGAATTTTTTTAATAAAATCAAACTCATAAACACCTATGTAAACATACACATAATTTATCGTCATTTCATTAAAAAAGTTATATACATCACCGACCTAGTTAATTTAACCAATTTTTGTTCTTGTCCTTCAAGAATAGTTTGAACCTCTTCACCCTACATCTCTCTACTAGTCATTCTCTCTTTGTGTCCTTATGTTTATGCCCTCATAGGATTCTCTCTCCTCTATTTTATTCTCTTTCCTCATCTTAAATATTCCCCAAACTTCTCAGCCACCATTCTAACTTAGTTTGTGTATGCTGAGAACAAATAAATAAAACAAACAATTTGCCACCATTTTCTCATGCACAAGACTTTAAGTTCACATAATAGTTTTATTAAGTACTTATTTACTCAAGTCAAAACTAGTTAGAAAACTTAATAATCTTTAATGTTCTAAATTAACAAATAAAATAATCATTATAACATCCCTTCAAAATTTTCATGTTCATTGACTTCACTATTTTCCCATGCATCAAATTTTTAAAAGTCTTTGAATATTATAATTTACATACTATGTCATCTAAACAACATGTCCACTAAAAATTATAATTACACATGACAAGGTTGATATTACATATGATTATTTAAAATTCCATCATTTATATCAGAATCCTTTCAAACATTATATTTATTCTAATGTTAATGAAACTAATACAATATTTGTTATAATTCATAAAAACAATGCTTAACACTATGACTCCACCTAGTCATACTTAACAACATAATCATTTTTTATTGATAAGAATAATTCAATATGTTTCCTTTTATTATTTATCAATGAGACTATCAATAATGACTTTATGAAGAATTAGGTTTATTTACTAAGCACTAAGACTCACAATAATTATTATTCAATAAAATTAATTTCATTATACCATGCCAACCAATGTCATTCATTAATGATAACAAAGAACTTTTAAATTGTTAATGACTCAATTCAGGTAATTCAATTATTATAAATGATAATAATAACCTTATAAGCATCCATAATCTCTTAACAACCCAATCAAGTATAATATTAAAATCCATCTAATACCTACAACTATGAATCCAAATAAGAATTGTTCATAATATACCCAACTATATCCTAAAAAGTGGTAAGTCATAAAAATATAGCTATAGATTCATTCAATCAATCAAGAAATAACATCAATAGTTATTAATGTAGTTAACATAACTAGATTAGTGAAATCACACAATAAAAAAAACATGATCATCGAATAACAACAAGATCAAAATAAACATGTATAATATAAATCTAAATGTACTATAACTATCTAACTCAAACATTAATAAAAAAACATGTTAATCTACTATGGTGTGTTTATGGGTTTCTAGTTTTTCTCTTTGTCATCCCCAATGCCTCCATATGCACCACCCTCTCCAATCATGACCTCCTTTCATCACACTTTGAGGGATGTATATGTCCTACATCCACCTCAAAAAATTAATATAATTATCCCAAAACATAAATATATCCATAAAATATTGTTGTATAAACTAATAAATAGGATCATGAAGTACAAAATATGAAAGTATAACTATCTCATGAAAAATCAATCATGTATACCTATCCCATAATAAACATATGAAATAAAACTTAATCAAATATTAGTTAATCTACTAAAAACCATAATAATCCATGAATCAAATAGGTTATTAAACATAAAGAGAAATTAGGATGTGACATCCTTCCCCCTAAAGTTAGTCATCATCTTGATGACACTTATTATAACATAAGTTTTGAATTTAAAACATTATTCAATAGAAAATAATATAATATAAAATAGAAAATTAATTAAAAAAATGTGGAAATATCCTGTGAAACCCATCATAGTCCTCTCAAGTGACAATATCTTCATAATATTGGTCCCACTAGATCTTACACTATGACACTTCTCTATTATACAAATTGAATTTATGAGTGTCAATTATTATGATTGTTTCTACCATGACCACCTTGAGATCCATAAATTATAATTCATTCCAATGCAACACATGTGAAGGATAAATAACATAATTTTTAAGATAAGGCACATGGAAGACATTATGCAAAAAAAATATAGAGTTTATGGAAATGCAAGCTTATATGCTATAAGATTGACCACTTACAAAACTTATAAGGGTCCCACATATCTCAGGGAAAGTTTCACTAACTTCCCAAACTTAATCATGCTTTTTTGAGGCTTAACCCATAAAAAAACTTTATCACCTAAAAAAAATTTCTTTGTTGTTCTCTTTAGATCAACATAACTTTTATGTCTATAGTTGGCCTTGGCCAACCTCTAATTGATTATCCTTAATTAATCTACTATTTATAAAAGCATCTTAGGTCCAAAGACTATTATCTTCTCACCTATCCCAAATGATTAGTGTTCTACACCTCCTTCTGTATAATGCCTCAAATAGAGACAACATCAACACTAATTTATATGCATTTTTAAAAGTAAAATCAACCAATAGATGGTAATACTCCTACTTGTATTACTGATCCATGTAATAAATATTAAGGAGATCTTATAAAACCTGGTTAACTCTATTTTTCCATTAGTTTTTAGGTGATAAGCAATGCTGAAATTCAACTACATACCCATAATAGAATGTAGAGTGAAATAAAATCTAGAAGTCATCCTTAGATCTTGATCCAAAATGATCTTATTTGGAAATCCATTCAATTGACACACCTCTTTTATGAATATCTTCACAATCATAAGTGCATCATCATTCAAATCACATGGTATGATGTGGGCTACCTTGGTTAGTTTTTCAACTACAACCAAGATCATATCTATCAGTTCCATGATGAAAATAACCCTTAAATAAATTCCATACTAATCACCTTCCAATTCCACTCTAGTATATCATATGGATATAACAATCCTTCCATATGCACATGTTCAACTTTCACATGCTAACATTCTAAACAATGAGACATAAAATCCACTCCAAATTTTTGATCCACTTATAGCAATAGATAGGTCTTACTCAACCATGAGCTTGATTACCCATAGATGTCTTGAATGTGTGGCATTATATAGTTCCTTTAACACCATGCTCCTTAGATTATCTTTATTAGGCACATACATCCTACTAGTATACCTCAAAATACCATCATTATATAACTTAAATCCTTTATATATAATATTTTGAGCATTCTCAAACAATGATTTCTTGACTTGATCATATAATTCATCTCCTAAAGATAATTTAATTAAATAATCTAAGAAATTAATCCTAATAGTAGCCATGAATGTTATGTACCATTTACAACTTAGATAATTAGCTACTCTATTCTCTTTAACTTTGATATTATTAATATCAAAATCATAATCAAATAAGAACTATAACTATTATCTCTGATGAGCATTAAGGTTTTATTGGGTGAAGATGTACTTAAATCTTAAGTTATCAGTCTTAAGCTCAAATGGTTTCCCTACTAAGTAATACCTCCAAAATTTCATGAGATGCATAAATTATGCAATTTATAAGTCATGGGGAAATAATTCACCTCATATGGCTTCATTTTCCTAGACTCATAGGCAAAAATTGAGCCATCTTGCATAAAAAATCCTCTAAGTCCATCCCTAGATGCATCTATGATCATTGAAAATTGACCATTAGGATCATGAATTCTTAGCACTAGTATTGAAGTAAGCCTCATTTTCATCTCTTGAAAGGCTATATCATAGTTATTTAATTAAATAAAACTATGATTATTTTACTGAATAGAGGTAATTGGATTAGCTATCTTAGAGAAATTTCTTATAATATCCTACTAATCCCATGAAAATCCTTTCCTCATTCACATTGTTTAGTTCTAGACACTCTATTATGTTTCTTATCTTAACACTATCTATTTAAATACCATCCATGGAGATAATGTGTCCCAAATAATACACTTTGAAAAATGTACACATGGACAACTTATCATACCACCTATGATTTTGTAAGGCTACAAAACCAATTATAGATGTTTTAGATGCTCTTTATTATCCTTAGAATATATTATGATGTCATCAAGAAAGACCAATACAAAATGATAAAAATAATATTTAAACACACTATTTATAAGATTAATAAATGTTGTAGGAACATTCATCAACTTAAATTGTAATAATGTGATATCGTAGTGCCCATATCGAGTTATAAATATTGTTTTTTAAATACCCTCATCATTGATTCTTAACTAATGATAGCCTAATCAAAGATGAATCTTATAAAAGACTATTTTCCCTTGAATTTGATCAAAGAGGTCATCATCAATGCATGGTAATAGATATTTATTCTTGATCATCTGCTTATTCAACATTTTTTAATCAATAAATAGGTGAAGAGTACCATCCTTCTTAAAAAAGACAAATAGTACACCCCATGGTGACACACTTGGTCAAATCTATCCTTTTAATAATAACTCCTAAAATTGAGCCTTTAACCCAACCATTTCTATGGTTTTCATTTTGTATAGTGCCTTAGAATATGTTTTTGATCTAGGTATGATATCAATTAAGAAATCAAACTCATGCTTGGGTGGCAATGTTGGTAACTCCTATAGAAACACATCTTAAAAGTTCCTTAGAAAATGATAATCACTGATGGATGGTTTTTTATATTCCTCCATCTAATTCATATTGACACTCAACCTTCTTTAGATAGCAGTCAACCTTGGTTTTATGATTTACAATATAATTGACTCCTAGGATCACATCATATGACCCTAATAGTGTAGCATAAGATCTAATACTTTAGTGAATTTAGGAAACTTAATTTTTACTTCAAATAAACACTTATGAACTTTTAGCTTCAACTCATTCTTATATTTTACCAACCATGCATTTTCCATAACTTTAGCTTTTCTATCTAATTTAATAAGATTTGTAGGATCAATGAAACATTCAATATCTCCCAAGTCAATCAAAATCAAAACTATATGATCAAACAAAATACCTGATAGTTATATGGGTAACATTTAATACTTATCTTAATGATTTTTGAAAACTACATGAATCCAATATTGAAAATTACCTGACTAAAGAGTAGAACCCTTATTATTAAAATTGTCCAAAGGATATTCTCAATCATAATGGTCACCTCCATAAATAAATTAACCTTCAAGTGGTCCTTTCTTGTTAGACTATTAGTTTTCCTTGAAACCTCCTTCAAAATTATTATCAGGTTTCCTATTTTATGGACGCTATTGAACTTGGATTTCTAATTCTTGAATTAACTCTTGGAGTCTCCTCTCCTCTAATTCTAGTTATTATTTTTTAAAGTTGGTTTAAAACTTTAAAACCTATTCTTAAACTTATCTCTAACTTGGTAAAGATATTTCAATTTCTATTCCTACTTGAATGCTTTCTCAAAAATGTGATCCATGGTAGATGGCCCATGCATATCTACTTCACAACCAATTTGGGTTTCTAATCCCATGATGAATTTATAATTTTGAAACTCTCATTTTCTTGATACTAAGGTACCTACTTAAGGATTTTGGTGAATTAATCGGTATTCATTCACTGATAGGTTCCCTTGCTTAAAATTTTAAAAAAAAAATTGCTTCTAGTCAAAGTATAGTTGTGGAAGCCATCATGACTTAAATAGTGTCATAAATTTTTCTCAAGTAGTGGTGGTATAGTCAAGGATCATATCAATCTTCTTATTTTCTCACCAAGTTTTTGCTTCACCAACAAGACTATATGTTCCCCATACTGCTTTTGTGACTTTAGATTAATTCTAAATATTATAATATTTTTCCATCTTTGTCAGCCATGCTGTAACTCCATCTACCAAAATAGTTCTATCAAACTTGAGTGGATTTACCTATTTCATATCTCATGCCAAATCTGAAGCTACTTGAGCTCTCACATATTATGGTACTTCATCATGCCTCTACTCTTGAGGATATTCCTACTTAGTAGGATGATCTTTAGGTTCCTCCT
>JARHVA010003293.1:1657500-1900000 GCA_037957365.1 Torreya grandis | reverse complement strand
TATTTATTTAATATGTCTTTCATACAAAATTTTAATGGTTTTTTCCTTATCAAATGAGAGTTTCTTTTTTTTAAATGGGGTATAAGTGGGAGATATAGGATATAAAGGTAAGAGAGAGAGAGGAGAAACCTATAATAAAAAATCAATAAATGACACACAACCACTTCCATGGAGTCTAAACCACATTTGGATCACTTAGCACTAATATTTATTCAAAAAAATAACCCTCATTAGTCTAAATATTCTTCAATCCCCCTCATTAGCTTATAAATGCACTAGAAGACAACTTTTTGAGGATTATGATGTCATGATTTTCTCAAAACAAAAAAGTATCCAAAGACTTTGAAAACTCATTGAATTCTCCACTTGCACTTTCCAACCACTCAATGTCTCTCTTGGAATTATATGCCACCCTCCACTTTCCTTATATAATATTATAGTAAATAGTCAGATAACTTGGCATAAAGTGCATAACTGACCATGGAGGTCATCTTTTATGTTTGCCTTTTAATGTGTTCTTCTATTTTCAACTTGACATTGATCCTCCAACTTAAAATAAAATCCATGATACTTTCTGATCTCATAGACCCCATTGATGGAGGTCATAAGCTTGAGCCACCTTGAACCAGCTACCTTAAAAACTGCTCCCATATTTTATGACTAAAACATGACTGTATAATTTAGCTCACCATAGGTTACTATTCAAGGTGAGAAAGAGTAAGTGCAATGCCATTAAAATATATAGTCTTCTCTTGAAACTCCTGAGATCATCCATTATTAATTGTCCCTTAAGAACAAAATTATCAGAAGACCTTGCCCAAATAGAGGCCTAAGCCTTATGAATGTCTATAACTCGATGTAATTATGGATTTAGCCATAAAACGTAGTTACACAATCTATTTTATATAGGCGTATATAGGATTTTCAAGTATATTAACCTAATTTTAAGGGTTTCATAGAATTTTTAATCCATAATATCATTAGTCAATACCATGCTTTTGACTGGATACCTTATATCATGCTTGAAAATTATTATGTAATTCATACAAGCTACTTGTTAGTCTCATTTGACATTCCTTTCACAATCATAAATTTTCCCTTACTCAAAACCATGAACAGAGGTCTATTATAGATGAAAAATAATCCCCTTATTGGTTTTTGTATAGTCATATTTTCAATGAAGATCCACATGCTACTCAAACTATTGATCGTAAACAATACATAAAAATTCTTTGCCTGATTGAGTAGACCACTAAGATTTAATGGCAATATATGAATTTGGAGTGTTTGATTTGGTAACCCAAATCATATTTTGATCTTGTGTTTATAAATTTTTAGGCTTGGTACCATAAAATTTTGATCTTACATGTCTATCAATATGGCATCACCTAGCAACATTGTTTATTAATTTAAAAAATATAACTATTGTTGCTTTGTCCATGTGTCCATATCACGTGCCTCCTTGAAACTTAATCAAACTCACTCTATAGATCTCTTTGAGAGTCTCTTGGACTTGAATTTCAATGTTGGTCATTGATATTTGATCCAAGCTTCTAATATTATGACACTTGGTATCCCCACATGCCTTATATGTATCCTATTATTAATCTCCATCTATCTAACACTCTTATGATATGTGGTAGCCCCACATGAAATTTAGCTTTATTGACATATTAACCCAAATCAAACCATCAATCTCCATCTTCATAGTTGAATGTGCACCATCAATATTTGATCTATATGATTAAATGCATACCATTGATCTACTAATTCACTATGATCATGACACATGGAAACCCCAAGTTCAATCTCAAGAGGAAAGTTCAATCTCAAGATCCTCTAACCTATTGACCCCAATCATCAATTTAAATAGTCAACAAAATTTTTACATAAGAATATGCACCATCGATCTTGATCTAGGGGACATTGAATTATTGACTTGATTGATCACCTCCATGTTGTTCATCCTTGACCCAATCAAGTGAGGTTTAGACAATTGAAAGCCCTATAATCAATTAATACCTTATTGAATTTTTTTGAATCCAAATGGATATTTCATATGGATTATATCTTAAGATACAAAACACACCAAAACACCAAACTTTTAGGGGATATTCATGACATAAAATACATAATTTTCATGTAATACTTTGACATTTATTTAATTTTAAAGTGCACTTATCAAATGCATAACCAAACTTATCAATTCACTCTTGCATGATGTGCTGAGACATTAGAGCCCTCTAGGATTGTGTTAGTCATCTTTCTCTCTTCAAAAGGACACTAAGAGGAATTAAAACTTTATCAAGACACCTCTTAGCATCAAAACCATATTTATTAGCTTAATAACCTATATGGGATGACCTTCACTTGCAATTTTAGACCTGTTTCTAGGCCTTTTCTTAAAATTTTACAAATTCACCTTAAATATTGCTTAAAGTGTTTCAAAATCTTTGAAGTGACATGTGGTAAGGTCATAAGGTATATCCTCTCCTTCCATAATTGGATCACTCACTCAACCAAAACATTAACCAACCTTTCACACCACATCCAAGCAAAAGTTTCATATGTAGGCCAATTTTGGCCAACATTTTTAGTGACCTCTTGGGATTGCATGCATGTTATGTAATATATTAGTTGCCTTGTATGATCCATTGGGCATATATGGTCACAAGTATTTATTTTCCATCTGATATGAAACTAATTCAAGGCTATCCCTTTTTGAAAACATTCTCTTAAAGAAACAAGGACAATGAGAAACAAAAATAACACTGTGCCCAAGGTGCTTAGGGAAGGGAATAACACAAATGAAAAGATGTGCACAAGGAACATAGAGGAAAATAAAAAAATCTACTCTATTATGTATAATATATAAAATGGTTATAACTCTTTTAAAATTAAGGCTTTGAATGAATCCCATTAACTGGGATGGGTAATATCTCTCCACACAATTAGGCAAGTTGAAAAGCATTATGTTATTTGTATCTATGGATCAAGTAAGGGATACTCCATAAGTTTTCAAACTTGGTATGGTTTCCTAGCTTGGCCTTAATTAAATCCCACTTGATGACTAGATCTCCTTATTTTATGTCACTTGCTATAGCTCTCTTATCAAAGGCTTTCTTGACTTAAGCTTGATGTGACTCTACTTTCTTCATTACAAGGTCCCTTATTTCTTCAAACTCTATAATCTATACCATATTCATGGTCATAGGTTCACTCTCCATTAGCTCAAGCTGATGGGCTAACCCCAAGGCATGTAACTCAAGAGAGATGGGTAATTTGGCCTCCCTCTCATATATAAGGATAAATGGTGAGTTGGAAATGGTAACTTTAGGAGTCACTCTCTTAGCCAATAAGTCCACCCTTAATTTTTTGTGCCACACTCTTTTATTCTCTTCCATAGTCATTTTGATGATCCTTAACAAGTTTTTATTTTTTGACTCTACCAGTCCAATACCTTGGGGATAGTAATTTGAGGATGTACTAAGGTAGATTATTATCTAAAGTTCCTACTCACTTCTCCTCATGCTAATAAATGCTAAGGCATTATCTAAAATTATTGTTACAAGTACACCAAACCTCATTACTATGCTATCATAGAATTCCAACAATACTATTTTATTGTCTTTTTTTGGGGTAATTACTTTCACCCACATAGTGAAGTAGTTAGTATAAATTACTACCCATTTATATCCTCCACTAAAGGTGGATTGATCATTCCTATGAAATCCAAACCTAGTTGCATGAAGGATTATTCCACCTAGATTGGGTTAAGAGGATGGGAAAGAAATCAAACATTTGACACTTTCTTACCCATTCATAGACATTATTAAAGAGGTTTGGCCAATAATAATCAAATCTCATCACTTTTGACACTATAGTCCTTGGAGTAAAATGGCCTCCTATAGGCCCATCATGAAATTGTTTTAAGAGCCTTGTCACTTGGTCATCATCAATACACCTAAGAAGCACTCTATTGAGGTAATTTATAAATATAACCCCATAAACCAATGCATAATGTATGGATTGAATTCTAAAATACTTCTCTTTGTTCTATACATACCTTGTGGGCACTCACATGTTATTAATAAATGTGTCATATCCTAGAGCCAGCTAGTGTGAGGTGGATGTACATCTATTTATGAGTTTTCTTGTGTCACCAAGATAACCTATTTATATTCATAAAGGTCATCAACCATATGCTTACATAAGCCTTTTCCTCTCACTAGCTTAGTGACCTTGATCTCTATGTCATACTCCATGACCTTGGTAATCCAACTAGCCCTCTTCTCATTCAAGTCTTTGTTAAAAAGGAAATCCCTCTATCGAAGATGAGACACCATAAGAGAAATATTGTTATTAGAGAGCATTTTTATGACATTTTTAAGGCTTATTACCTATATAAGTAATTGATTTTATAAAAAAATATACCTTACTTCATATCTTTCAAGCCCTTGATTAAAAAAAGCAATTGGCTGCTCAAGTCCTTTGCCATTTTTTTGCATTAAAATAACTAGTATATTGTAAATATTGGTAAAGGCATACAATATGAAATCCCTTCAGAAATTATGATTCATGAGTGTGGGTGTTTGGGAAATGGATTTTTTGATAACATAAAATGTTTCTTTATCTTTATTGGACTAAGTGAACACTTGGTTCTTATTTAACATGGTAGTGATAGGTTTGACAAAGTTGGCAAAACCAAGTATAAACCTTCTCACAAAGTTTATTTTCTTAAGGAAACTCTGGAGTCCCTTTTTTTACTTGAGTAAGGATAATTCCAAGATAGCACTTATTCTATCAGGGTCAATAGCTAATACTTACTTTGAGATAATATGTCCCAAGAGTTTTCCCTCATGGACAATACACACACATTTGTTGGGATTCATTGAGATACCATATTATTTACATCTTTAAAAGATCAATATTAGGGGATCTAAGTGTTCACTTGCCTTCTTGGAGAAAATTATTATTTCATCCAAGTAGAACAACACCATCTGATTTAACAAGCCTTATAAAGCCATGTCCATGGCTCTTTAGAAATTATCCCTAATATTTGACAAGCTAAAAGGCACATTTTTATAAACATATGTTCCCTAATTTATGATGAAGGTAGTCTTGTATTAGTCTTTTTCCCTTACCATCACTTGGTTGTATCTCAATTAACCATCCCAAAGAGATAAGTATTTTGAACTAATAACCATTTTAATTAGTTGATCCATCGATGGTAAGGGGTATTTATCTTTAAAATAGACCCTTTTCAAGTCTTTAAAGTCAACACATAATTAGATCTCCTCATTTTTCTTCTTAATAGGTAGTAGGTTAGATACTGATGAGGAGTGCTTGATAGGAAAAATGATATTGGATTCAATCAATTTAGTTAATTATTTTCTCATTAACTCTTCAATTTTTGGGTTGATAGGATTTTGATTCTACCTCATAGGCTTAGAATTGGCCTCTAATTCTATAGTGTGTTGGGATATCTTTTGATTAAAGTCTCTCAGATCACTATATTCCCAAGTAAAGATGTCTAAATATTCTATATAAAGTTCAATGAAAGCATGACTTCTTACCTCAGTGCTTATATTTCCAATCTTGATGAGCTTATCTTTAAAGATAAGGAATCTTTCATAGCTCTCCTCATCAATTCACATCAATACCTTGTCTTTCCTCATATGATCTCCTTCATGTAAAACAACTTCAAGGGTAACTACTCCTTTAGGAAGTTTGTTAGACCTTAGCTAAAGAATTTGATCCTTATACTGATGTTAAAATTTAACTTGGTTTATTGAGGAAAACTCTACTTCCTACTATAAGAAACAAGCAATCTACTTGTCACTATTAAAGACATGCCAATTAGCTTCGTTGTCTGGAATTGATGGTCTTACCACTAATTTAACATGTGGCTTCATTTGGTATGTCTTTAACTAGTTTGGGATGTCAAATTGAGATCCCATTGTTAACAACCTATCAGCATGTTGGTTTTGGTTCCTTGGCATTGCTTGGATGTTGAAGGCCTCAAAGACTTCAAGTATGTCCCACACTCTATGTTTATAAGATTTCACTAAGGAATTATTTTTGGTGTTTTAGCCTTTGACCTAATGCACTATCAGCTCACTATCCCCATTTACTTGTGACTTCTTTATTCCTCTCTTGTTAGCCCATTGAATGCCATAAATAAGGTCCTCATACTCAATTAAATTACAATATCAACTAAATTAGAACTTGTAAGAGGAAAAATAATTGTCATTGGATGGAGATATTAACATCACACCTACACATACCCCATGTTTACTCCTTGAGCCATCAAATAACAATTTCCATAAATCACTAATATACTCCTATGGCCTAGTAAGAGATGGCATGAACTCATTCTCCTCATGCAAGTAATAGAATCCCATGTCTCTTTATTCAACACCTTCCAAAGGGTCAATTAGATAATTTTCACTCCATAACTCATACAAGAACATATTAGGTATGCCCTCAAGATAAGTGTCTAGTTCATGACCAACCAGGGGTTAATCTATATCAAGAATAGTATCATTAATGTTTGGAATATCTGATTTAATAAGGCTTAATGTGAAATTATACAATAAGCTTAGACTTGATGGATACCTTGGTCCCGTAACTTGTTCTAAAATCCATGTATGACCAATTTGCTCCTAGATAACCCCCAATTTTTTCTATAAAGCCTTTAAATAATCATAGATCAAAATGAGAAGGAACATATATAATCAACACATCCTAATCAATGGAAACACTAAGAAAAGCATGCAAGGTCAAGTTGAGACTTTTAATAATACCAACTAGTTTGGTGGAAGATCCATCAAGATGTAAAACTTCCTTAGATTTTGGCTCATACTTCAAACTAAGTTGATCAGCTATTGACTTTGACATCACTAAAGTGCTTACTTCACTATCTACCATGTAGTTATGTACCAAGGAATCACCAATGATTAAAAAAATTTAAAAGGGAGGAGGCTTGACCACCTTCTTTGATTTCCCTTCATTAGGTCCCTTAATTACTTTAGTGAGGACCACGTTTACTTGGTGGATTTTCAGAAACATTGATCTTTGATAAACCTTCCTGAAGGATATACACCTGACCAAGCATGGAAAACATGTCCGACATTAGAAAAATCACATTGGAAATTTTAATTTTCTCAATAATATTGATGGGAAAACCACCAATTTTTTATTGTGCTTTGGGGGCCACAATCATGTGTTGAATTTGTGAGTTTTGGGGCACAAAAGCATTCCCTTGATTTTGATTTTTTTGAATTATTGGAAAATTTGGAGTAAAATTATGTTCTTTTTGATTTGATATCAATGGAGTAATAGTAAGAGACTCTTTAACTACTTCTTGGTTACCATCTATGTTCCTTATTTTGAACCTAGTACTATCTGCGACTAGAATGTTTGATTGGCTAAAACTAGCCTATTAATTGGATGTGTAACATTCTTCTTGTTCATAGTTAACCATTATAGTGCCTAGCTAGTTTTTTCCTTCATTAGGGACTTGTCCTTATTGAGTCACTTTTGGTTTTGTCATTATAGGTACTTATATGTTCTAATCCATAAGAGATTGATTGTATCCATACCTAGCACCCTACTACCATTGATCATTGAAAGCTTAATTGAACTCAATTTTTGGGATAATGGATTGGTTAAATGATTAATTCTAAGGAATATTACCCTCAAATTCTTGAGAAATTTTATTTTTAATAGGGACCAAAGTGTTGGAAGTACTTTCAACATTTTTATTATAATTGTTTTGCCTAGCATAGTTAGGCTTACCCTATCCTTTTCCTTGTCATTGGAAAATTACTTTATAGGGTGGCCTATTGGATTGATAAGATTATTTTTGAGGATAATATAAAGCTTGATAAGGTATATTAAACTAGGATTACTACCTATTCATATTTTCCATTTCATTTCTCAAGGATTGAAACATGCTTTTAAGTTATTGCAAGTGCTTGTGCTCTTCAGAATCACTAGATTGACTAGTTGAAACCTTTTCCTACTTTGGTGTAGGTATGGACACAAGTTTTGGCATAAGAGGAATGGAAAAAAGGAGAGGAATGGAAAAAAGTGGTGGTTGAATATAAGGAAATAAAGGCATTGGGGGCCCAGGTGTAAGATTATCAGCTTATACTAGACTATTCTCTACTTTGATTATCACCTCATAAGCATATGGTAATGTGTTTCCGTCCATAAAATAAATCATTAATACAATATCACTATTTAGGGATTTTATATATTAAATGAAATCATAATTTGGGGTAGGATTGACAAATATTAGAATCTTATCTTATGTCTTTTGAAACTTGGTATTGAAATATTGCATAACCTTATAAGGATCCCTCTTGATTGTGGTTAATTATTTTGTAAGTGACAAGTGGTCACTCTTATCTTCAAATATATTACACAATGCATCACCTAAATAATCCTTATTGTAAATATGATTGTCATTGATGTCAAAATGGACACTATAGTTGTCATTAATGTCAAAATGATAAGGCAAAATTGATTGAGAGAAGAGCATGTTTCATAGTTACACTATGTAAAGTTATCGTGATTTTATAGAGAAAATTTATGGATGTTTAAATTAAAAATAGATAGAAGATCCATTATGGGGTTTTCATGTACATTCTATAAATATGGTCTATGGTTTTCTATGATAAGGAATGAGCTCATACTTAATTAATTTAGCTATCCAATTGGAGAGGGTTTCTTAATAAAACCCTAAGGGTTTAGCCATGGCATCAACAAGCAAAGTTATATTTTAATGTTGAATTATAATAGCTAACAAATGTTAGCTTAAAAATATAACTTAATCCTTTATAATCATTATAAAAATAGCCCTTCAACCTAGAAATTACTAACTCTAAGAAATGATCAAAAAACTTTATATTTTCCTAAGTCTAAGACTTAATATTTATCCTAGCTTGATTCATGACCCACACTTCATTGTAGGTAGATGATATAAAAAAGTGAAGCAAATTAAAATTATCAAAAAGAGATTCGAGTGTGTGTACAAATGACAAGTGCCACATTCATGAAGATTGTTAGATAGAGACCCAATGAGCATACACTTGTCAGAGTTAATGATTGAGCTAGTTGGAAGATCAAACAACTCACACTTAATTAGACATTAAAGATCCAATAGAGTGAAATGAATTCAAAGTGTTAAAGGTCCCTCTAAGTGAATGCATTAATTCCAAGTGTTACAATAACATGATTTTGATAGATAGAGGACCAATGTGAGGATATCAAATATCTTAATAGTGAGAACTAATAGATATGTATATAAAGCATGCACTTACAATAAGTGTCATATCCTAAAGGGTTAGATAGGTATAAATTTTGAGATTTTTAGAAGATTTTATGGTGCATGAGTGATCATACAAAGGATATCTAATATATTAAATGGACTCATATGATATAAAGTTCTCAATTTTTATCGACATAACAACAAGCTAAAGACCAAGTAGGTTTGAGAAGATTGATAGAGCAAAAGTGATCCAAATATATAGGAATCTTTGAGATGATATCAAAGTGTTGAATTTTAATGACCAAGTTAATATATATATGTCATCCATATTTAGAGATAAAATGGCATGTAAAATCTTATATGAGAGAGATCCATTAGAGTGATTAGAATTAGATGGAACAAAGTGAAAGATATTTAACATCTTGATAGAGATTTAAAAATGTGCACCTTTAGAGATCAAACAAAGAGTATAAGCCTATCACAAAATGATCAAATAAATGCATTTTAAAGTTGAGATAATTGAATAAATACCATTAGATCATGGTGCCAAAGGTAGAATCAATAACTATAATTTAAAGTCATGTCTAAACAAATAGTTAGTTGTAAGAACATGCAAGAACTTGTGTATAATCTATGAATCTTGACACAAACTATGAGATTAATCAATATAACTAATCAAATATACATTAAAGATCCTATTAATCAAAAATTGAGTCTAATAGATTCTATATATAATAAAAGAGACCTAAAATTATGGTGTGATGAATGGAATCTATTACAAGGTATCATGGTTAGGTCTGGTTGTTTTATAAGGCACTAATAGGTTGATCCTTTGGTACAATGGAAATTTGTGAGCCAACAAAATTGAGATGTGAGATCTTATAGTTAAATTAATAATGTACTAAAGTCTAAAATAGGCATGATATTTTATAGTCCAAGTGTGAACATAAAGAGGAGAAGAAAACCCTAGATCATTTGTTTATATATGTGATATATAGGACAAAGAAAATGCTACTAAAAATTGCATTTGCTATAGATCCAAATTTAATATAGAGCATAGTGGTTAGTGAAGGCAATTAAATGTGTTGAATAAATAAATATCTAGACACAAGACTAGAGATAAATAGAGAGGAAGAAAGGCACAAATAAAATGTGTAGAGAATGATCAGTTGTAGATTAGACCTATAATAAAGAATAGAGATCTAGATTCATGTATGAATCTAATTTGTAAATTATATTTATAGCTCCATAATAAAATTTTCATAGGTTTGTGCCATCATAGAAGCTAAGTGGGTGCTTAGATTAGGGAGTGGGTGCTTCCTTAAAATTGGTGCTCTTAAATTAAGGGATTGGTGTCTCCCTAGGATGGGTGTCCTTAAATGTAACCAATGAGGTTTTCTAATGAGGATTTGAACTATGAGGATGGATTACAATAATAGATTCTAGAAACTATTCTCACCATGGTTTTTTCCTTTGGGTTTTCCATGTATAAATATGGTATCATGCATATTTGTGTGTGTGCATGTGATCTATGTATTTATTCTTTAATCTACATATGCACTTGGATATTGCTTTAAAAGGATTAAAGGATTGGATTTAATTGATATATTAAATCACCCCTATCTTATTATCTAGTTGTGTTCTAATAATTGGTATTAAAGCCTAAGGTTCCATAAAAAAAACTTAATCAACTCAGGTAGATCTTGGAACAGTGAACACAATAGCTAGTCAAGAAGGATCTTCATCAAATAAGGCACTTCTCTTTGATGGATCAAACTATGAATTCTAGAGCATAAGAGTGGAAGCATATCTATATTCATTAGGGTTTGATGTATGGATGTCTATGTTAAATAGATATACAACCCTTGCTACAACTCCTGTTGATCAAGCTACCAAGAAGGCATATGAGAGAGATGTTAAGGCAAAGAATGCTATTCCTTATGGACTATCAAACTCAAAGTTTGTCAAAGTGATGTAGTGTCAAAACTCTCAATAAATATGAAACAAACTATAGAGAATATATGAAGGATATGACAAGGTAAAGTAGGCTAAGACACAAACTTACAAAGGCAAGTTTGAGAGTCTTAAGATGGGTGAAGAGGAAAATATTATAGACTACCTCTCTAGGGTAGATTAAATAGTCAATGCAATCAGAGGCCTTGGAAAAGAAATGAAAGAGTCAATCATTATCAAAAATGTTTTAAGATCTTTGCCATCAAGATATGATTCTAAAATCTCTACAATAGAGAAAGCAAGAGATATAGATAAACTCACTATTGATGAGTTACATGGAAACTTCAAAGCCTATGAGATGATAATGGGAAAGACAAACACCTTTATGAGAGAAGTTAAATTTAAAGTATCTAAGAAATCAAAGGAAAAAACATCAACATCTGAATCTAAGGAGAATGATGAAGAAGAAGCTAACTTTGTTAGAAGACTAAAGAGAGGATCTAGAAAATATAGAGGCATGTTACCCTTAAAATGATTTAACTATGGTAAAGTAGGATATTTTTCTGCTAAATTCCCTCATAATAAAAATGATAGCTTGGATCAAGTAGAGAGTAGAAAAAAGGTAAAACCCTACTATCCCAAGAAGAAGAACTTCTTCAAGAAAAAGAAAGGTATATACATAAAAGAAGATAGTGACTCAATCGAAGATAGTGATAGTTCAAATGATGATTATGACTATGCTTTTTTGGCTAAGGTAAATGAATCCCTATTCATGATAGTAGGATCAACTTCTATAAATATAGATCAAGATGAAATTGAAGACTCAGATGAAGAAGAAGAAGGATAAATGGACCTTGTGTGTGAACTCATCTATGTTCTAGATGAGATTTATAAGTTGAGAAAAGATAAGTAAAAAATAATTAGACAAATTACTTTTTATGTATGAATAAATGTCTAAAAGTTTGGAGAAAATGTCTAAAAGTTTGGAGAAATTTGATCAAATGGTAATTAGCCTAAAGACACAAGTTGAAGAGGCTAAAAGAATAAAAGTAGTCAAAATGGAACTACAATCTAAATTTGATGAATGTGTGAAGCTTGAAGTAGAAATAGTGGACTTGAGAAAAGAAATTAAAAAAGCCAAAGGTTAACTAAATAAAAGTCTAAAGTTGATAGGAGGATCAAACATTTTTGATGAACTGATCAACTCTCAAAATCCCTCAAAAGAGAGATCAAGTCTTGGTTATGAAAAAAGAAAACATTCCTCAACTAGTACATTTGCTAACCTATCTAAAAACTTCAAAGAAGAAGGATCAGGAGCAAAGAAAGAGAATGTTTGTGAGGATACAAACACAAACTCAATCAATGTTGATGTGAAGAAAACTAAAGCTAAAAAGAAGTTTGAAGAGAAAAAGAATACAAAGGTAGATGATGCTAATAGATACAATAAGGTGATATAATTGAAGAATCCAAAGCTTAGAAGAATTCCTCATGCTACACCAAGAAATGCTATGACTAGGTATTCCTCATTTTTTATAGTTAGTGTTATAGCTATAATCATTTTGGTCATAAGGCTAGTAATTCTAGAGTTGTAACTATAAGGAAAATCAATTTTGTATGAAAAAATTCATTTGAAACCTTGGTAGATACAAATGTAATGTGTTATAATTAAAATAACTTTGGTCACATAACTAAGCATTATAGAACTAGCTTTTTAAGATTAGAATTACATAATGTAAAGAAATACATGCCTCTCAGGGTGAATAGAAGTTCAAAAGTTTATAAAAATAAGATAAATAAGAAACACAAGAATATGTGGAGAATGAAAAATCAATCCATGATTGCTCAGACTACACTCCATGCCAAGGGGCAAAATTTGTGGGTGATAGATAGTGGTTTATCGAAGCATATGACTAGTGAAAAGATCAACTTCACCAAATTGAGAAAATATAAGGAAGGATCTATCAGCTTGGGAGACAACATAGTAGTAATGATTAAAGTTAAATAAAACTTAAACATAGATGGTAAACTACCTACACATGATGTCCTTTATGTTGAAGGATTAAAGCATAATCTGCTAAGTGTCAACAAAATAAGTGACAATAGATATAAGGTCACATTTGATGTAGAAAATTGTAAGCTAAAGAGATTTAGTAGGATAGTTATATAAGGGAAAAGGATTGATATCAATATCTACAATATTATTGAAGGGAATGGAAATATTGATGAGAGTTGGTTATGGCATAGAAGAATGGGTCATGTCAACTTTGATAATCTAGTCAAAGTGAGCTCAAATAAGTGTGTAAGATACATACCCAAGATAGAAAAACATGTAGATACTTCATGTAAGGAATGCCAACTAGGTAAGCAGACATGGGTTAGATTTAAAACAAAGGAGTATGCAACTACAAAGCCTCTATAATTAGTTCATACTAATTTTTGTGGTCCTACCAAGAAAAGAGGATCTAAAGGAGAGATATAGTTCATGTTATTTATATATGGATACTCAAGAATGACATGGGTAAAAATTTTGAAGGACAAACCTCAAGCCTTTGAGAGATTCAAGATATTTAGAGCCATGGTTGAAAATGAGATTGGAAGAAAAATCAAATGCTTAAGATCTGATAAAGGTGGAGAATTTAACTCAAATGAATTCATAGAGTATTATGAGAAGCATGGGATCAAAAGGCACTACTCTATAGCAAGGACTCCACAACAAAGTGGAGATTTTGAGAGAAAGAATAAAATAGTCAAGGAAATTACTAGGATAATACTAAAGGAGGCCAAGTTACTTGATGGATATTGGAGAGAAGTAGTCTAAATAACAATATACATCTTGGATAGAGTTCAACTGAGGGTAAATAGTGACAAAACGCCCTATGATATATGGTATGGAAATCCTACCTCTGTTAAGTAATTCAAAGTGTTTGGAAGTAAATGCTACATCAGAAGAAAGGAGGATAAACTAGGAAGATTTAAAACAAAATGTGATGAAGTAATATTCCTTGGTTATTCCACTCAAAGAAAAGTATATGTATGTTATAATAAGAGGCTACAAAATATGGTGGATACAATAAATATCAAGGTTGAAGAAGTCATAAAATATGTTAAACTTGGCAAGAAAACTAGTAATGAAGAGTTAGATCTTAAAGTATAATTAGATAACAAAAAGGTTAAGGAAAAAGAATGAAAAATCACCTCCAAAATTTGATCAAAATGATCATCCTAAAGAGAATATAATTAGAAATAAGAATGAATGAGTTAATATAAGGAGAAGAGCTACAATGAACAAGGAGAAAGTAAGTTTTGCTCTAATGTCTGAAATTGAGCCTAAGAGCTATGTTGAATCTAGAAAGGATGAAAATTGGCTAAAATACATGGATGAAGAACTAAGCCAAATAGAAAAGAACAAAACCTGGCAATTAGTTCCAAGACCCTCAAACAAGAATATGATAGGAATAAAATGGGTCTATATAAACAAGTTCAATGAGGATGGATATATTATAAGAAATAAAAAAAGATTGGTGTGAAAGGGATATGCACAAGTAAAAGGAATATACTTTGAGGAAACATTTTCTCTAGTTGTTAGATTGGAATCTATAAGAATATTTATAGCATTCTCTATTTACAAGAAGTTGAAAGTCTATCAAATTGATGTAAAGTTTGCTTTCTTGAATGGGAACCTAGAAGAGGAAGTCTATATTGAAAAACCAGAAGGTTTTCAATTATTAGATAAAGAAGATTGTGTGTAGACTGAAGAAAGCACTGTATGGTCTAAAATAGGCACCTAGAGCCTGGTATTCAAGATTAGACCAATATTTCAACAAAAAAGTTTTTAAAAAATATGTGCATATAGTAATCTATAATTCTAATCATAAGGTGAGCATATGTTTATTTTTGTTGTGTATGTAGATGACATCATCTTTGGTGGTAGTAATAATAAAATATTCAAATAATTTGCTACACAAATTCAAAGTGAATTTGAGATGTTTATGATATGATAACTTTCTTTCTTCCTTGGTTTACAAATATCAAAATCTAATTAAGGGATATCATATCCCAAACCAAGTATACACAGGAGATGCTCAAAAAATGTGTAATGGAAGATAGAAAACTAGTTAGTACTCCCATGATAACTAGATGTAAGTTGAGCAAATAGGATTAGTCACTTGATGAAAATTAGACTATGTATAGATCAATGAGAGGTAGCTTATTATACCTAACTGAATCAAGACTATATATCATGTAGGTAGTCTGTATGCTTGCTAAATTTTAGGTTGTTCCTAAACAGTCACATGTTAGTGTAGTGAAAATAATCTTAGATACATCAAAAGCATAATTGACTATGGCCTATGGTACCCTACAAGTGAAGATTTCACTTTGACATCATATAAAAATGATGATTGGGTAGGAAATGTAGATGATAGAAGAAGCACTAGTGGTGGTATATTTTTCCCTAGCAACAAACTTGGGATAAAAAGGGCAAATTCTCTTTTTAAAAGTTGGGAGAAAAAGTACAAATGCTCTTTATAAAAGTTTGGAAGAGTAGAATAAGTGTCCAAGATGTATTTAGGCAAATATCATTTCCTAAGGGGGAGAAAGTATGGTATAAATATCTTTAGTTCATACTCATTAGAAGATAATATAAACAATGCCAAAAAAGGAACTGAATTATTATAAGATCAAAACATTTAGTTTTCATTAGAGCATATAGTTTTCCATTAGTGACAAAGGTGAATATTGTTGGAAATATGTTTTCCATATATGTCAAAAGGGACACTATAGATGTCATTGATTTTAAAATGATAAATAAATATTGATGGAGAGAAGATCATGTTTCATAATTACACTATGCAAAGTTGTCATGCTTTTATAAAGACCATTTATGGATATTTAAAGTCAAAATAGATAGAAGATCTATTATGGGGTTTTCATTTACATTACATAAGTGTTGTCTACAAGTTTAGAGGATAAGGAATGGGCTCATAATTGATTTATTTATCTCTTAGATTGGAGAGGGTTTCTTAGTAAAACCTTAAGGTTTTATCCATGTCATCAACAAGCAATGTTTTATTTTATTGTTGACTTGGTATAACTAGGAATTGGTAGCTTAAGTTATAACTTAAGCCTCTATCCTTATTGAAAAACTATCCCCTCAACCTAAAATTACCAACTTTGAACAATGATCAAAGGAATTTATATTTTACAAAGTTTAAGACTTAATATTTGTCCCAACTTGATCAATTCCCTATGCTTCATCATACGTAGATGATCTAATGAAGCAAAGCAAAGTCTATTTGTCACAAGGATCCCTGAGTGAGCAAGCAAGTGACAAGTGTCACATTCATGGAGCTTATTATATAAAGACCCAATGAGCATAAGCTTATTATAGTTAATGATAGATCTAGTTGGAATATCAAATGACTCACACTTAATCAGACATTGAAGATTCAATGGAGTGAGATGAAGTCAGAGTGTTAAAGGTCCCTCTAAGTGAATTTGATAATGCTAAGTATCACAAGCACATAAGTCTAACAAACAAAGGACCAACATAAGAATGTCAAATGTCTCAATAGTGGGAACTAATATTTATGTACAAAAGGCATGTGCTTATGCCAAGTGTCATATCCTTAAGGGTTGGATAGGTATACAAATCAAGATTTTCAAAAGATCTAATAGCACATGGGTGATCATGCAAAGGAGATCCAATGAAGTGAATGGACTCAATTTCTATAAATTTCTCAATGTTTATCAACATAATGGCAAGTTAAAGATTGAGTAGGTTTGAGAAGATCAACAGAAAAAAAGTGATCTAAAGATATAGGAAGCTAAAAGATAAGGTCAAAGTGTCAAAGTTTAATGACAAAGTCAAGGTAAAGGTTGTGTGTCTTTAGAGATAAAATGACATGTGGAATCTTGGATGAGAGAGATATAATGAAGGGAGTGGACTCATATGGAATAAAGTGATATATGTTTAGTGTCTCAATAGAGATTAAAAATGTGCATCTTTGAATGGAGAGCATACGCATATTAGAGAATGATTAAATGGATGAATTTTAAAGTTGATCTAATTGAATAGAGACCATTAGATCATGGCACCAATGGTAAGGTCAATGACCATCAATTAATTTCATGTCCAAACAAATGGTTAGTTGTCAAAACATATAGGAACTTGCATATAATCCATGAATCTTGACATAGATAACAAGATTGATCGATCTAACTGATAAAATCTACATTAAAGAACCTATACATCAAAACTTGAGTCTAACAGATGCTATAGATAATAAAAGAGACCTAAAATTATGACATAATGAATATAATATGTTATAAGGTGTCATGGATAGCTTTATCCATTATAAAAGTCACTAATAGGTCAATCCTTTGGTGTAATGACAATTGATGGGCCAACATAATTGAGACATGGGAACTTACAGTTCAAGTCATGAACTAAAGTACAAAATTGGCATGATGTGTTATAGTCTGAGTATGAACACAAAGAGGATAAGAAAAACCTAGATAAATTATTTATATATGTGATATATATGACAAAGAAAATGTTTTTAAATAATTGTATTTTCTATTGGGCCAAATTAAATATAGAGTAGAGTAGTTGGTGAAGGCAATGAAGTGTGTCGAATAAAGAAATATCCAGACATAGGACTAAAGAGGAATATAGGGGATTAGAGAGGAAGAAAGGAATAAAGAGAATGTGTAGAGAATGATTAGCTGTATGTTATACCTGTAATAAGGAATAAATATCTAGATTCATGTATGAATCTAATTTATAAAGTAGAGTTATAGCTCCATAAGAAAATTTTGATAGGTCGGTACCATAAAAGAATCTAAGTGGGTTCTAATATTAGGGATTGGGTTCTTCCTTAAAGTTGTGCTCTTAAATTAGGAGATTGGTGTCTCCTTAGGATAACTATCCTTAAATTTTACTAATGAGGTTTGCCGGTGAGGCTTTGAACTATGAGGCTAGATTAGAATAGTAGATTCTAGAAACTATTCTCATTGTGGTTTTTCCCTTTGTGTTTTCCACATATAAATATGGTGTCATGTGTATTTATGTGTATATTCCATCTCTAAATTTATCCTTTAATATTCATATGCATTTGAATATTGCTTTAAAATGATTAAATGACTAGTTTTAATTGATATACTTATTCAACCCCCTCTTAGTATCTAGTTATGTTATAACAATACCATGATGTAATGGAGTTAGTAGTAAGGTTTATATACCATTCCAAGGATTTACCCTTGAAATAAATGGACAACAACTTGATAGCCACATTATATTCATTGATATCATGAATATTGCAAAGGTTGCTACATCTCTGAGGTGATCAAAGAGTGTAGTAGATTGTTCTCCCATGAAGTAAGGAACACTTTTAAGAGTGTCCATTAGAATAGGATCATATTTCTAGAGCTCAAAATTACTTTGATCATTTAAACACATAAAAGGAAAAGATCTATGGGATGCCATAGTAGTGAAAGGACCCAAAAAAGATCTTCTTACGTAGGTAGATTTAGATATTAGTTTAGGAGGAAAGTTTCCTTTGTATGGATGAGTGTTATAGAATATTAACCTTCTTACTGAGTTTAAAGGTAATTCAAAAATTCAAAAGGAATACCTCTAGAAGATAATCATTTAGTCACCAGTGGCATTAAAGATAGATACTACTCTACCACCAAAATATTGAGTGTTCTTCAAAGTCTCTAGATACCAGAATATGAAAGATATAACCACTAAAAATTTATCAAACTAGCATCAAGCTTGACTAATATTCTTAGAAATTGAGTCCCACTAGGTGTGACAAAAACTATTATGGAATAGAATATCACCCTTGTGGGAGAGTTCTTCAGGATCTCCCACTCCCAAACATAATATTAGAGTAACCTCATGCTATGGGTATCTTTTAGTGAGGTTGAACCTTTAGAGAAGGCTAACTTCATCTTGGTAGATCACCTAAACTAGTAATTTTAGATGGAAAATGGATAGAGAGGAGGTATAGGGTAACTAAGAGAGCTAAAAGGGTGATACACCAAATTTATTGACACTCACATAAGCATGAAATAAATAATAATTCAACATAAGATAATTCTTTTTCACACAACCTCATAAACTATCTAATTTGCATAATTATTTCATAAACTAGGCTCATGAATCAAAGAGGAATTATAAATTTCACACCAAGAGTCCATTAATGGTGGAAAGAACTCAAGCTCAAACCTTAAAGTAACTTGAAAACACCTTAAAATAGGCGAAAAGGAACAATGGACATGGAATAACACTTATTCACAAGGCCATCATGCACAAGCTTTCTAAACACAATTTAGAGGAAATAGATAGGTAAAATTTATCTTTATTGATTCAAGAGGTCTTTCCTACAAAATTTGATAGGGTTTATCCTTATCAAATGAGAATTTATTTTTAAAAAATGGTGGAGAAATAGGTGATATAGAAGAAAAGAGGATGAGAGAGAGGAGAAACACACAATCAAAAATAAATAAATTGAGATACAGCCACTTCCATAGAGTCTTAACCACCTTTAGATCAATTATCACTAATCTTTCCTCAAAAAAATAACCCTCATTAGTCCAAATAGTCTTCAAGCCCTCTCACTAGCTTAGTAACACACTAGAAGACAAATGTTTTTGAGGATGATGATGTCATGATCTGATCAAAAGGGAAAAGTCTCCAAAGACTTTGAAAAATCAATTAATGATCCACTTGCACTCTCCAACCACCAAATCTCTCTCTTGTACTTCTACGCCACCCTCTACTTGCCTTCTAGAATCTTGGTTAAAATAGTCAGTTGAATTGGCATAAAGTGCTTAACTAACCATGGAGGTCATCTTTTATGTTTGCCTTTTGAGGTTTTCTTCTATTTTCAACTTGAATTTGTTTCTCCAACATATAATAAAATCCATGATACCTACTGATCTCATAGGCCCCATTGATGGAGGACACAAACTTGAGCCATCTTAAACCAACTACCCTAAATATTGCTCCCATCCTTTATGCCTAGAACATGACTATGTACTTTATCTCTCTATATGTTACTATTTAGGGTGAGAAAGACTAAGTGTAATGCCATTGTAAGATATAGTCTTCTCTTGAAACTCTTGAGCTCATCTATTATGAATTATCCCTTAAAAATATAATTATTAGAAGACCCTACCTAAATAAGAGTCTAAGCCTTATGAAAGTTTATAACTCGATGCAATTGTGTATCCAATCATAGAACATAGCTACATAGTCCATATTATATATGAGTTTATAGGTTTTTCAACTATATTAACCTCACTTGAAGGGTTCATATAATTTATAATTAGTATTATCATAAGTCAATACCATCCTTTTGATTTGATAGATTTTATCATGCTTAAAACTTGTTATGTAATTCATAAAATCTACTTGACAATCCCTTTTGACATTAATTTCACAATCAAAACTTTTCCCTTATTCCAAACCCTAAACATAGGTCCACTATATATGTGTTACCCCTAAATTTGAATTTGTGTTATGCATTTTTTATTATCTCTTATTTGAGTTTCCTAAGTCTTCATCTGATTCATTTTCCAAGTCTTGATGCCTTTATTACTCTTTATTCTTACTTCATGTCATAATTTTTACAAAGTTTTATAGCCTTATTATTGGGTTCTGGAGATCTATAACTTTTGGATCACCCAACTTGGTTAACCTTTCTATCAATTGTGATTCCTACATAGTTGATAAGTTAGAGGTTTTTAAAACTTTGAAACTCCCAACTTGTTCCAAAGTTTTAAATTTTTACAACCCCATGATATAGCTTTGTTCTCTTGGTTTTCAAGATGCCACCATTTCATTTAATGACTTTTAAAGCACAACTTAGAGCTATCTTTTTAGAATTTTTTGGAGGCACATAAATCTTAAAGTTCCTATTTCAAGAGACAAAATTAAAAACCACATTAATACGACATTAAAAACATGTCTTATCAAAATTATAACAAAACCTAGGTGGTGAAATTTTTGTTAATTCATTCAACTACATTTTTAACTCTCTATAACTACTTCTTTAAGACATAGGCATTCTCTCTTTGGATGTTGGTGTTCATGCAAATATGAATTGAAAGCTATTGGTTTGGTGTGAAGGATACAGAATTTAGACACCTAAATTTGGAAGAACTCTAGGAATGCTTACAATAGAACACTAGAACATCATTAGAGGATAAAATTTTGTATAATAGTTTAGCAAGTGTTGGAGGTTTGCTTGAGGATGTACAAAACATTGAACTAGTAATTGCATGCCCAAGAAAGTATATTATAGAGACACAGGAGATAAAGGATATGGATGGGTCAAATGTTACAAAAATCACTCTAGAAATAATTTCCCTCACATTAAATCTTCTTGAAAGAGAATCTATGAAACAAATATCTATAACTGTGGGTGATGAAATATTTAGAGAAAATGAAAATTGGTGTAAAAATTCTATAACAAAGAACTAGATAATGTCTGAGAAGAAAGGTAAGTCTAATTACCTTCTTAGATTAAAATAATACATTTTAAGGATGAACTATTAGATTCTATTACCTTGTTACACCATGTAGTTAGGAATTCTCAAACTAATTCCTTTAAATTTTGGAGGTGTCAATTTATTCTAGTTATTTTTAATGATAAATAGTTCATTGACTAGGGAGGAGTTATTAGTTATCATTTAAATGAGCAATTATTAAAATTTCAATAGACTACTATTTTTCATATGTGCTCATACTTATTATATATTTTATCTTGTCAGAAGGCTATTTGGGTAGGATTAGAGCCACAAGGGCTTCTAATGCTAGATATGCCTATGTAAAAATCTTTTCCATAGTTCACTAAACAGGTTGGGATGAATAATTATTGCCACGTTAATGATACCTTTATAATGGAAGTCATAAGGAGATTGGTTGGAAGCCCTAAGTTTTATATTTATTCTAAAGCATATTATTTAATTATGAAGTTTGGAAGCTTTTATGTTCAGTTTAAAAGGTTCACTTATTTCTGGATAGGGGGTTTTGAGAAAGCTCCAATCAAATTACCCTGGTATGCAAATGATTTCCTAGTTTTTTTAGAGGTTTGAAGGCAGATGTCTATATTTAATGTAAAATATGTGAATATGAGGAAGTCAGGCTATGTTTTTCCATTTTCAATCTCTTCTTCTTCTTGTAAAAATAATAAAAGTGGTAAGGGAGTAGACAATATTTTAAATGAATATAATCTTCAATATTTGTTTAAGCAAGCTAATTTTGATAGCAAAGGTTATGTGGGACAAAATTTATATGCAATTAAATCTTATGAACATCACCCTAGTATTTAATATTTTTGGAAATATTGTAATGATGAAAGAGAATTACAAAAAATGGAATATATGAGGTTATCTATAAAACAAATTCAAGATTATGGACTCTCTTTTCAAATTCCTAAGAGAGTCGAAGAAGATTCTAAAATTATAGAACCTATGTATCAAGAAATCATTTCCAAACCTCCTCCTAAGATTAATTGGTCAAAAAATGAAAATTTAGATTTGAAAGTTTAAACTACTCCTGTGTTAAAAAGAACTCAAAACTAGTTGAATGGAAAGTGGTGACAAAATCTAGGTCCCACCCATTAACAACATGCTCCATAGAGAAGTGAGCAGATAGTTGTAAATTTTTTTGATATGAATGTTTCATTTGGGAGATATAAAATTAGTATGTCTAACACTAATTCACAATTGGGTGGAGATGGTGAGAGGCCTGAGGAAGTGGTTGAACTAAAAATAGTTTGTGAACAGGATGGTATACCCTCACCCATTCCTAGAAAGAAAACTAGATAGGTGAAGTTAGTGCTTATTGAATCTAATGATATTTTTCAAAATGTAATTGATGATGGCACTTTTCTTATGATTTTTTAAGTTCTTCCTTCCCCCACTAAAAATGCTATTATTTATGTTTCTATAATTGAAAGAGTTGAAAGTAAAAACACTAAAAATACAACTATGATAGCCTCTCCTAAATGGTTGAATAAGGTAGTTGAAGAGAAGAGAAAGAGTGTACCAACAATGATAGCTGAGGTTGATATAGTCACCAAGTTACTACAAAGTTCTTGGAAACCTAAAAAGGCTAAAAGAATTTCTAGGATGGTGACTGATGCCTCTTTTGGGCATTGATTATTGGAAATTATTGATCCTATAAAGGATCTAAATGAAAATGAGATAATTGAGGCTGAGAATAAGATTACTCATGTTGACATGGGGCCTTCTACTATATAAAGTGATGTTTATCATGTTAACTTCTTTGTCAATTCCTTGATCAAAAGGATAAAAGAGTAGAGGAAAGAAAATTTGATGTTATAGTCTCAAGTTTTGTCTCTTAAAAATTTAATTTAATGTCTTATTACTCTTGCTCCCAATGAATCCTCAATTTCTAACATAGAAGGTATAAATTCTAATACCATATCAAAAATTAAGAAGAATTTGGGTTATGCTAAGGCTACTATTGAATGGATAGATAAAATCTATCAAGATGGTTTATTTTACCTTAATAGAGCAATCCAATTTTACACCTAAAAAGCTGATAAAAGGAAGGTTCTTATAGCATAACTCCAGCATGTCAGAGAAAAGTGAGGCTACACACACCTACTTTCATAAGATGTTGCATAGATTATTACCATGGACCCTCTAGTGCTAATTGGAGAAAAGATAGTGAATGACCCTAAGGAAATTGATCCTTCCTAGATTAACTCCTTGGATTAGAAGTTAAACATATATATCATAATTTTGTTAAGGAGATAAACAAAGTACTTCAACAATATTTTAATATGTTAGTTGAAATCAAAGCAAATTTTAATGATATAAAAGTGAAAAAGTTGATGATTTTAATGAAAAGATATTAAACATCTCAGAAGTGACTTTGAAATTTAAATAAGTATTTCATAAAGAGATAAACAATCTAGAAATAGTAAATGGATATTTTTTGTAAAATCTTGCCACATTGTAGGATTATTTAACTTCATTCAAACCAAGAAGGGACACTATGTTTGAATCTTTGATTGAAATTGACAAAACACTTAACAAATGGAGGACTAGGTTACAAATCACTACCACACCAAGGAGTAAGAACATTACTATAGTGTGTACCAAGTACGAAGAATATAGAAGTAGAATGAATGGAATGGAGGTGAGTCAGGAACAATCAAAACATGAGATAATAGAAGATGAAGGAGCTGGAGTGGAGACCACTAATGCATGATAAATTTATAGTTGTTAGGATGTTTCATTATTATTGTCTCTTTTAAAAAAAATTCAAAAACTTGTTTTATTTTAATTTTTGATGAGGTTGTCTTCAACAAACTGTTATCAAGAGACAATTGCTATGTAATGTTTAAATATGGGTTAGACAATGGTGTAAGGATTTTTTGGGAAAACTTTCTTTTACTCATAATAAAAAAACTTCACTATTTCAATTTTCTTACTATTATTCATAGTATAGAAGACATCTATGGTGAAGTTCATGTAGACATAATCTTTATGTTATGGTGTGTGGAGTTATTCTATTTATACTGAATATATTGCTAGTGGTTATCTTTGTTGAAAATAATGGTTGTTTAGTTGTTTTTCATCACTATAAGATGTTTATCTTTGTATGAAGATTTTATGGTGATGGATAGTTGGTTATTGTAAAAGATACTTTACTTAATTGAAAATTTATTGAAATCTTTGAACTTTATGTTTAATGATTCATAAATGTGTTTGCATCTTTCAAAGCTTTTTGGTTAAAAGTAATACATTTTTCTTGATTTCTATTTAAAAGGAACATAAGTTTTAATTCATTACATATCATTAGAAGGCATCTGAAATCTTGTAAAATAAGTAAAGAATTGGTATAAAACACCATTATAACCAGTTCAACTATTGATATAGTTGTTACCTCTATGGGCATAAGAATATAGAGTTAGGTCACAAAATCTGTAAACCAATAAGATGAAAACCAATCCCCTTATTATTTTTCATATAGTCATATTTTCAATGAAGATCCATAGGCTACTTAGAATCTTGATCATGAATAAGACATAAAATTTAATTTCCTGACTGTACAGACCATTGAGATTTAATGGTGGTATAAAAATTTAGAGTGTTTTCTTTAGTAAACTAGATTGTATTTTTATCCCATGTTTAGACATTTGAAATCTTGGGCATATAAAATTTAGATCCAACATGTTTGCCTATGTGGCATAACCTATCCACATTGTTTATTAATTTAAAAAATATGACTATTCTCACATTAGACATGTGTCCTCATCTCATGCCTCCTTGAAAGTTGATCAAACTCACTCTATTAATCTCCTCAACAGTTTTCTAACCTTGACTTTTAATATTGGTCATTGATTTTTAATATGGGCTTATGAGATTGTGACACTTGGTAGCCACATATGCATTTTATGTACCTTACTATCAATCTCCATATAGTTAACACTCTTACACCATGCGATGGACCTAAGTGAAATATAGGCTCATTAACTTATTGACCTAATTGACATCATCAATCTCCATATACATGATTGAATTCACATTATTGATCTTTGATTTGCATGATCGAATGTGTTTTATTGATCCACTAATTCACCATGATTATGACACATGGAAGCCCCATGTTCAATCTTAGGATCATGTGACCTATTGACCCCAATCTTCAATGTTGATCATCGATTGAAATTTGTACATAAAAATACACACTATCGATCTTAATCTAGGGGACTTTAAATTATTGACTTGATTGATCACCCACATACCATTGATCCTTGATATGATCAAGTAATGTTCAACACTTGGCATCTAGGTGATCAATTCTACCTTATTGAATATTTTTTAATCCAAATGTCTATTTCCTATGGCTCTAATTTAAGGTCCCCTAGCATGTCCCACACTTCTAGATCATCTTTGAAGGCTTATATATTGAGATAAGAAACACACCAAGGCACCAAATTTACAAAGGATATTCATGGAATAAAATATATCATTTTCATGTAATCTTTCAACTTTGATTTACTTCCCAAATAGACTTAATAAATGCATAACCAAATTGATCTGTTTATTCTCACATGATGTGCTAAGACAATCAGGTTCCTCTAGGCTTTTGCTAGTCATATTTCTCTCTTAAAAAGGACACTAGGAGGCATTGGAACTTTACCAAGACACCTTTGAGCTTCAAAACCATCTTTTTTACTTTAATAACCTATAGAATATGTCCTTCACTTGAAGTTTTAGACATGTTTCTAGGCCTTTTCTTCAAAATCTACAAATTTACCTTAAATTTTGTTTAAAGTGTTTCAAAAGCTTGAAATTTACATGTGGTAGGGTCATGATGTTTTTCCTTTCCTTCCATCATTGTATCACTCACTCAACCAAAAATTTGTCTAGCTTCGCACAACACACCAGGTAAAAGTTTCATATTTAGGCCAACAATATCATTTTTTATATCACAAGCCTTTAAAACATTATATTAATTACAATGTTAATACAAAATTTTCTATAATTCATAAACACAATGCTTAACACTATAAATTAACCTAGTCATATGTAATAACATAATCATTGTTTATTGATAAGAATAATTCAACCTTAGTCAATATTAATATAATGATGTTTCTTTTTATTATTTATAAATGAAACTACCTATAATGATTTTGTGAAGAATCATGTTTATTGCCTAGGCACTAAGGCTCATGATAATCATTAGTAAATAACATTAATACAATTATACCATGCCAAACCAATGTCATTAAATAATTCTAACAGAGAAATTTTAGATTATTAATGACTCAATTAAGGTTATTCAACTACTATAGATGATAATAGTAACCTTATAATCATAAGTAATCATGTAACTACCCAATCAAGCATATTATTAAAACTTGTTTGATACCTACAAATATGAATCCAAACAATCAATATTCATAATATACACATCTATAGCTTAAATAGTGGTAAGTCCCACCAAGATAGGTACATATTGATTAAATCAATCAAGCAATAACATCAATAATTATTAATGCAATTAACTCAACTAGATTAAATGAAAAAATCAACACAACATGATCATCAAACATCAAAAAGATCATAGCATACATGTATAAAAGAAATAAAAAAATATTATAGCCATCTAACTCAAATAATAATCACAAAACATGTTAATCTTGTTTGGTGTGTGTGTGTGGGTTTCTAGTTTTTATCTATATCATCCCCCAATGCCTCCATCTACACCACCCTCTTTGATGATGCCCTCCCTTCATCACACTCTAAGGGATGGATTTCTCCTATATCCACCTCAAAAATATGAAGGTATTTATCCTAAAACATAAACATATCCATAAAATATTATTGTATAAACAAACAAATAGGATTATTAAGTATAGAATATTAAAGTACAACTATCTCATATCAAATAAATCATGTAAATTGAGCAACATATAACTGTCCCATAATCAACATATGAAATAAATCTTAATAAAAAAATAGTTAATCAACTAAAAACCGTAATAATCCATAGATCAAATAGGTTATTAAGATTAAAGAAAAATTAGGATGTGAGAAATTATTATACACATAAATTGAGGTGAAAAAATTAATAAAACAATTTAAAATATAATTTTATGATTTTTATTCCCTATTAATTTTTTTTTGTGATTTTTGGGATTATTTTTTGATAATGTTGAGGCCAACATGACCATTTTTTATAATAAATGGGGGACCACTATTTTGAAAAACTTATAACCAAGATTCCTATAATCATTTTTGTATTTTGTTTGGCTCCACCTACACTAAGTATCTAAAATCCCAGGTCACCTTTTTTATTTATTTTTCTCCCTAGGAAAATGATGTGGATAATGACCAATGGATCCAAATAGTAGGCATCTCAGTTTATGAAAGAGAGTAAGGAAAATCCCATCTAGATTATATGATTATGATGGGAACTCTTGCCTTGAATGTTTGAAATGCTAATTTTTTAGTCTTGCCCTTATTCAGAGGTTTTTAGAGTCTCCATCTGATTCCTAATGTATTTGACCTCAGAGTTATATGTAGCATCATAGAACCTATTTGGAAGCCAGGTAAGCTAGTTAATTGATAATTCATCCTTTCATTTTCACTTAGTCATTTTCTATGTTTTCCATAGGGTATTCCATGTGTTAAAGTCTTGGTGATACATGGATTTGTGATATTTAGTCAAGGGATAGTTAGAGGTTTTGAAATAAGAAAGTCTCATAAAACTATTATCTATCTTGTCACTCTCTCATTCTAATAGAGATTTCATATTTTGAGAAGGATTTATTTAATTAGTAAGCATCATAAATATTATTATCAGAAGCATCAATCTCCCAAACTTGACAAAGATGTTACAACCTAGGAGAGCTTGATATAATTACGAATTTCCATGTGGACCTAGGTTAGACACTATCAGTACTCTATCTAATCTCCCCACACCAAAATTAGAATGGTCAATCTCTTAGACCTGAAAAAATGTCAAATCTTAGGAGAATCTGATCTAACCCATGATAGATTAGTTAGTCTCTCAGTCTTGACAAAGATGTCATAACCTTAGAGACCCTGATCAAATCAAAAGACACTAGTGCCCTGAAGGCTAGTAGTTCCCAATTTCAACCAGTGAATCTCTCTCCATTATTAAACTTTTTAGTCTCTTAAATTGAACAAGATGTCAAAACTTGGGAGAGACCTATATAGTGAGGGAGTGCCATGTAGCTTGTGGTCATAAAAGTCAGTCTCTTAGTCTGAAAAGGATGTTAGAATTTAGGAGAGTCTATGTATCATGGCATAACACATGCCATAACAAAATAATTTAGTATGTGGGCCCCCTGAAATCCCCAATATAGATAGAACAAAGTATAGGTGCAACCATAAAGGGTAATCAAAGGATGTCTCATGTCACCAAATAAAATATCATCTCTGCCTAAAGATATAATAATGAGGTTCTAAGTTATGCTTGGGTCTCAAATATTAATGCTATCAGTCAATATGTGACAAATTATGTGAACTCAAATCTTGAAAGAGGATTTAAGGATGAGTTGGTCATGCACCTACCCCACTCTAAATATTGATGAATTGGGTAATTTCACCCAAATTGGACAAGTTAAAAATGTCACATCAACTTTACTAGATATGACAAGTAGTGTGTGATCATATACTCATAATTTAACTATGGATTGGGAAATCATGTTAAGGATTCTTCCACACACTCAAATTCGAATCCATGACTGATGAGCCACCAAAAACCATTAATAAAGGGGGGATGAAATTGAGTTTTTTATGTGTCCCAAGTAGAGCTGATTAGTTATTATATCTCAAAACTATAAAATTTGGCCTCCTTGATATCTACTCCCACCTATTGTTTAACCACCTTCTCTTTTATCCTAATATTTTCATGAAATTTCTTTTGACAATAATGTCCACCTCCTCTTCAAACTCCAAGGTTGAGCATGAGTACATAGATACTCTATTTTAGATTATTTGAATCAATTTAAGCACTATAATTAAATGTTTAAGGCTATCAACATGGTACATAAATAATTAATTAATGATGATGATGATGAAGATGAGCTTGAATATGCCTTATAAGCATACCATGTATAGACTTCACTGAGCAATGACCAAGAACAAAGTCCTTTCTCGTGCCAAAATATTTGACAAGTTGTTCCTCACTACTAGGTGGGTGAAAGATGAAGTTCATGATTGGTTCTACTTATCTAGCTCCCATCAGTAGATTTCTAACATCTCAAGAATGGACTATAAAGATTACTTCAATATATTATACCCAACTTTCTCATATGAATCAATGGTGATGAATACCTAGACTAATACTTTCAAAATCTATGATGTCCTCTAAGATAGGGTGGACAACCTAGATGTTAAATGGGTTAATGAAGAGGATGTAAATGCATACATGGATTTCACCTTCAATGTGGGGGTAAAAATTGGCATGATCCTAATGAACTAGTTGTTTAGGGCCCTATATTGGATTTACATCAAAAAATAATGGGTGCCCCTACTTCATATGATCTCGGACATCTCCTATGTCCTTGACCTAGGAGGCATGGTCAATTTAAATGTGGTTAGATCTATAACGGATACATGGGTAGGGTAAATTTTTACATGATGAGCTATCTAATAGATATGGTCTATAGGACACTCACTTTTAAGCCCTCTACCTTTCCTACATGGATTCTTGGTGGACCTATGGTGATGTAGTTTTCTACCAACTATATGGCCATAAATATATAAATAACATCCAAGACATTTGTGAATGCTTATACCCAATGGTATATAATGCAACCAATGAGGCACGTATTCCTCATTTATCATAATAAATCAAAGATTTAGTATCCCCCATTATAAACTACTAGTATATTTGAGAGAACATATTAATATGGGTCATAGGCATCCTTAATGATCCCATATGCCTACCATACCACATCTTAGATCATCTCATAGAGGTCTAAATCACTTATCAATTGATGGAAGTCATTTTTAGATGATGTATTAGTCGCCAATAAAATTCCTACTAGCCTCTCTCAATCATCATCAAGAATTATGTGTGCCACTTTTTCCTTCCCTTATAAAGTATTGTAGTGGGATGGGACTCTTTAGAATTGGGTAAATCATAGTTGTGGGACTAGTACCTAAAGGGATCATCCAAGACCATTTGTATAATTGTTACTCTCACCTCAACCTCAACATGTCCACCAGATCATAGATTATTTTGAGTTATATTTAAACACTATATATGATTAGGAGGTGCTCATAAGTATCAAATCACATAGGAAGGATATGGGTAAGAAGGTCTAGTATTCTAAGCCTTGTAGGACCCCCTCTTCATTTACTCAATATTAAGGGGATGTCACATTGACTTCCCCCATAAGTTCTAGAAGAATCCTTTAGGGTACCCATCCAATTTTTCCCTTATTAATAGTGGATATTCTTGCCATGGATCCACCTCCTTTACATTTTGTAGACCAAGGACCTCATCCTTCTCCAATTCAATCTCAAGTGACTTGATGGTAAGCATCCCTATTTGAAGCATATCTATAGTAAATTCCATGAGCCCATACCACCCAAACTCTAATGTTTGATGTTATTAGTATCCCATAAATGAGCATAAATTTAGATCTACAACTAAAATTAGTATAAGTTTCTCCCTTCACTCCCTCCTCTTTCTTTATGCCTTATGTACACCACCCCTTTTCCTAATTCTACCTCCTTTACTCTTCACCCAAACATCCATGACCTCCAACATTCCTAGCTTCCTACCTTCTTCATTTCCATCTAACCCTTCTATTCCCTATATTGGAATATTATTAGTGCCTCCATCATCCATTCCTAAAATACAAGTGATTGAGAAGGCTCTATCTTTAATGACCACTTTAATTATTCTAAGAGTAAGTGTATTGATGTGAATACATCCTATTATTAGGGCCATTTTTATAATACCTTAGCTAATGTATAAACTCTCATTGTTGTCCCCTTTATCACTCACTACATTATCTCCTTCCACAAAAAAAGTATAGAGATAACTTGGGTAAAAGGTTGAGTAATAATAAAAAAATAGTTCATGCCTATACCATGGAGCATAGATCGGTTACTCCAATTCCACCTCCCCTACTAGTCTATTATACTCCTTTAGTACTTTCCCCATTGTATCATATCATATATCATTGACACATTTTTACATCACATCAACTACCTAGTGATTCATATTTAATCATCCAATATCATATCTTATACTAAACACCCTCTTCCTAAGGATCATCATCCCTTAGGTGGGCATGACCTAGAGTCAATGATAGGTGAATATGTTCATGTGGGAATAACCATTAATTTTCCCCCCATTTTATCCCATGCCTTCTTCACCTCCATCACTTTCATACTTCACTCCTTCCACTTATTACATTCCTCCTCCACCTCATCCTCCACCTACTACTACCATATCTTCCACCCCACCAACACCTCCCAAAAGATGAGGGATGGTCCTAGTAATGTAGGTGATATAAATTATGTAGGGAACCTTAGATGTACAATGGTTTTTTTAACATACCACAAGGAAAATGTGGAGGATCATCACCCAAAAGTCCATGAAAGAGGGAAACCCTATGGTCTAGTAGTCCCAATAGGACTTATCCTCTCTTACTAAGGTGAGGACTCTTGAAGGAGAAGATAAAATGGTAAAGGACCCACTCTCAATTTTTTGGGTGATGTATGATATGTTAGAGATTATTATTAAGGACATATTGAGAAAGGTTATAAATTTTGAGGCAAATTTAAATAGCTCTTTCCTTTCAATATTAATTAGGCATGTTAAAGACACCATCATACAACTTTTATCCACTCTAGGAAAAGTGGTAGGGGCTATGGAGGATACTAAAGTGCTCATCTAATGAACTTAGGATTATTTGGAGAGGGTTAATATAATTGATGGGAAGTGATATGAGTTGATGATTGTGATTAATAAAATATGTTATGAAATCTCAAATTGATTCCATTTTGGATTTGGGCATGTATCAGACCTATATCAAGAATATGAAGACTAAAATGAAGAAGTGGCTTGCCTTATCCTAAACAATGATAGGATCCTTAGAAGATAGAAAAAATAATATATTGTATTCTTTTAAATAAATCCATATATTGGTTTTATTTTATCTAGATGGAAATTTTCTAGATAGGGGTGAAATTAGGGTCCACCTAGGTCACTTTGACTAGGTCATGAAAAAAAGGGTGGCTAAGGAAAACCAAGAGGGATCTTAGGTTATCCTTAAACTTTAAACAAAATATAAATTGAGTATCAAGTAGGTTTTATAATTCCAAATTTTTATGGAGGATTTTCTCTAGGTGTACCAATGACTAGCAACCCAAGTTGAGATAATCTTCATAGAGTCCCCAACAAACTTTGACAATCTAGATCAAGAGTTTGACCTCATGGTATTCATATTAGAAACTAGGGAGGTGAAGTCAAAGTAGTTAGGAGATTAATATTTAAATTTAGATCCATGTATAAATTGAGTGGTCCCCCATAGATCTTATTGGGGTGAGATTAAGGGTATTTTATCCATTTTTGGAATTATATGGTTGTAACCACCAGGAGTGGCCATCATGGCCTAGGATGGGAATATAATACTACTTCAAGGTGAATCGTAATCTTATCTATAAAAGTTAATTCAATTTGTAATTTAAAGGTCAGAAATTTTTAGCTCAAATGTGCTATCAAAATAAAGAAAGCATTTTACCTACAGTTTCCTTCATCCCATTGTGAATTTAAAAGAGTTGGACAAGATCAATCTATGTAATAGAATTGCTTATATTAATAAATGTTATTAAACTCTTTAGAGTTACACATGTTATATTTATCAAAGCATTATTTATTATAGTTTTAATTAAATATTAGTTCCCATATAATTATTTTAAGATTTATACTTTATAAATGCAACATTTATGATGTGTCTTCTTGTCATAAACTTCTTGTGAATTCCTCTTATTTTCTTCACAATATTGATAACTAGTGTGATATCCTACAAGTTATTTTGGAAGTTTACGTGTGATTTATTGTATACTTATAGTATTATTATTTAGTGAGGATTCACAAATTGATAATTTTTATTTACTTCCTTAGACTCTTCTCATTGTGTGGTATTGGGGTTAAATCATTTGGTGAGACTCAACACACAGTGGTGTAACTATGGCAGATGTGCTCAACTCAGTTTTTAAAGCATTAATTTCAATTGGTTTTGGAAAATTTATTTAATACCTTAACCTTATCTCCTTTTTATTTAGAATACATTGGATAAAAGTGTCTAAATGCCCATAATATATTCAAATAATTCACTCATTCATTTTTGGTTATGAAGAATGAACCACCAATGGTGAAGTTGAATATCTTATAGATTATTCCATGTAGGCTCCATTTTTAGGGCAAATATCTACATCCACACCCTGGGTTGATTTCAAATTAGTCCTAAAGTGAAGGACAAAATTCCATCAGTGTTCCCTTTTGTTCTCTTTGAAAATGCTTAATCTCATGAGAATTTTTGGATAGGTATATTGGAATGAACAATAATTAGTGATAGAAGGAGGGATATATTATTTTAAAAATAATTTTTATTAGGGACCCAAACCCTAAATAGTGTTTTATTGATTGAATCTTGTTTTTTACTAATTATTTCTTAATTATGAAGCATCCTGGAGACTAGTTCACCTATCACCAAAGTTAGGTTCTATCATAACTGACTATTAGTGTCCCCCTTATTATTACATATAATATAAAAACTAAATATATTTATACCTAACATGATTCTAACTATCTTATCCCGTCAACCTCTCCAAAAAATACCACCCAATATGGCTTGGTTACCTGGAATAGCCATTAATGTCCCAAGAGTTTTCCATGACTTACCTAGAAACCCTGAGAGGTATCTTCCCCATTTCACTCCTAATATAGGATGGACTACCAAATAACATATGACATCCTATAAAACTATACTAAGAATCTTGAATGTAAAACATAAGGATGTAGTGTACATGGTTTTCCAATTCACATTGATGGACTTAGAATATGACTGGTTCCTCAACGTCATTGATGACATGATCCCTAGTTAGGACTATATTAGTACTACCTTCCTCACCTAGTTTAGGAAAGTAATATACCCTAGTGTCATGTACCAATAATTTTCATGTGTTAAATGGGGTCCCAATAAGCCTATCAAGAACTTTAATGCTAGGTTTCAAAATATGTAAAGTTAGGTGATCATGCTCTACCAACCCTACCCCTAACTATAACTCAAAATGTATAAGAATGCCTTGGACCCTTAGATATATATGTTTATGAGAAGAGATATGGAAATAGTGAAACTACCCATAGCTTATGTAATATACATCAAGGTAGATATGCACTTAAACTCATAAGGTCAGATGATGTCCCTCATTCATAATGTGTTTTCATAGATGCTCACATTGAGCCTCTTTCACAAAACTAATTAGAATATACCAATGTTTTATCCCTTACATGTAACACATCAAATCCTACTAAGTCATCCCACATCGAACTAACATTTTGGTTTTCTTGATCTAGGGAACCATAAAAAGCCTCATTAGCTGCAACACTAGGTGACATTAGAAGCAACTAATAATACCCAAACTATACCCTAAGAGTCCATAAAGAATTAGTTGGACACCATTCACTAAATGGTAAAAAAAAATCAATAACGATTTCTTTGGGTTAAAAATTCAAATGAATAACTCCAATGCAAATATTTCCAATAAAAAATTCACATATCAAATACCATATATGAACTACAACCATTCCCATAATCCCCCAAAAACCTCACCCAATAGGTTGCAAAAAGTCAATATCTTCAATATAGCCTTACCTAATTGGTGCCAAGTGCATAACATGGAATACAATGGGGAATATTACTACATATATTTTGGCTATGAATTTGAGATATTCTGGAAGGAAATAGAATAATATGAGGTGGTTCCCAATCACCTAGAATCGTCCAATATGGGCAAAGCCCCTAACACTAAAATAGTACTAAAAACCATGTAATTCCAAAGATAAGAATAAAATGAGATGTAAGAGGGTATTAGTGAAGTGAATCGATTTCAATAGTTATAAATGATAAATTATTCCCTTATGAATATGCAATTATAATACCCTTTCACTACCTCAACTACCCTGAATAATTGTGTGACCCAAACTAATCCCATGGAAACCCCACATATTCATAATAAGTGATGATATAATATAGTGAAGACATGAATAATATCATAGACAACATCATGCTCGATGAACTTGCTAAGATCATAGAGCAATATGATATTTTACTAGTCTTTAACTAAAAATTCTATTCAACCCACTAATACAAAATCTAAAGTGGACCATAAAATTGTGTTTATTCACAAGGATAATATGGAGATGTATCCTTTCCTTTTGACTATCAAACTATTAAAAAATACCTACATAATTACCTATTAGACTCAGGAACTTCAACCAATATAATGCCAATAGCCATCTACAAAATGTTAGGGTTGGTCCCTATCAATTATATAAGGTGGTAGTTGAACTAGATAAGTCTTAGATCAAAGTAGTAGGCTAGACTTTGGATGTCTGCATGTAGTTAGAATCAAAACCTAGGATTCAACACTTTATAGACATCTAAATGGTAGAGATTCTTGAGGCTTATGGCATGCTCATTAGTATATTTTATTCTAATTCCCTAATTGGGTATATGGATACAAAATTATCTCAAATGTGGATACCTTTTATATGGGTATCTAATCAATTTAGTGTAGATAGATATCCTTGCATGAAGAACATGATAACTAAGCATAATTCCATCAATGAAAAAGTGAACTTTGCATCCTTAGACCTAAGAATCAATATGTTAAGTATGAAACTAACAAAAGATAAAATGAACAAGCAAATAAAATTACTAAGCCTATGATATCTCTAAGTAAATAGGGTTCATTCTAAACAAGGTAGTGGGGATAGTGTTATGTTAATATACCTCATAGGGGAAGAAGTACCTAGTCTCATATAGTCTGCATTTATCATACATGAATAATCGAATAGAGTATGAATAATTAATCCTAAGATTACAATTCATAATGAAACACAAGGAAAATTAATTTAAAGTGCTTAGTAACTCTAAGTTGGTATTCAACTAGATGAGGAGTAAATTTCAATGTAAACTATCATACCTCAAAAGATATAAGCACCAAGCTTGGGACTTAATAGAAATGTTTAGTGAATTTAACATCATCCATATCCCTAGGGAATAAAACCATGTTTTTGAATCAATCATGCCTACAATAACAAACTTAACAGCCTTAGATGACATTGAGTTTTAGAGTTTTTATATAAAGCTTGTCCCTTACCCCTTTATCCTTGACAATGTGACAAACCTCCAAGATTTTAAAGATGAACTAAAAATAATCTAATTCCTTAATAATATGGGATTATTTGAAACCCATATCATTGATGAGGTGGATATGGATAACCCTGGTAATGAACTAGATAAGGATAGTATCCTTAATATTCATAGTAATAAGATCCCAAAAGGGATGATTTTTTTATTTTATATGGTAAATATTATGGGTTTTGAAGATCCCAAAACATAATATAAAGGAGATAAATATGTATCATTTACACATAAAAAGAATTTCTCTACCATTAAAAATATGGAAAGCACAACAACAATGTGCCAAAAACAACAAACAAGATAAAATAAATAGTGGTCCTACCCAACCACTTTCTATGAATTAATAATGATCTTCCTCTTTTTTCTACCATTAAAAACTATCTTTTATGGTTCTATTTTGAGACCCTTCGAGCCATAGTTCTTCTCAAATTCTCCTTGAGTAGAGGGTCATATAGGAAGGTTGTAACACTATTTTAGTATGTTTTTTCTTTTTCTACACCTTTGTCTAGCCTTATTTATCTTCTACAAAAGCACAAGGTTGGGATTTGTCTTCCATTATTAGGTCTTTATAAGTTTCTTCCCTAGATAATTCTAAGTTAGGGAAATTATCAAAGTAGATCGGTGTAAAGGGGACTACCATTTTTATGTCTTTCCTTGGAGAGATTAGTTCTTTCAATAGAAAATATTTAGATTGAGGAGGAATTTTAAGGTACTCATTTAAAACAAAGGGTTCAAGATATTCTAAAGGTGACTTGCTATCAAAACTATCTAGATCTTCTTTAGCATCCACATGCAAAAGGTCAATGTTGTGGACTTTCCATCAAGAGGATTCCTTCTTTTTTTATTGAGGGAAATGAATATTTTGGTTAAGTGGCCTATATTACAACAACTACAACCAAAAATTAATAGGCCTTGATAGTCCAAGGGTTGGGACCAAGAGTTATCCCCAAATTGTAGAGTGATATTTTTGGGTAAGTTCTTGGAAGTGTCAGTATTCACTAAAAACCTAGCAAAAGTAGTGTGATAAAAATGATTAGTATCAATATTCATTTGTAGGTAATCATCTAGTGGATTACCAATAGCCTTTATAATAGATTAAGTCTAAAACTAGAGAGGATTATGGGGTAGATGAACCCAAATGGGTTTTTCATTAATTGGTTCTGTGAGGGGGTTAAAATTAGGGAACCATGGTTTGATGACAAGGGGGTGGTGATTCAAACTCCATTAATTATTTTTAATCTCTTCATTATCTTTAATATTATGGAAGAAAATAATAAAGAAACTTTTTGCATAAGGGTAAATATCAAGAGTACCAGATAGGAGGGGTTGACAATGCTTCAATATCTAGGCTTATAACTCTTGAAGTTTTGGCTAGTAATCAAAATGAGATGATTTCATTAGAAATATTGTTTGAAATTTTATAACCCATATTCTAAACAATGAGGCTTAAGTTAGAATACTAGAAATGTCATCTCATCAACCTTAGTTTGATAAAAATGCCCCAAATGATCAATGTTAGCCCTGATTAGATAAACTTTGAGTTGGGGTAGTTATGAAAACTACTGCTAAGATACAAAGATGTAATTACTTGGACCTATGGATACCTAAAATTATTCATCCCAAGTGGTCACTCATACTAACCCCCTAAATCCATAACAAAACCATTTATACAAAAGGTATAGACTGATAAACCTAATTATGGAACCATTAATACATAATGATGTCTATAAATTACTCATTGCTAGTATAATTTTCTCAGTTCATCATTTTACCTGGGTGGCCAACCTAGCGCCAATGAAATAAAAATAGATAAATATACCTATATGTAGACTTCTAAAATTTAAATGAAGCTTCAGACAAAGAAAATTACCTACTACCTTCCCTTATTCAATTGATCCAAATGGTGAGTCGATCCTAGAAAATGTATTTTTTGGATGGATTTTTGAGATATAACCAAGTCTTGGTAAATTTATAAGACTAAGACAAAACTAAGTTCACCACTAAATGGGTCATATTATCATACAAGAAAATTCCCTTTGGGTTAATCAATGTTGGGGAACCTTTTAAAGAGCCATTAACCTTGATTTAAAATAACTAATTAGAAAATGTATAATAAATTATATAGATGACTTGACTATGTTTTCAAATAATAGGTCAGATCATATATGCCACTTGGATAAAGTGTTTGAAATGTGCAAAAGGTATGATATTATCTTAAATCCTAATAATATTGTGTTTATTGTTACTGAAGGTAAGCTTTTCAGTAATATCATTAAAAATCAAGGTATTGCTATCGATATTGAAAGATCTAATGTAATTTTAGTCATATCATAAAAAAATAAGGTATTGTTATTGATTTAGAAATAGCTACTGTGATTTATAAATTATCTCTACCTAATAGCAAGAAAGAGTTAAAATCCTTCTTTGGAAAAATCAAATTTGTTCATAAATTCATTTATGAATTTAATGAAATTGTAAAGCCCATAAACACTATGTTTTTATAAGACACAAAGGTGAAATGACATGTAGAATCAAATAAGGCTTTCCATGAAATCAAGGATGCCATTATGCAAGCCTTGATCCTCATTAGCCTAAACTATACATAAGATTTATATATCCACCCCTTTACTTCCAAATACACTATTATTTGCTACCTCACCTAGAGATTGAATGGAGAAGAATATCCTATCACTTTCATGAGTATCAATCTCAAGGATATAAATCTAAGATATTATAATATCAAGAAACATGCATACTCCTTGGTCACGTTAGTGAAGAAAATTAGGAAATATATTCTCAGGAATAAGGTACATCCTATGGTCCTATAACCAACCATGAATCAAATTTTTGGGTAGAACAAGATGGGAAAATGTAGAGGTTGATGGATGGAAAAGTTGTAGAAGTGTGAATTAGAGATCAAATTGACCAAGTTGTTTTGAGGATAGGGCCTTACCTAGATGATAACTGAGATATACCCTCAAATAATTATACATCAAATAAACCAAGATTCAAGGATATAAATAGATTGGTATGCTCTGATTTTGAATTTCCTTCTCTATAAGAATGTACCACCTAGAGTCACCCATATTCTAAAGAGAGCTCTTTGGTTGAAGGATATATGGTATATACTAAAAAATAAAATTTTATTCATAAGGAATGATGAGGGAATCTACTTCAAATGTTTTTACCTTGATTAAGCCAAGGAAGTGATGGAATGTTTCCATGAAAAAATGGGAATTGGTCACCATACTATAAATGCCATGACACACAAGGTCTTTCAAGAGGGATCCTAATGGTCTATTCTATTTAAAGATGTTCATGCTCATGTTTACATTTGTCATCAGCACTATAAATTTTCCAAAAAGGAGACCCACATGGCAATACCACTTTCATTTATGGTGGATTTAACTACATTTTCACAATGGCAACTATATTGCATTGGGATCACTAACCCTAACCCATCAGATGGCCACAATTTTATTCTCAGAGCCATGGATTATTACACAAGGCATTTTATGAAATTCACTATGAAAAGAAAACTAATAATGAGCTTATCAAATTCATGGAGAACACTATAGAAACTTGGTTTTGTATCCCACTCTCTTTGGTATTTGATAATGGTTCTGCCTTCCAGTCTATAGATTTCATAGAATTGGCTAATGACAATGGTATCATCTTGAGGTTCTCATCCAATCACTATCCCCAATGAAATGTATTGGTATAATCAACCAATAAGAATATAATAAATAACATTAAATATTTTTTAGGTGATAAGCCCCATGAGTGGCACTCATTACTTAAGATTTCTCTATGGGCTAACCAAACCAAGTATAAATAGACCCTCAAGATCTCTCCTTTCCTTTTAGTCTATGGATTATATCCAATCATGATAGTCACACTCAGACTTATGACTTATAGATTCATATATAAGTTCTTAAAATAATATGATAAAGTGAGTTCTAGCTCTTAGATATTGTTTAGTTAGATTAAGATTGAGATGAAGCTCTATTAAGCTTTAGTAAGCATTAGGGTATTGTCAAGTGATGGTTTGACAAGAGGGTTATATAAAATAAATACTTTTAGGATCTTTGATCCATATTAGTGTGGGATAAATCCCATGAAAATAAAGGCCAACACTTTAAGTTAAACCCTCTCTAGACCCCTATAATATATCAAAAATCTTCAGCCAAAACACCTTTCATATTATGGACCTATAAGGCCATGACCTATCACTCTTGGTAAATAGATATTTCTTAAAGCACTACTTTTTGGTTTCCCCATCTAATGTAATATCAAAATAGCCTCAATGTGTGGCGGTAATGTTTATAGTGGGCTAGTTTATTTTAGTTGTGTGTTTTTTTTCCTATTGTGTGTTTCCTTTATTTTTTCATTTGTTGTGTTTGTTTGATTTTATCCTTTTAGTGTTCACCTATCTTTAATCAGACCCTTGATTAAATTTGAGAAAATATGGCCACTTTAGAAAAAGAGAATATTGTAACTACTCGAGGTGACAATTAAAACCCAAAGAGCATTGCCAAAGTGAAGAGATCCAAGGCTGAGTCTTTGATCCTAACCAACCATAGATGGTGAGTGAGTCCTTTATATTTCATATCTCAAGGGCCAATGATTCTCACTAAAGGATTCTAGAATAGATTTCACCCTGATATAGGCCACTACGCTACACTTCATATAACTTCTTTCAAAAAATGGCATCATTCAATTTAATTAAAAATCAACTATATATTTAGATATTTTTATCTATCCTATCACCCATGTCTTGGTCCCCAACCCTCAATGGATAACTGTTAAATCTCTTTGAAAATAACCTTAAAAGAAGACCAAAAAAACATGCATGATTTGAATTCTAAGTCTTCCTTGAATTAGATATTTAGGAAACCTCCATTTTAGTATTTCTAACATGGATTGTAGTGGAGAAAGGCCTAGAATAGGACTAGAGGTATTTATGTTAGAGCTATGGATGCCCAATTGGTAGTAGAGAAATACCCACACCATTCCTTATAAGCCATGAAATCATTAATGCCCCCAAAGAAATTTGATGCCTAGTTTGACCTTGATTTCTTAAATGAAATCCAAATTAGATAAGTTAAATAAAAATTCACTCCCTACACACACTGGTGGTATTTTATATGGTAAGGGATCAATATGTCACTTATTATTGCATGTATTTAATGAATTTTTTATATGTCTAAGGATATGTATTAAAATGTATGAGTTATGCATGAATGGGTGATTAATATATCAGGTTCTAAGTGATTGCCACCAATTTACCTAGATAATTCACCATTTATTGTGGCCAACACACCCCCTTTTTCATAGGAAATGGGGGCCCCTTCATTTGAAAAACTCATAACCAAAATTCATGGACCCATTCTCACATTTTGTTTAGCTCTGCCTATGCCAAGGCTCTAAAACATAAGTCATCCTATTTATTTCTTTTCTTTCCTAGGAAAATGATGTGGATAATGACTAGTGGATCTAAGTAATATGAATCATCATTTTATGGAAGAGATCAAGGAAAATACCATTTATATTCCATTGTTGTGATGGACACTCTTGCCTTGAATGTTTAACATGCTACTTTTACAGGCTTGCCCTTACTTAGAGGTACCCAATGTCTTAGTCCTATTGCTAGTGTATCTAAAACTAGAGTTTCATGTGGCATCATAGATCCTAACTAGCAGATAAGTAAGTAAATAAATATAATTCATCCTTTCACTTAGTCATTTTATATCTTTTATATAGGGTATTTAATGTGTCAAATTTTTGATGCTACATGACTTTGGGAGATGCACCTAAGGGATAGTCAGATATTTCATAATAAGCAAGTGCCACATATTTATTATTAGACTTGTCAATCTCTTGGTCTAATAGAAATATCAGATTTAGGGAGGGATTGATGTAATTAGTAATCATTAAAAATACTATTGTCATATGCATCAGTTGTTCAGACTTGATAAATATATCAAAACTTGGGAAAGCTTAATGAAATAAAGAAGTACCACATGAACCTAGGTTAGACAATGATAGTTTTGTATTCAATCACCCCATGCCAAAATTAGAATAGATAATATCTTATACATAACAAAGATGTTATATATTGGGAGAGCCTAGTCTAACTAGTGAATGCCACATCAACTAGTGACAAAGTAGTTAGTTTCTTGGTCTTGATAGAGATGTTAGAAACTAAGAGAACTTGAATGAATCAATAAACACAACATGCCTTGAAGGTCAGTAGTGTTTTATTTTATCCAATGAATCTCTCTCCATTTCAGACTTATCAATCTCCTATTTTAATAAATATGTCAAAACTCTAGAGATCTCAATGTAGTGAGAGAGTGGCATGTAGTTTACGATAAGAAAAGTGAGCCTCACAATCTGACAAGGATGTCAAAACTTGAGAGATACCAATGTATCATGTGATGAAACATGAAATAATTGAATAGTTTATTAAGTGTCCCCCATAAAGGCACTAAGATGGACAAAATAAATTATAGGTATAACCATATGGGCTAATTGGAGGATGCCTCATATCATTAATTGACATCTCATCTCACCCTTAAAGATATAACATGAAGTTTTAAGCTATGATTGGGTTTTGACCATTAACATAAATACCATTCAAGATGAGATGGCCACACACCTACACCTATATAAGAATTGATGAAGTGGATAATTTAACCTTGATTAGATAATCTAAAAATTTCACATTACTTTTACTAGATCTGGTAAGCGATGCATAATCATATACTTCAAATTTAACTTAGGATTGGGAATCCAAGATGAGGATTGAGACACCCACTCAAATTTTAATCCATGGCATATGAGATTATATATTCCATTAATTTAGTGGGGTTTAATGTTAGTTTCTATTAGTGTCCCAAGGAAATCTCATTAGCTATTATATCTCTCAACTACCTATTTTGGCTTCCTTGCTTTCTGGTCCCACGCATTACTTTTTTTTTTCTCTTTTGGCCTAAGATTTTATCCAAATTTCATCCCATAGTAATGGCCACTTATTATAATATCCTAAAGGCTAAGAATGAGTGTAAGGATACTATATTCCCAGATGGTTTGACTTAATTTAAACACTATAACAAAATGTTTAAGGCTATGAACATAGTGCCCAAAGAATCAACTATAAAAAATGATGATGAAGCTCAGTTTGAAGATGCCTTGTGAGAGTAATAAAGGTGTAAATTACACTAAGCCATGGCCAATCCTAAATTAATTCCTTATGCCTAATTATTTGGTAACTTACTCCTCACTATTAAGAAGATTTATGAAAATGTTCATGACTGGTTCTACTTAGATAGCTCCTAGCACTAGATTTCCATTATCTTGGGTATGAATTATAAATATTACTACAATATCTTAGACCCCACTTTATCATATGACTCAATGGTGGTGAAGACTTATATTGACACCTTCCAAATTTATGTTATCTTGTAGGACTAGGTAGGTAACCTAAATGATAAATGGGTTAATAAAGAGGACGTAAATTCATACATGGTCTACACCTTTAAGGAGGGGATATAGATTGGAATGATAATACTAAACTAATTATTTAGGGCCCCATATTTCCTTCATGTCAAAAAAAATTGGTTCCCCTACTTTATATGATCATAAATGGCTCTGAAGTCCCTGATCTAGGAGGTTTGGTCAATTTCAACATGGTCAAATCCATAGTGGATACGTAGGAAGTGGGACTTTTTACATGATGATCTATCTCATAAATGTAGTATATAAGACACTCAATTTTAATCTCTTTGCCTTTCTTAGATGGTTTCTTTGCATACCTCTAGTCCATCCAGTTTTATACAAAATATATGGACACATATACAGAAACAACATCTAGGACATTTGTGAATGATTCAACTCAGTGGTATATAATGAAATCAATGAGGCCCTTATTCATATTATATCACAAGAAATTAGAGATTCATTAGATCTCATTAGAGACTGTTAGTATCTTTGAGGGAACATAGTCATCTAGGTTGTAGGCATTATTAAGGAGCCCATCCACTTACCATACCACACCCTTGATCATCTCCTAGAGGTTAAAATTGCTTATTAATTAATGAAAATAATTTTTAGATGATGTATCAGCGTATAATAGAATCCCTACCCATCTCTTCCAATCATCATTAGGTGTCATATGTACTAATATTTCCCTCCCCTATTAAAGATGGAAGTGTGTTAGGAATCTTTGGTATTAGGTAGAGTTAAGCCATGAGACTAGGACTCAAAGGCCATGATCCAAAAAAATTTGGAGAAGTATTTGGATTGCATAAACCTTTACTATGGTGACTAGATGATAGATTATGATGAGTTATATATAAATTACACATATGACCAAGAGTTACTCGTAAGGATCTAAACCCATATGAAGGAGAAGGGTAAGAAGGTAAAGTCCCCCTCTACATTTTCTTTTTCTTTATGGGATATCATACTAACTCCCACTATAATTTACAAAATAATCCCTCAGGAGATCCTTCTACATTATCCCCTATGACTAGTAGTTACTCCCATCATGGTTCCACCTCTTCATCTGGTAGCTCAAGAACCTAGGCCTTAGCCAAGTAAAACTTTACTGACTTGATGTCATGTATCCCAATCTTAGGTATATCCATAGAAAATACCTCAAAACCAAGCAACAAATATCTAAGTTTTGACATCAATAATGGCATAAAATAATACTAAAGTGGGATATATAGATGGAATTGATACAAGTTCCTCCCCTCACTCCCTCCTATTTTTGATTGCCTTATGCAGTACCACCACTTTTACCAATTCCCCCTCCTTTTCTCTTCTCCAAAACATCCATTAAATCCATCATTACTACCTTCCTACCTTATTCATTTCCATATTCCCCTTCCGTTCCCTAACTTGGAACTTTCCTAGTGCCCCTGATAGTCATGCCTCAATTAAAAGTGCCTTCAAAGTCCTCATATCCACCAACCACCTTAGCTATTCTGGGTGTAAGTACATCTATATGAATGTATCCAATGATTAGGGCCATATTTGTAATCCATTTGACAATGTAACAACTCTCACAATAAGCCCTTATAGCTCCTGTTACATCAACTTTTTATATAATAATGTCTAGAGATGACCTAGGTAAAAAGTTGAGGAAGAATTAAATGTTATTTCATGCCTAGGCCATAATGCATATACCGGTTACTCCAATTTCTCCTCCCTTGCCAATCTCTTTGACTCTTCTTCCACTCACCCCATTATTTCCTCTCATATCTCCCTATATCCATTTTTCCATCACCTTAACCACTCATTTATTTGGATTTATTAAACCAGTCTCATCCCTTCTACTAAACACCCAATTGAAAGGGTTATTTCTCCTCAAGCGGGCATGACCTAGAGTCAATAGTGGGCATAAATATTCCCATGGGCCTCACCATTAATTTTTATCCCTTTCACCCCCACACCTCCTCTACCTCCATTGATTTCATATTTCACTTCTTCCATTCCTCTTTCACCTAATCCTTTGCCTCAAACTCTACCTACTTCTATAATTTATTCCATCTGACAAAAACCTCCCAATACCTGAGGGATGGTCCTAGTAACACAAGTGACATAAATGATGATGTAGGGCACCCTAGAGGTATTATTGGATTTTGATCACACCACAAGGATCATGTAGAGGATCCTCACCTAGAAGTTCATGTAAGAGGTAAAACATATGGCCTGGTAGACCCAACATGACTTATTATCTCTCACCAATGTGATGACTCTCTAAGGAGAATATAAAATGTCAAGGGACCCACTCTCAGTTCTTTAGGTGATGCATGATATGATAGAGATTATTATTGAAGACATGTAGTTCTAGGTAAAAAAATATCTATGTGCATGCCAATATCTCTTTCCCTCTTAGATTAATTGGGTAAATTAAGGATGACATCCTACAACTTTTCTCCACTCTAGGGAAAGTGGTAGGGAATATGGAGGATACCTAAGTGCTCATCTGATGAATGGAGGACTATTTGGAGAGAGCCACTATAATTAATGGGAAATGCCAAAAGTTGATGGTTGTTATTAATAAAGGCATATTCCTAAGGATTAAATTGATGACCATTTTGAATTTAGGCTTTTATCAAACCTATGCTACAACTATGAAGACTTAATGGAGTGTTGTCTTACATTATCCTAAATAGTGACTAGACTCTTGGAAGATGGAAAAAATAAGATATTGGATTATTTCAAAGAATTCAATATATTAGTGTTATTTCATTCAGATTGCACTCTTATAGATAGGGGTAAATTTAGGGTTCACATTGGTCACTTCAACCATGTCACAAGAAAAAAGGTGGCTAAGGCAAACCATGAAGGAGCTTAAAAAGTCCTAAATCTCTTAACACAATCTACAATGAGTATCATCCAAATGTTAGAAGTTTAGGTGTCAATGGAGGTTCTCCTCTAGGTGTACCAAATAATGGTGTCCTAGATTAAGATTATCTTCAGAGAGATCCCAATAAACCTCACTAAGATAGATTGAGAGTTTTACCACATAGTGGCTATGCTATAATCCAGGGAGGTAAAGTCAAATAAATTGGGATATATCTCTTCCTATCTAGTATTCCCCCATGGATCTTTTTGGGATGGGATTAAGGGTATTGTATCTATTTTTTGAATTAAATAGTTGTAACCACTAGGATTGGCCATCATGTCCTAGGATGGGAATCTCATGCTAATTAGGGGTGAATCCCATCCATATGTATAAAATTATAATTGTGTTATAATTTTAAGGTCAACAATTTTTAGCTCAAAAGTGCTTTTAGAACCAAGCTAGGAATTTATCTATGGTTTTCTTCATCTCCTTGTGAATTTTAAAGAGTTGGACAAGATTGATCTTTGTAATATAATTGGTTATATTAATGAATGCTATTTTATATTACTTAAGTGACACATGTTATCTTTATCAAATTATCTTTAATTCTAGTTTTAAGTGAGTATTAGTGCCCAAGTAATTATTTTAATATTGTTTTTTTATTAATGTGTTGTTTCTGATGTGTCTACCTATCATAAACTTATTATGAATTCCACTCATTTTATTCATAATATTGATAACTAGTGTGATAACCATCAATTATTTTGGAACTTTATGTGTGATTTACTATAGACTTTTAGTATCATTATTTAATAAGGATTCACAAATTAAGTGTTCTTATATGATTCCCTAGATTATTCCCATTTTGTGGCATTGGGGTTAAAGCCTTTGGTGAGCCTTACCACAAAATGGTATAACTTTGGTGTATGTGCTTAGCTCAATTATTAAATATTTAATTTCACCTAGTTCTGGAAACTTTCTTTTCTTCATTACCTTTGTCTCCTTTTTGTGTATGTTTTGAAAACTGACTTACCCTTTCCTTTTCATTTAGGAAATGGTAGAGAAAAGTTTCTAAATTCCCTTAATAGATTTTCATAATTCACTCATTCATTTTTGGTTATTAGGATTGAATCACTAATGGTGACATTGCATCTCTTAGAGATTATTCCATGTAGGCTCCATTGTGAAGCCAAATATCCATAGGCATGTCTTGGGCTGATTTCAAATTAGTACTAAAATGGAAGATGAAATTACATTAGTGTTACCCACTATTCTCTTTGAAAACCCTCAATCTCATGAGCATTTTTAGATATGGATCTAGGATTGAACAATAGATATCTATGACTTTTTTAAAATTAGGTACTTGTAGGGTATTTAGTATCTATATAAGCCCCTTAGAAGTGTTAAAACCCCATCCTATAATTTAATCTAAAGGTCACCTGTATTACCATGTGATTAATTGTTAATGTTCTATCATTTGTAGACTAGACTTGGTGGTGACCGTCATGGTAACTATGATAATGGTTCCATGGGAGCACTATAGTGGTTTGGTCAATGACTAGGGGGAAGCTACATGGATTTAAGCCACATGGTTAACCCCACCACATATGAATATATTATACTTGCATAAATAATTATAACTAGAGTTTTCTTTTTGGTTTATATTCTTTTATTATTAAAATTTTAAACTTTATATTACCTAAATCTTGTGTAGTATCAAACCATAAACATTTACAAGAGAAGAATTAATTTTTTGTATTTCTTAAAAACTAATGGAAGACCCAAAAGTGGGGTGATCTAAAAAGGACCCCCACCCACCCAATTTTTCATTCTCTTCCACAGAAGAATTTTTAGGGTCTTAAGCATCACCTTTTTCTAGATATGGATCATTTATCTAAGAGAGGTCATTTTTGAAATTTTTGGGCTCGTGTAAGCCATATAACAAGTTTAAAAAAAATGGGACCATTATTAATTTATTAACCTCTACCATATGAACTAAAAATAAAAGACCAAAACTTTAATAAAAAGTGGTTTTTTCTTAAACCTTGTTTGGTGGCCATTAATGGTTGTGGAGTAGCTGGAAGCTCACAAAGTCTTTTTAAAAAACTATGTGAGCCTAGAAACACCTTGAGACATTATAAGAATATGAGTATGTGAAAAAAAATGCAATTTTTTTTGTATCAAGATATATTTTCAAGTTAAAATAAAAATGAAAAATGTTAAAATCTTGGAGACCCCATTAATAACAATTATCCAAGGATGAGGAAGATGAAGATGGATTACTATGGAAAATTCATATTTTAAAATCTCATTATTATTCACCAAATATAAAATATAAACTTTAAAAAAGTGATTTTAAATCTTTTTTCATTCCTTAATGATTATTAGGGTTCCCTCATCTTGACTGAATCCGATAGTCAAGATTGAAGGGATCCAATGGCTAAGATGGAGTGTTGTATATTTAAGGAGATAAAAAATGACACTATATACCCCTTTTAGGTCATATGATAAATAAGATTCATCCTTTATAATAAATTTACATGAAATTTAAGTCAACTTAAAAATGTATTTAAGTTGTGAATTATTGTGTGAAAAGAGCCTTGTGATTGCTCGAAATTACTCGAGGTCCCTCTTGAACCCTATTAAGAGTTAAGATGAATAATTAGAGATAGTGGTTATTTGAACCCACCAATTTTTACTCAATTATCCATTTTAGACCATGGGGATATGGGTTTTGCTAGGTTTACTTAGATATTATAGGCTTGTTTGAGATCTTATAGGCTAAATAAATTAAGTGGGTCTTGTATGCAATCAAAAATGCATCGTGTCTATAAATCAATCCTAGCTTAAAGAAGATATAACATACCTACACTTATGATTGGGGATACACTTTCTAAGTGGGAGCATGACCAATATGGGGATCCACTAGACCCGATTAGGGGATCATTTATCATAACATATCATGTTAGGAAGGGTTCCAAAGCCTACAGTCTAACATAATCACACACCAATCCTAATGGAGTCCTAAGGTTTAAAACATTCACTCTATTATAATAACAAGAAATTAAAACTAATCTAGTACACACCAAATCTTGTAACACAAAGTGGGGGTTAGTTAAAATAAACATATATAGGGAGCTTCAATTAAAGTAAGTGTGAGTAACCCCCTAATACATAAAATTTTAAATATAGTATGATTTGAGCCAACACTTATTCTACTTATATATACTAAAAGAGAGGAGAATAAATTTATAATATACTTACTTGAAAGTGAACCTCTCAAGACTCAATCTCTCCCTTAGACAAAAGGGCTTTTAAAGAGGTTATTGTGGTTTGTAATGATCATTAATAAAGGCCAAAACATCTAAGACTTATCCACATGACTAAATTCTCCAAATAAGAAACCTATGCTAAGTCTCCTCAAGTAAAATGGTGGAAGAGTAGATTGTGAATAAGCGTGAGTAAATAATAACTCTTGATTGCACATATGAATAATGACCAAAATGATCTTTTATTTATAACTAGATCTTTTCCTAGATCCTTCTAAGAATGTTAGTTGTTTAAGGTCGATCCAGTTGACCTAGTGTGTTTTAAGGGAAAAATTACTAGGTTTGAGCTAGGTTGACTAAAAAGATAACAAGATAAGAAATTAAAGAATACCACTAAACTATATTGGGTCAACCAAATCGACCTAGTATAGTCAACTATCCAAAAGAGGATTAAGACAAGAAAAAGATTAATAGAAAGAGGAATATATTAGAGGAATACTCAAGGGAGGAGAAATATCTTAGGGAAAGGTTTTGTGATATAGTTAGATTGGTAATAGTGTGTAAATAAGGGGCAAAAATCTTGTAAAGTAGTAAAGGTCTTCTCACCCCTTTCTCAGTGCACCCCTTAAGACATGCACTTAGAGAGATTGAGTTTTGATGGGTTCTTCTAAGATGTAAAGCTTCAATATTTGATAAAAGGTTGAAATATTATATGTATACATATGCCACACTAGAATCTCATCGCATGTTAGTAAGGTGTAACAAGGGATGGTACTTCAAGAAAGAACATAGTAACATCGATAAAAAACTCAAACAAGTAAACCTTAAGTAAGAAAGGAAAAATCACCAAGTCAAACCAAGGATACATGTCAAATAGGATGGTAATAAAATAAATGAATTGTAAAAGACTAAAAAGAAATGGCAAAACAACATTGATGAGTAAGCATTAACAATGCACATCTCACTCAATAGTTGAAAAAGGTGTATAAAAGGGAAAACAACATTGTTAAGTGAGAAGTAACAAGCCAACCTCACTAAACAATGGAAAAAGGGGGTTTGAACTTAGGTGTCCATAAAAAATGATAGTTTAGAAATGATAAATGATAAAAAGAAAAGTAAATTAATTGTAGGAAGTGTAAAGTGATGGTGTAAATAAAGAAGTAATCCATAGTTTCTCAAATATGTTGTTTCAATCTAAGGATAGATAAAACTAAAATAAAGTAGTGCTAGCATGTTTTATAAGAGATGAATAAGAAGGAATTAAAAAAAAGGGGGAAATAGATTTGGAATCATAATTTTTCTATCATGGGGGGAAATGAAATGGGTGGAGGTAAGAATGAAGGAAAAACAAAGGTAGACTAACTCTTTATCAAAGTCAAGACACTAAATTAGGTTTTTCAAAACAAGAGGACTTTCAACCTTAAGGACTTTGAAGAAATTATCTTAGCAACACAAGTCTTAGGTCAACAAATGGAGTTTGTAAATCATCCCATGAAGGCTATATGCATGAAAAGTAAAATGGACCTACTTCCCCTAGGCATGTTCCCCATTCTTTAGGACCCTTTATGAGAGTTATTAATCTAATACAAAGATTTGGTACATGAATGAGAAATTTGGTATCAACATAGAGGTTTTTTTGAAATCCCTTATTCCAATCTACTAGCCTATCATGCCCCAAAGGACCTTAGCTCTATGTGAGGCCAACTGTGGAGTTTGAGCTTTGATTAGAGATGGGAGATGTGCTTATAATCATGTATTTTAGTGTGAATTTGAATTTTGAGATTTGTATGTTGCCTTTTATATATCATTTCCTTTTGTTTTCAAATGATTTGGATGTTAACTTTATTGATGAATTTTTGTACTCCTCATCGATATAGATTTGAAAAAACAAACATGGGTGCTAAAGATTATTTTCATTTGAATGCTTGGGATAATGTTGTTAAGAGAGATAACCTCAAAGATCATGGGATATAAGAGTCTCATAAATATAAGTGAAATAAAAGTGATATCTTGACTTCAACCTTATTTTATCTAATAAGGAGATGAAAGGAAGTGGAAATCATGAGGAATGACACATGGAACAATTTGATTTTATTCAAATTACAAAAATATGATAAAGGTAAAAAAGGAGGGATACAATGATATTAAATGTGATTATTTATCATAAGAATGATGGAAATGTAGGAAAACATGATAACATAGATTATTGTGCATATTTCAGAGGTTTTTTTGAAATCCCTTATTCCAATCTACTACCCTACTATGCCCCAAAGGACCTTAGCTCTATGTGAGGCCAACTGTGGAGTTTGAGCTTTGATTAGAGATGGGAGATGTGCTTAGAATCATGTATTTTAGTGTGAATTTGAATTTTGAGATTTGTATGTTGCCTTTTAGATAACATTTCCTTTTTTTTCAAATGATTTGGATTTTAACTTTCCTAATGGATTTTTCTATTCTTCATCCATACAGATTTGGAAAACCAAACATGGGTGCTAAAGATGATTTTAATTTGAATGCTTGGGATAAGGTTGATAAGAGAGATAACCTCAAAGATCATGGGATATAAGAGTCTCATAAATCTAAGTGAAATAAAAGTGTTATCTTGACTTCAACCTTGTTTTATCTAATAAGGAGATGAAAGGAAGGGGTAATCATGAGGAATGACACATAACAATTTGATTTTATTCAAATTACAAAAAATATTATAATGGGAAAAAAGGAGGGATACAATTATATTAAATGTGATTCTTTATCATAAGAATGATGGAAATGGAGGAAAACATGATAACATAGATTATTGTGCATATTTCATCTAGCAAAAGAAGCAAAAGCTAAAGTTGAGAACAAGGATCAAGAACATGAAAAGGTGGTATTTTTATGAGGTCCAGGTCCTATCTAGTCTTACACTACAATTAAATAAAGTAAGGAAAAGATAAATAAAATAGATCATATTTTTTTTAGGGATGTTTGGTCCTATCTATGGTCTTACAAAACAACTCACAAAAGAAAAACCCAAGGGATGACAAAATAACATTGGAAAGAAACAACAATGAAAGAAAAAAATAGATAAAATATGGTTGTTTTGTGAGTAATTTTGCATCCTCTCTATGGTTTTATAAATAAACTAACAAAATAACAATGAGGTGTGAAAAACAAGAGAAAATACAAGAAGATAAAGAAGACTATGGTAAATCAAGAAACCAAAAGACCAAAAGGGAGGACTAAAGGTTTGTGAACAAGAGGGAAATGTTGTAGAGGGATAGACCCATGATTAAGTAACCTATAAAAAATGTTAGATAGATATAGATAAAAAAACATGAAAAGAAGTAAATGTTTAGGCAAAGTACTTTATAAGGAATTGAGCATTGGTGGGATCTTTGAAAATATGGCCTTCATTGGTTTGAAGATGTTAGGTGCTTAGACCAAGAATGTCTTTAACTAAATATGGTCCCCACCATTTTTGGATGCATTTACTTTTTTTCCATGGGTGTAATCTAATTTAAGGATAAAATCACCAACATCAAAAGTGTTGACTTTAACATGTTTGTTATGTTGTTCAGTGATGTGACCATTGTATTGGTGGTTATGTTGCAAGGCAAAAAGATGACATTCATCAAGAAGATCAAGGGAATGAAGGTGAGATCATGAAATTTTTCATTAATAATATTGCCATGAAGAGATACATAAAGAGAGGAAAGCTCAATTTATAAAAGAAGAATTGACTCAGAACCATATACTAGCAAAAATAGATTTTCCCCAGCGATAGTGGGTATGCTAGTCTAATAGACTCAAATTGCAAGGTAAAGATGAATATGCCAATACATGCAAGTTTCACAAATTATCTTTTAGATAATTTTTTTGGGAATTTTATTAGTGGCCTCAGTTTAACCATTAAATTCTATATGATAAGGCATGGAAAATTTGTGATTGATCTTGAATTTTTTACAAAGTTATTTAACATGTTTGTTTTTTAAGATACTACCATTGTCAAAAATGATGGTATCAGAAACACCAAAGTGGAAAATAATTTTTTTAAGAATAAATTTATAAATGGTAGGACCAATGATGTTAATGAGGGGCATGGATTATACCCACTTGGTAAAATATTTAGTAGCAGTGATAATAAAGACATGCCCATCTTGGGAGTGAAGAAGTTTACCAATGAGATCAAATCCCCATGTGGAAAATGTCCAAGGATATTAGATAGTTTGAATTTAAATAGGAGGTGAATGGATAAGATCATTTTGAAGTTGATAAGATGTACACTTTTTAGGATATTCAATTACATCATTTTCAAGAGTAGGTTAAAAGTAACCCATACATAGGCATTTACAAGATGTAGAATGTATGTTATAGTGACCATCATAAATGACCCCATGTGCTTGTTCAAAAAGATAAGGAACCTCATCTTCCATAAAAAATAGATTATGGTACATTAAACATTATGATAGTAAAGGATGTTGTGTCAAAATACATAATTGATAGCTTGTTTCTAAATGCATGTCTTTTAACAAGAGTCTAAATTAGGAGGATAAGTTTGGTGTTCTAAGAATTGAATGATTTCTTTAGACTAAGGACTTTGTCAAATGATAACAACCTCAATATGATAGATAAGTGAATCTATTGGTTGATTAAAATATGAGGATTTTCTTATTTTTATATGAAAATAAGGATTAAAAAGAACTTGATGTGGATGAAATAGAGAAGCTAAAAAGGCAAGAGAATCAACAATAGAATTTTGATCTCTAGGAATAAGCTCAATGGTAAAAGAGATAAAATCCTTAGCAAGAGTTGTTGTAATTTGATGATAGGTAATAAGGTTCTCACTTTTACATGTATAATCATCACCAACTTGATGGAAAATAAGCTAAGAATCACCTAAATCATGAAGGTATTGAATGTCTAAGTCAAGATCAAATATCATGCCTAAGATAAGAGCTTCAAAGTCAACCATATTGTTGGTGACATCAAAGGTGAAGCAAAAATATAAAGGAATGATCTTACCAAGAGAACTTCTAAGAATGCAACCTACCCCAGCTCCTTAAAGGCATTTATCACCATCAAAGTGAAGGGTCTAAGTATCCTCATGCAAGTCAACATTGATTTTAGGAAGCTCCTCAATAACTACCTTTGGTTTAGTAGTATCAGAGGGAGTGGAAGGTTATTCAATTTGATTGGCTTCAAGATCTATAGTAAATCTATGAAAACAATCTTTAAGAGAGAGATTAATTAAGACCTTCAATCTAAAGGATATTATCATTTGAAAGTTCATTTTGAAGGGAAGAAATGGCTAGAATGGGATATGTAGCAAGTTGGTCAACTATGAATTTTTATTTAATAGTTTTTTGAGTGACAATTTGAAGATCAAATTATATAGAGAGGACCATCCATTTGACAATTATATCTCCTACAAGAAAGGATTTTAAGAAGAAATGACTAAGGGGGTCAGAATGAATAATGATATAAGTAGTTTGGTAAAACATATAGTGATAAAACTTTTTAGCCACAAAATAGATAGGGAGGAAATCATGATTAATTTTTATGTAACATGTCTCATAGTCGATAAGGCCTTGTTTAATGTAGTATATATCATACTCTATTCTCGTATCATCTTGTTGGGCAAGCATTACCCCAACTGAATTATGTGTGGAAGAAGTATATAAAATGTAAGGTTTATCATTGAAAGGAAGATAAAGTGTGGGTAGATGAAGCAAAGACTTTTTCATGTTATAAAAGGATTTTTGACATGGATCCATCCATTATAAAGTAGTACCTTTCTTGAGAAGGGAATTGATGGAGTGAATTTGATATGCCATTTTGGGGATGAATCATCTAATTTCCCCAAGTTTGTAGAAATAAGTATGAATGTTAGGAATAGAATGAGGAATGTGCATGTTGATGATAACACTAATTTTGGTAGGATAAATTTCAATGATATAGAGAGAGACTAATAATCCTAACAATTTTCTATATGTGACTCTTAAAACACATTTGTAAGTATTAAGTCTAACTTTATATTTAAAGAGATGTTCAAAGATGATAGAAATATTAGAGAGATGAATTTCATGTTGTTTGTATTTAGAAATAAGATCATCCACATAGGTTTCAACAATTTTGTGAATGAGATAGTGAAATATGTGAGTCATTGCATGTTGATAAGTCATTCCAACATTTTTGAGGCAAGGGAATTTTGACATAGCAATAGGTGCCCCATTCTGTGGTAAAATTAGTCTTATGTTGGTATTTAGGAGTGATATGAATCTTATTGTATCCTAAAAACCATCCATAAGAGATAAAAGTTCATAACCAATTATGGAATCAATGATGACATTTATTGAAGATAAGGGAAAATTGTCATTGGGACAAGAAAGATTAAGATTTTAGAAATCAATACAAATGTGAATAACCATAATGACTTTATTTTGAGTGGAAACAATGTTAGAAACCCATTCAAAATAAACCATAAGTTTAATAAATTTAGCATAAATTTATTTGATGATTTCCTTATAACATAAGGTTGAAAATTTAGGTGGAAATTTCTTTGCTTTTGATACATAGGCTTGGCATCAAGATAAGTAATGATATTGTAAACCACAATGCTAGGGTAAATTCTAGGCATGTCCTCATATGAATAATTGAAAGCCTCATGACATTTTTCAAAGAATAAGCCAAAATTATCATGTTCAGTAGGTGAAAGCTTTTAAAAAAAATTAACCGGTCAAGGATAAGATGGGGTACCATATTCGATGTGAGTGGGCTCTTTGATAAACATGGCATTACCATCTTAAAAGTAGTATGTGGCATTAGGTAAGGCTGAAATTGGATTTTTTAAGGATCAATGCGAACAATGAAGTTGTTGAAGCAAAGAGTTGTATTTTTGAAATTTCAAAGTTTATGATGTTATTGAGGAAGTTGAGGTTACTAGGCATGAACTAACTTAATAGTGTCATCACTAGGCAAGATAAGAAGAGAACCATAATATTATACATCTAATTCAAGATCAATGATTTGATTACCATGGATATCATACTAAAAATGAATATGATGAACATTAATTGCCTTGGCATCAAGTGTAATTTTATGAGTAGAAGAAGTAAATAGAGTAGAAGAGATTGGTGTTTTGGTGGATTCGATGATGGTAGAAGGATTGAATGTAATGATTGTACCCAAAGGTGTATGGACTTCCAAAGATTATAGAAGCATAATTTTCTCTACCACATAAGGAGTATCAATAAGAGGATGATTGATGGGAAGTACATGGCCCTAAAGATCTAAGATATGAACCAAAAAAATGGTATGTACATCTTGATTAAAAGCATGGATTTGGGCTAAAGTTTTTTGGTAATGCTAGACATATAAGTCTCTAGATTGAGCTTGGGTTATGATATATTTGTCATCATATGTTGTAGAAATTATATAAGCTTCAAAATTATGGGGAGTTTTAGAAGGTGAAATCCCAATATTTTTGAATGTACGAGGGGACATGATGAGAGGATCTTGAAATAATCTACCCACTATAAAATCATTACAATTAAAGGCATATTATAGTAAATAAGGCTTATGAACATTGCATGGAGGGGTAAATTTAGTAATCTAATTAATAAGAGGAATAATATAGTCTCTTGTTAAGAGGTAAGGATGAAACCATTGCAAAATATATGGAGGAAACTTGGTAGTATTACAAGTGTATTGCAATTCATTAGGCTCATCATCAACAACATATGCAAGAGTAACTTGTAGATAAAGACTCATGTTGATGAACTCAAGTAAAGGATCATTGTTAATTTTAGGATTTATAGGAACATGATATTGAGGTTTAGCACTAGGAAGTTGGATACTCCATAGATTAGGATCAACTACATGCTTGTACCATTTTACATTATGTGAGAATTTAATACATTGAATACCATAAAATGTAATGGCCCTCATTTAATTATTCCATGGATGACCAAGGAGGATATTGTAAGATAAAGGAAGATCAAGGACCATAATCTTAATTTAAACTATTTTAGGTCTAATGGTTAATAAAAGCCAAATACAACCAAGTGGCTTTTGATTAGTCTTATAAAAACCATGACAAGTAAGATGATTTTGCCTAAGATGATCCTTATTATAACCAAGTTATTGTATAAGCCATAAAGATATGACATTAATACCATAACCTTCACCAATTAGAAATTTTTGAATAATAGTGGTATTAATGGCTACTTTGATAAAGAGTGGTAGATCATCGACATGAAAAAAAATTCATCATTAATCATGTCATCCTTAAAGAATTCAATAGAGGGCTTGGAATAAGGACATATGGTTTCAATGGTATTTAAATTAGTAGATTGATAATTAATAGACTGTGTTTCTTCCTTGATTGAGTATGGATCTTCAATTTCTATAAGTTGTTGCATAAGGAATTTATAATGATAGGATGAAGTGAAAACTAACTCCATAAGTGGAATCTTACAAGGCATAGAGTTGAGTTCTTCAAGAAAATTATAATGAGATTTAGAAGAACCATCATGAGTTTTAGAAGGTATATTAGTTTTATAAGGTATAGATGTGGTTGAAGGATTGGAAGGAGGAAGTTGTTCCTCAAGTACTTCTAAATCAACATTAGAGGTGGTAGTATCTTTAAGAAGTTGTTCTTCTAAAGATGGATTTTTAGGCCTGATAACAGGATCTTTGTGAGTTGGTTTACAATGATAATTGACCTTAGTAGTGTTAACATATTGAGATTTTTTATAATATTGGTTGTAATCAACATCAATGGCATAAAAATCCTTGATATTTTATTGACTATTAAAATAAGGTTTTCAGTTATTAGAGGTATAAGATTTAAAATTTTGTCATTTTTGGGAAGGAATAGTGTATTCTTTATGACAAAGATTGATCATAAAATCCTAATTTAATGAATCACCAAGCATATAAGAGACAAAAAATTTATTGATCCCTCTAAAAGATTCATGATAATGCCCAAAGTTAGCAAGGAACCAACCAAATAGATTAGGGTCATACCACTTAGGAGGAGCATTGGGATAGATGAAAGGTTTTGAGGGTGGTAAAAATTGTTTCATTTTTTAAACCAAATGAGGTGTATGCAAAGGTGAAGGAATATCATTTTTGGTAACACCTTATTTGGTTGGTGGAGCATTGATAGTGATAGCATTAAATGTTTGGAAAGATCCTCTAAGCAGTTTAGGATTAGGTTGAAATTTCTTCATAAGCAAGTCTTGACATTTATCATGATCAAGAACTTCATTAAGTGTTTGAGGAGCAAAGGTTCAAACCTTATATTTAAGAGTAGGAGTTAAAGCCATGATAAAGAGCTTGAATAAGTTATAATTAGTCATGTTATGGTTAGTTTTATGAGCTAAATATTTCCATATTTTAATAAAGTCATGAGTTAATTCAATGGGAGATTACTAAGCATTGATGAAGTGGCTAAGAAAATTTATGGGAATATCATTGTGTTGAAACTATTTGACTAAAGGATTAACTAAATCTTCAAGTTATAAAATAGAATGTTTGGGTAGTTGATTATACTATTCTAATACATCACTATTAAAAATTTTGACTAAGATTTTAGTAGTGGTGAATGTATTAGTTTGGATCCACTCTTTGTAAAGGTTGATAAAGGCTTTAAGAAATGAGGCAAGGTCTTTAGTCCCATCATATTTGATAATTGGAGATATATTACCAATATCAATGAAAATAATGAAGGGAGCTAAAGGATCATTTTTAATAGTTTAAAGAATCTTGTTATTCATTATGGGTTAAGGAATAACATTACCTAAGGCATCCTTAACAGGTGGAGGAATATAATTAGGATTAGCTTAAGGATGAATAGTTAGAGGTTAATTAGACACATTGATTAGTTGTTGTTGAAGTTGAATCATTTGGTTGGTATTAGAATTTTGCATAATGTTCATTTTTTGAATGACTTGGGATAAAATTTGGGTTGTATTGAGAGGTGGGTTAGTGTTTGTAGGAGCACTCCCCATATTGGTATTAAGGGGAGGATTGATATAATAAGGATTAATAATGGAATTGTTAAGTAAAGTTGTATCAATCACTCCCACATTAGTTTGAATATTTCAAGAAGTTTATTGGTGAGTATAGAAAGGATCAGATCCATCAACTTCATCTTGAGGTGTTATTTGTACCATGTTATAATTCATAGATGAAGGAGGAGAAGAGGTGACCCAAGAGTGATGGTGATCTTGGAAGGAAAAGAGAGGAAGAAATGAACATCCCATATAGTATCTAAATGGATTCAAGTTATCCAAGAAGATTATGATAGGATATTTCATTCTAACTAAAGAGAGATGAATAGAATGCAAAACTAGAAATATAAAGAATTAAATTAATGAACAAGGAAAGAAAAATATAGTATAGGGTCAACTAGGTCAACCAAGCATAAAAAATATGACCTATAAATTATACAAGGTCGATTGAGTCAATCTATATAGGGTCAACAGAGGTAGGAAAAAGATGAAAAAGAAATTGAAAACTATATAGGGTTAACTGGGTCAATATAGTATAGTGAATATGGGCTAAAAAAAAGGTATAGGGTCGATTGGGTTGACCTAATACAATAGATAGGGAGAAAGAGATAGATGATAACAAGTTATATGTTGAAATAAGATAATTTTTGTAACTAATCTAGGAAAGTAAGAGCTAAAAGGAAAAAAATAGTCAATTGGATCAACTTTGGCCAATCTAATTGAGGAACACAAAAAAAACTTACAATTACACTAACTAATGCAAGTTTTAGAACACATAATTGAACAAAGAGTAAGTAAACAACTTGAAAATTAAAGCTAACTAATAAGATAACTTGATTTTTAACTATATTATTAGGAAATGATTTTTAGTGTGATTAGAATTTGGATATAAGCAAGGTAATAGATAAAAATCTAAGGATGGTTTCAAGTAGTTTAGGATAAAAGGGATTGTCTTACCAATGATATAGTCTTGGTATTAGGGCCTACCCCCTCACTTAACACACTATAGTGATAAGGGTGTTGGGTGCTTAGCCAAAATATTCCATTAACCATGCTTTATACTTGATTAGAACATCAAGTCAGCTTGCCCCTTGGTGATGAAATCTAATGAGGTTAGCCTAGGGTAGATAAAATGTTAAAGTTATTTTTTATGTTTTCTTGATTTGGTCATGTGTTCATAAAATAAAAATAGTGAAACTAAGTGATTAATTTAAAATACCCTAATTAAACTATGTGAACTATTCTAAGTATGCAAACAACAAGAAAAGAAATGTGTGAGATAATTACTAATAAATATGAGGTTAATTCCAAATTTGAAATAAGTTATAAAATTGACACTATATGCATATAATATAGAATAAGGTCAATAGCATCAAACCTATACTATGCAAGTAAGGTCTAAAAATGAACTAGTTTGGTAGTGTCAATCTAGGTATTTTATATAGCATATAAAACACAAAAATAGTTTGGTAGGGTCGATCCAGTTAACTATGTAGGGGAAATTTTAAAGACTACCAACTATGAAAGTAAATATAGAAAAGAAATTAAAAAAATAAGTATAAAGGAACCTTGGTGGATCAAAAATTCAATGAAGAAAGATTTATGATAAAGAACCTTAAAGTATGCTTAAGAAACCTACAAACTAGGTCGATAAGATCAATCAAGCTATACAAGAACCTATTACAAAGTGTTGAAACTGTAAGGAATTGATTGGGTTGACCTAGTAGGCCAAACTAGGTGTTTTAAATGCTAGAAACCTATACTAGGTTGACTAGGTCCATCCAATTGCTTATTCCTAGAAACCTATGCATAGAGAAAAATAGCTAGGTCAATGAAATCAATCCAATAATATATGATAAAAATGATGATAAAAAAATGAAATAAATATTTCAAGGGTTAGTTTTACATTAGTTTCACCAAAATATAATATGAAGGTGAATCCAAAGTTAAAGCTAAAACTACAAGAATGAAGAAAATATGGAAATGTGAAGACAACCCAACCAGTGATGTGATAGGATTCACATTAGGTTCACCAGAATGTATGCATTCAAAACTTTATCATGTCTATAAATCAATCATATATTAGATAAGATAAATCATACCTACACTTCTAATTGGGGATACACTTGTTAAGAAGGAGCATGACCAATATGGGGATCTACTAGACCTGATTAAGGGATCATTTGTCATAACATATCATACTAAGAAGGGTTTCAAAGCCTACAATATAACACAATCTCACAAAAACCTTAATGGATTCCTAAGGTTTAAAACATTCACTCTATTCTAATAACAAGAAACTAAACTTAATCTAGTGACCACCAAAGCTTGTGGCACAAAGTGGGGGTTCGATAAAAAAAACATGTATATGGAACTTAAACTAAAGTAAGTATGAGTATCAATAACATAAAATATGAAAGATAGTATTATTCGAGCCAAAGATTATGCTAATTCTATCTACTAAAATAGAGGAGAATAAACTTAGAATATACTTACCTAAATGTGAAGATGTTGAGACTCAATCTCTCCCTTGGCCAAAAGGGATTCACAAGAGGATGTTGTGGTTTGTAAGGATCACTAGGAAAGGTAAAAACATTCAAGACTTATCCGCAATACTAGATTTTCCAAATAAGAAACCTAAGGTAAGTCTTCTCAAGTATAATGGTGGAAGAGCAGATTGTGAATAAACATGAGTGAATAATAACTCTTGCTTGCACATATGAATAATGATCAAAATGATCTTATATTTATAGGTAGATCTTTTCCTAAATCCTTCTATGAATATTGACTATATAAGGTTTACCCAGTCAACCTAGTGTGTTTTTAGGGACAAACTATTAGGTCTAAGCTAGGTTGGTAAAAAGGATAACAAGCTAAGAAAATAAATAATATCCCTAAACTATACTATGTTGACCCAGTTGACCCAATACAATTAACTATCTAAAAGGGGATTAAGACAAGAAAAAGAGGAAATAAAAGAGGAAGAGACTGAAGGAATACTCAAGGGATGAGAAGTAGCTTAGTGAAAGGTTTTGGGATCTAGTTATATTGGTAATAATGTGGCAATAAGGGACAACAATCTTGTAAAACACCAAAGGTCTGCCCACCCCTTTCCTGGTGCACCCCTTAGGGCATGCACTCAAAGAGATTGAGTCTCTATGGGTTCCTAAAAGATGTAAAACATTTGTATTTGATAAAAGGTTGAAAATATTATATGTATACAGTTCTTGCATAGTTACATTTGAGTTTGTTTTGACATATTACATGTCTCATGCCATTAATATAGATAGATAATGGGATATTTAGTTGCATAGAATGGGCATTGAAAATTATCAAAAAATGAGCTTATTTTTATGTGGTTTCAACCATCCTAAATTTGATGGAATGACATTTTGATACTAAACCAAATATCAGGAGATTTAGGGATTTCATTTCAATACTACATACTCTATAATTAATGGATGCATGTAATTTTTGGGTGATGGTCATCACTAAGGAGGTAGGAAAGTACATAGGAATATTCTTTTATAACTATGGACTCTTGACCAAGTAGAAAATGATTATCTTCTTGAATTGGTCTTTGTGCTTAAGAGACACATGACATGATTTGGTGGACACTAGACCATCTAGTTAGGTGGATTAAGTTTGGTGAAGACTTGGAAAAAAAATTCCAACAATATGTTAGGCAGTCAAATGGCTTTGGGTGCTAAGTGACCACTAGCTCACAATTAAGATATTATATACTAGATCAATGGGACTTCTCCATCATCTTATAAATATTCATCTTAACTTGGATGAATTAATAGATAAGTTTTTTGATAAATTGACATTGGTTCTTAAGAGTAATAATATAGATCACCATGAGACATTAGATTGTTGTGTTGACTTGGGATTTACTAGGTTTAGTGAGCAATCCTTTCAATAAAATTGAGCATTACAACTAATATGATAGGATTTTATTGATATTTATCTCACATTTAGTGAGGAATTTGAGAATGAATGGGGTAAATTTTAGTGAGGCCATCACATTTTCATTAGTTTCTGACTCTTTCCTTATTAATAGTTATAGGAAGGGTTTGGGCATAGTCCTTCACTAAGATGAAAGGTTTATCTTGATAGACCATAAAGGGTTACAAAGACATTAGGGACATTCTTGGTGTGTGTAAGGGGCTAATATCATCATTGTATTATTCATGGGTTCTCCCTTCAAATATATATGTTTACATAAAAGTGATGCTATATATTTTATTCATCTTGTGTGATGGATTTTCCATTTGGATGGCCTTATTAGGGACCCTCATGTGGGTCACTTTGTTTTCACCTATTCTTATGGAGAATGATGATTGTCTCATTTTTTTAGTGAGATATGTCTTGATTTTATCCACATATTACAGTGATTTTACATTGAAGTTAGATGTTAATGCTTATTTGAGAGGAACATATGGGTCTTGTGTTGCATTTTGGCACCAAGATGGTGTGATCATCGACTTAATAATGTAATTACTATATAAGAGTGATATTATTACCTAATATTTCATGATTTATCAATTCCCAGGTAATAAAAATCATTTTTATATGTTTATATCTAAATTTTGTGGTCAAAAACCCCTTTGAGGTTATAACACCACTTTTCTTGGAGTATTAGTATAGAAAAACCCTTTTATTAAACCAACGATGGCTCAAACATGGCTTTTTTGATAAGTATATTTGAGAGGAACATGATTTGTTTTCCCTCTTTACTAATAATTTTTTATCATACCTTCCTAATTGTGTAAAATAGTGAATTTATCAATGTACCCATGATAGTTTTAGTTCCTTGATAATAGTGAGATAATTTTCTCATAGAGAAGTTTTTTTTCCATGGTGGTGAACCAAGTTAAGTGGGTTGCCTATGATTGTTGATAACATTAATGAAAGGGAAGTTTATTTTGGATTTAGAGTTAGCCTTAAATCTTGAGTGAGTGTACCTCATTATTTTTTAAACATGCTCATAATAAGAGTATGATTTTACTTTTATAGCTCGTATACTAGTTACCTAAAACATTCAATTTAGCATGGATTATGGAATATAATATTTTATGGGTGTTGAAATTTTAAGGTGATCCTCATATATTGATGCTAACCATTATATCTATTTTATAGTTCATGTTGTATAAAACATAAAAAATTTAATTGAATGCAGTACTATATTAGATGCATGCATTAGTTCTTATGAATTGTAGTGCCTTATTTATTGAACCACATCATATTGTTGTATAGATTTTGAGGCATGTATCATATTTATTTATGTATTTATGATGAGTGAATGTGTTTCACATCCATGATTATTTGGATTTTTTTCCTTAGAGGATGCATTATAGAGTGGTGTTATTTACATAATCATCTAGGAGAGTCAATTATACCTTAAAACCTTATATGATGTATTTTTCTATTTATTCACAAGGTTGTCATTAGTTTTTATATGATTTTTAATGTGAGAGTGTGATTATATATACTATATAAAGAGATTTATTATCAAGGAAAAATAATGAATATGACACATGAGCCTTGGAATTTGCGATGTATATTAAGGACCATTTTGAGAGTGGGCTGGTCATACAAGTGTGTGTCCTTAAGGGGAATTTGTACCCTTCTTAGAGTTTGTAGCCACTCATTCAATTAAGGATTTTTGAGTGATTATGTGTATTATTTCATCTATATTAGTACCTAACATAGTTCATGAGTTTCATGAATAAGAGGTCTTATAACCTTCTTTATTACCTTAGATAGAGAATCATTGGTGATGGTTAGATATTTTTAATTTAAAAAAATCAATAGGGGAAACTTGAATTTTTTGAAGTAAGTTTTTTAGAGTATGATATGATGCTCACCTAGGTAAGTTTGTACTTGTTTGATGGAGTTTTGTGCCATGAGAATGGTAATTATAGAGGTGGTGATCTCAAAAGACCACTTAGAGATTGATACCACCCTTAAGTGGTCGGAATTATCCTCATAATGGAGTGTAGTTTGTGATGTTAGTGTTTTCCTTTATGTTAAGATGTTTTCTTATGAAATTGTTACACTCAACATACCCCCATCTATTTTTTTTAATAGGGGCCCATTTCAGCCTGAAAGGAACTATTTGTGATGAGGAAATCATTTACTTATTCATTAGTATTTGATAGGATAGGATTTCCAAAAGTCCATATGTTTTGGTTTCTTATTATGAATATGGTCATTCTAATATTAATTAAATTTATATTTTCTTTGCTACCCATGTTTCTATTGCTTATTTTATTTAGGATAACATATTAATGGATTTTGTAAGTTTCCTAAGTATGCAAGTTTTCCAAAGTTAGACTGAGTAAATTTCCCTTCAACATTTTTGGTCTTCAACACTTATACAAGTTTTTATACATTGGCATATTTTACACTTAAACCTTATATAAATCGGTGCCATGTGGTGTTATCCTTATAACTAATGAACATAAAGATAATTATAAACTTTTAAAATACTTTTAAGCAAGTAGAATACTAAGATGATGACACATGTACTAATATCACTCACTCAATGACTAATAGGATCATCATTTAAATATATGAAAGTTTTAGGAAATTAGAAAAATGACAATCATTCATTTGTCACAATCCCACAAGCCCACTACCATCAAAATATTATGGAATGTTTTAAGTCTTCTAGGTAAATGAAGCATTGATATGATGACACATGTCATCATCTCATTAACCTAAATCCTACAAAAATATAAAATATGGTATGATACTCTAGGTAAAGCATGATCATAGGATTTTATCAAGTGTCATAATACCACAAGCCCAAAACATTATGAGGGTAATGAGAAAGAAAAAAGAGACCAATAACAGGAGGATGGAGAAGTTTCACCACATGTCCCTAAAATGACATATTGGTTGATTAATATAGAGGCAATACTTATAGAAGAAGTTAGATGATGAAAAGTGTCAAGAAAAAGTGAAATAACACTTGGGGTAAAAGAGGAAAAATCCACCTAGCATTAGGGTTCACAAAAGGTAACACTTCACTAGCCAAATTCAAAATATTAAAATAGGAAACAATGAAGAATGAAAAAGCCATTGTTGACATTAATATAGATGAATTGGCCAAATAAATTTATTCAATTTAGTGTAACTAATGAATATAAGAGGTGATACATGCAATCTCACCTCTTAAGTGAACAACCATTGTAGGGTTTGAACATTACACTAATACAAAAGTTCCATAGTTATAGATAACCAAAGCTTAAGCTGATAACCATGTATTTTTATTTATGCCTTAAACCCACCCCATTCCCATCTTCCATTGCAAGGTTTGAATAATACAATGATACAAAGTTTGATGAAGTTTATCTCAATCATGAATTCAATTACTTATCTATATGGGAGGAGATTGAGGTAGTAAATCCTTGTGTCCTTGAGGAGAAACTCTTGACCTTTACATAAATATATAATATGATTTTGTGGAAATTAAATCAGTTGGACTACCACCTTTACATAAATATATAATATGATATAGCGATAAAACTAGAGGTAATTCTCTGCATTGACCTAGTCTATTATTTATTTGTAAATGGAAAAATTGCTGGTAAAATTATGCATTTTTTATTAATGCAACACACATGTGGTATATTTTAGTATGAATTTCATTTATAATTAATACCAACTTCTTACCCACAAATCACCTTATAACCAAGCCCTATTCAACCAATAGATGTATAAAAATAATGTAACCAATATGTTACAAGAATGAGAAAGTGACCAACCACCTTCATTGTCAAGGGTCTCATCTCTACTATTCTAAATGCCATTTTTAGGCTAGGGATCAAAATTTCCATAGCCTTATTAAACATTTTTTATGGTTTCCCAAGAATAACCTATGTCAATGAGGTTTCGATTACCCTTCTAGACACTATCCTCATATCCACTACTATCATTACCATAGGATAAATCATTGGTGTTAATATGATCCACCAATTTAATATCTCAGATAACCAACCTAATGGAAAATTTTATATGATGTCTTATCTAGTGGATTCTATAACTAAGATAATGCACTAATATTTTGAAGAACCCTAGGAACCATCCTATGAGTATCCCAATAATTGAATTTGTGATGAATTTAATATTTTTCACATCCACAAATTTAGAAAAAACATGGCTAAGGTAATAAAGAATTTATATCCAATGGTATACCAATATATTTATGGTATGGATATGTGTAGATTGTCTAACCATATCAAAATAACTATTGAAAATATTGGTAATTATTAGTTTTATCTAAAATGCATAGTTATCAAAATAGAGGGGACCAAGACCCTTCCCATGTATCTTCCTCATTTGGTGTTAGATAATGTGGTAGAACATGAATTTTTGGTTGTATTGGTATATTTTGTGGATGTTACACTAAAAAAATGCCAAATATGAGAAGTCTAATTGATTTCCATCAACATTGGTCATATTTAATATACCAAATGGGAACATTTTCACTTAATGGGTAGGACCAAAACATTATATGACTTCAAGTGGGAACCCTATAGGTAATTGTATCCAAATAATAGAGTTAGGAACCACCTAAAAAAAGTCAAATCCATAGTGAATTTTGACTATATACATGTATCCTATCCACATGATGAGGTATTCATAGATGATCTAAATGACACAAAGGTTTAAACAAAGATGAAAAGGATAAATATGTCCATGGTGGTGGCTAGTCATATTCAGTAAAATATAAATACCACAAAGGAATATGTTTTAAGAATTGAGAAAGGGCACTAGACTTCAAATCCCTCTTTAGGAACCCTCTCATGGGTTGAGATTAAAGGACATGAGAAGGATGGTTCATCTGAGTTGACATTTATGGTGGTAGAATAAGATATAATCTAGGATCATTCTCTTCATCTCACCTTATTAATCACCATTGCACTGACAATGGTTGTGTCCACTCCTCCTCACCTAGTTGCCACCACATTGAGTATTAAAAGTATAGTTTAGTCTAGTGGACCATTCTTTATGCCACTATTTCCTCTTCTCACTATGGCATTATATATAAGCATCCAATCTTTCATCCCACCCATTTATCATATAGCCCCATCACTATCCCCAATCCAAACCCTTGCATTACCTCCTCCATCAATTTATCCATCCTATAGACCAATGTCCACTCCCCCAAGTTTTTCTCTAGTAACCATTGATACCCTCAGCTCATCACCATTTGTTACCCCTTCATATTCACTTGATAATGCTTCCCCCCTTTCAAAATTAGATTATACTCATAATAGACCCTCTCTTATGTATAATAAGAAGTATAAGGCCCCTTCAGTTTCTCCTTAGGGAATACCAACATAGGAAACCCATGAGGAAAAATTAGGGGAGGAAATGAATAAGGAGAAGGTTCCAAAGAATTATAACCATTGAAGGTATTGTATAAGGAGTGATATAATAAATAGTAATGTAAATATCATACAAAACATCATTGTTTGAGAATATTAGTGAGACCACTGAAAGTTATCTTAGAGATGAATGGTTGATAAAAGAATAAACTTAGTGAGGAGAAAGGAGACACTAGGGTTTTAAAGACTAGTTCAATCTCAATTGAACTATTACAAAGTTTAGATGGAGATATGAAGTAGATTTTAAACCTCTAAATTCAACACAAGGGTGCTTAATGAGAATTTATCTAGCACTATCACCACCAAACACAAAAGTCCTATCTATAATAACATCCCCCATAGTTTCTTATACATAAAGGGTAAGTGTTTACGTTCCTCATTCCCTATCTATTATTGAAACTACTATTATTATAGCTACTTATGTGGTAGTTTCTTACCATATAATAGAATACAATACTACCTAGGAAACTATAGTGCCAATTTTTCAAACCTTAATCCTAATCCCTCTAACCAAGACTATGGCAGCCCCATCCTAGCTTCCATAGGATCTATTAGGAATTCTTATACATATATAATGGATTATGTAAAAAATTGTCTTACAACCCCTTCCACTTATTAATTATTAGATTCTATAAGCCATAAAATTCTTGGGTACAATAAATAGGTATAGTTTGAGAGTTTAGTCTCCACCATTTTTGCTTCCCTAGTCATTCCTCCATAGCCATCCACCCAATTAGACCTACCAATTGGAAAAGCAACCTAAGCATAATCTACCACTATTACATCAGAAAAAGTTTGGATAAAATGAAGCTAATGATTGACAAAATGGCACCCAAAAAATTCATTGGATTGACCAAACTATTATTGGAATTTGGGAGTAGGTTTTGTTATAGTTGTCACATAACTAGCATTGTGATCAGTTGATAGTCTCTCTCCATAAAGTGACCTCATCAAAAGTACATTAAGTGGATTTATATCTTATATGATGTTAAGTAAATGTTCCTAATTATCATAATTATGTACCGTTAGTGTTGATTCACCTACTTTCCTAAGCCTTCATAGGATGGTGTATTTTACTTTATGTTAATTATACAAGTTATATAAATGTATTGACCTTATGTTTCCATGTGTTTAAAATTTTATCCTATTTGGGGAAACATGTTGTGGGATTTATCACTTACATGTTGGTAAATGTGTGATAGTCTTAGAAACTTTGATTTTCAATGCATAATTCATATTATGTTAGGGTATTGAAGAGTTATGTTTTAAGTTTGTTGATACATTATCTACCTATTCCCCACTTATGGTATTCTAGAGCTAAATTATTCATTATTATTCTATCTAAAATTTTGAATTTTTCCACTTTATGTGGCATCTCTTGAAATTATTTTGGATCTTTATTGGGATTTTTAAGTTGATTAGAATCATATTTTTATGGTTTTCCTTGCTATGTATTCTAAGTCTATTTAACCATTTATTATTTTGAGCCTTTATTGAATGTTTAAACTCCTAATTTTATTACTTATCTTCAGTTTTGGATTGAATTGGATTGTTTATCCATTTTAATATTAATTATTGTGTGGTTTATTTTGGGTTTTTTCAACCTTTTCATTTATTCTTCTCTCTGGATTGAGCTAGGATGCTTAGTTGATTTTAATTTACTCAATTAGATTGGTAAATTTTCAATTTGTTAAAGTTTGTTATTTTGATGAGCCATTTTTGGTACCTTTCACCTTGAGTGAGTATGGGACTAGTAGGTGAGAATTATCTTATTAGCATTAGAATATGAGAATAACTTTTGATGAGCTATTAATATTGGAAAAAGAGCTAACGAGGAGATCAAATCCTTGGAGGGGCCTAGCAAAAGGACGAGATAGAGCTCAAGAAAGAAAGCTATGCAAGAGGGAGCCATGTCAGTGGCTACTACCATTTAGGATAATGTTGTGAAAGGTAAAGAAGCAGTGAAAATGATTTTGGAACTGGAAGAATAGTCTGGTTCTTCTAGTTGGTTGTGTTATCTGGTCATGTTTCATGGTTTTTTGTAATCTTTTGACTATGGTGTATCCAGGTCTATGTAAAACTTGGGTTTTGACTTATGGTCTTTCAGGTCCATATAAAACCTATTATTTCTACTTCTCTATAGTAGATTTTAGGTTTTGCCTGTGGTTGTAAATGCTTCATCTTTCTATCCTTGTATCAGGGTTTTGGGGTCCCTTCAAAACCTATTTTTACCTTAATCTAAAACTTTTGATATTGTTGCATATCTTGTTGATTAATTTGAGAGGCATTATCATGTATGTTTTATGATTACAAGGTTTTAAGGATGATGTGAGATTTATACTTGTGTTTATGTTTATATTAAAATATTTTTACTCATAAATATAAAAGTGGTGTAGATGGGTCATATTTTAATATTGGGTATACCTTGATATGGTTTGTTAGATTGGGTGTTTTGGCATAAGGAAAAAGGTCTAAAATCATCCCAATGTGTTATGTGATTGAGGTTTGGGAACTAAGAAAAGAGTATAAATTCCTCCCAAGTTTTTGATGTGATTGGGGTTTTGACATTGGTTAGACTATATAAATTAATCATAATGGATTGATTTTATTAGGGTTGGATATTGGGACTAATTTCCTAATTCGTCCCAATGTATTATGGAAATGTGGCTTGGGAAAAGGTGATATAATAATCCTAGGACCTCTTATTTTAACTCTATGAAGGGTTTGAAAAATGATGATGAAGTAAATTCATAGAGTCCTAATTACATGGTTTCATTGATTGGAAAGCTTAATTATTGATTGTTTTATGAATTAAGGACCTCTTATATGGGAATGATATCTTATGGGTGATATTGATGGAATTTATGTGCTTGAAACAAATTTTATTCATATTTTTCATAGTAGGAATGGGAAAAGAAGGAAATGAAAATGCTTGGTCCCCTAAGATAATATAGAATAAAATTAAACTAAATCAAATAAATCCTTACCTTATACTTGAACATGAAACTTGACACATTGTAAAACATGGTATAAATATTAGGTAATAACTGAAGAAAACCAAATAATATTTAATAATGAATTCTAATAAATTATCAATCATATATTATTTAACAAAATTTTAAATTATGCCTTGAATAATGATTCATCCTATGGTGGAGGTAAATTATATTTAGCCATAGATATTTTAGAGTTTTAATGTTGCATTTTGTGATATGTTAATACATATATGAGATCATTGAATTAGAGATACTAGTGAATTTAATTATTAGGAGTCATAGAGATTGTTATAACATCATTAAAACTTTACTTTATAATTTATATGAATTCCAAAAGGAATTCTATATAAGGGGAGGGGGTGTGAGGCCCCAATTTTCACAAAGCTAGTTTTGTTGGATTTTGTTTATTAAAGTACACATGTATTTTTATGACATAGTATTTATTATATTTGAGATATGATATGATTATTATAAAATTATTAATAAGATAAAGGATTTTATTTTCTAAATGCTATTAGTTTCTTACATGATTACTATTTAAATTTTCGTTATTGATGATTTCACTTTGATTATTAAGATGCATACTACACTATAGTATTAGTTGAGATAATAATTATTTATCAAGTGATCAAGATTATGGATACATGGATGTTATCATGTTTATATTATCTCAAGTGTATTATTGAGATGTTATATCTTAGTTTTTCTACATATTCATTTTGTATTGATATATATTATTGGATATGTTTCCATTTAGTAGCTTCAACTACCTAGGATAGTGAGAATTTATGAGTAAAATAATGTTTAGGTGATAGGGGAGGCCATTTGAGGTTAATAATAATATGTAAAGTATAAATACACCATGGATATTAGTTGTGTAGTGGATTCATGTCTCCATTAATTTTAAATCCAATACTATTATTCCATTTATCTTGGTCTTGAGTTTAAAACTCTTTGACCCTAATATAACCATTCACAACCCTTTGAAACAATTAATCCATTTTTAAAATACCTTAAAACTAAAATTAAATTTAAATAAACTCATATTTTTAAATGTTTAAACCACTTAAATGGTTCCTCAACCAAAAAATTGAATGGGAATTTAGACCCATGTTTGCAAGTTGATAAAAAATGAAATAGAGGTCGGTATAGGTGTCTTTAAGACCCATTTTGACCAAGGGATGTGATAAGAAACTTTTAGAGTGTTTAAAAAGTTTTATGACAACCCATGTTCCATTTATGGCATGGAGAATAGATAAATTTTAGAGATATGGCCTAGCCTTGCTTACCCACATGGGTGTGTAAGGTTAGTTAATGTTTATAGATGCCATTTCAGAAATAGATAATGAATGGGAAGGGAAAAGTTTCACCTTCAAATTATCTAGTAAGTTGAGTTCTATTTCTATAAGAAAATGGAAATCCTTCCTTGAAGGAATCTTTGGGTCATTTTCAAATTAGAGAGTTAAAGATAGCTTGAGGAAATAAAGGTTGAGCTTATAGGGTGAGGAAATCTTGGTTTTAGGAATGAGTTATCTTGATTCAAAAACTTGTATAAGATCCCATTTGTGTAAATTCAAGTGGTAGAGATAAGATAGGATTTAATGTTATGTATGCATGTTTAATTTTACTATTTTATATAGAAATATCTCTTCCTTTCTTGCATTATGCTTTCAAAAGGATGTATGACCATTCGGCTTATTCTCTTTTCTTATTGGTTTCCATGGTTGATAATATGTCCACAATTAGTTATTTGTGTTTCATATTTAGGAATGGAGATGAATAATCCATCCATTTTTGTTGTATTTTTTACAACCCATTTTATGATTTAAGTTTGTATTGTTATGCTACATAAATGGATTTATATTGCCAAGATGGTATGTTCCTTCATGAGTATGTTTTTCAAATTAAAATAAGTTATAAGTCCTCCTATGAAGCTAAAATGAATGGTTTTTGGGTAAATGGAAAACCTAATATTTCTAAAGACCTCCCATGGAAAGGTAGAATGGTTTAGACAAGGGAAGCACTCCAAAGTCTTCCTCTGACCTTGTAGTGTGTAAAGTGGAAATTCTCATCCAAAATGGGTGATTCTGGAGTCTTGATAAGTATTAGAACTATTTGTGGTTTCCATATGTGTATTAAAATTTTCATATGAGTGTTATTATAATATTTTATGTGAAAGCCTCTTATTGTAATACATTTGTTAATTGAGACTCCTAGGTGTACATTCTAGTTGAGTTTGTTACATTTCAATTACCCACTTCTTTCATTTATTATATTAACTTAACTTGAACCATTGGTGTTATTTATGATTAGAAAAGGGATTAAAAATATTATGGGTGCCTAAAATAGTCATCTAATGATGGAAAAGGGATGGGAGGTGATCCCCTCCTTGGCTTGGCCTTATAGGTGCACATGGGAGCTTGCTTGGAGACTATATTGACATTCATTATTTTTTAAATATAAATGTTAAATCAAATTATAAGTGTCTAATTTAAATATGTTTGCATATATGTTTAATTTTTAATCAATGTGAAAGATAATAAATGATTTTTGATGTACATATTATAATAACTCATGCATTATTGTTTCAATGAATTTATATTTGAATGAAGATAAGGAAAAATTAGTGTAATAATATTTTTATGAATTGAAAATTAAGTTGGAAAATCAATATGAACAATTCCATTTTTTCCATAGTATTTCAAAAAGGAAATTAAAATTTTGTTCCATATTGCTCACTTTGCATGTATTCCATTAAGTAAAAGAAGGGATAGTTTCATTCAAACAATTTTTATAAAATACCAAAATTTCTAAATTTTAATAAATTAATTTTAATTAAAATTGGGATTAATTAAGGTTATTATTCATTTAATGGATTAATGTTTTTATACACGGTTTAATTGTTATGATTTTTTGAATATAAACTACTAAACTTTCCCTAGTTCCCTTTTTGTTTTTATTAAGATTTGTATAAAATTTATAATGTAATACATGATATAAAAGTTATAAAATAAATTATAAATTTAATATTATAATTTTTATGACCTATTGCATTTATTTTCATAAATTTTTGGATTATGTTTTGATCTATATGATTTTTTATAAAATGGGTGCATGTAGGGCATATAATAGTTAGACAAGCCCCTTTTAAGGGTAAATACCACTTTGTGTATGGAATCCCAAGAATTTAATATGTCATCCACTTATATTTATGAGTCCATTATATTTCTCATCATAACCAAGTACAATCTCCCTTCTCAAAATGGATATATTATACATTTATGCATTATTTCTAGTCTAAAGTAGAGAATAGGTACTTTTGTCACCAAATATTGCACCCTAGATAATATTTTTCAAGCCTCCTCTAGATTTTGGAAACATGGGAATACTTATAGGTATGTGGGTTTACATATAGTAGAAGTAGAACTCTAGGTTTAAGGGCTAGCTCCCTGAATTTACCTTGAAGTGTTTAGCACCTACACTAACTATTTGTTTGTGGGAAAAATGACAAAAATTTCCATGAAATAAATATAATATAAGAGGGTGATACAAAATAAGTACTTAAATAAGACCATCATACTTATTTCACTAAGAAGCAAGACATACAACACTAGCTTCAAAGTCCTAGAATGCTCTAACATTAATATTTCAATATGGAGGTGATATGCATGAGGGATATCCAAGGTAAGTGAACCATAGACTAGTTTCAGAAACTAAGGCTACTTTACACTTAAAAATATACCAATACACTTTAGAACACTTCATATGACCTTCTATAGTGAAAAAACTTGCATCAAACATGGAAAGATTGAGAAAAAGTAAGGATAGATGAATATCACATAACTATTCACTATACATCTCTTCACACACTTATGAAATATTATATACGAACTAAAAATATGTTTTATTTATTTTTCAAATGAAAACTACAACATAAAACCAATAGGGATTCACCATATGTGGTGTGGAATTAGTATACAAGAGCTGAAATGGCTAGTACTTATAGAAAATGAGAGGAAAGAGAAGAATGAAGTCCAGGAGTCACTAAATATTAATAAATCTAATAATTGGAGTTTCATATACAAGATAAAGGAAAATTCAATAGACCATGCAAGGTATACTTGTAAAAATGTCCCTCAAAGTCATGAAACTCCTCAAATATGGTGTAGAACTCTTCAACTTACTTCTTGGAAACTACCTTCATCATTTGGCCTTATTTGAGTGTTCCAAAATATAATAGGGATAGATGAGATGATTGAAATGTGAAGGGTGGATTATAAAAAATCCCCAACGTAAATTTTTTGTGTCCCTCTTCATTGAAATTCTTTTGGACATGAATTATCACTACCTATAGTCATAATCACTCTCCTTTTAGTCACTCTTCACACTTGGCACCAAAGAGGTCTTGAATTTACAATCTAATCCATAAAAAAGGTGAAGTAACACATATTAGTATCCCCCATTCCCTTATATCCATTAGTCATACCTTAAAATTCCTCCCAATTGGAGTTTTCATCTTTTCACTTCTTGATCACTCCTTGTTCACTATGCCAATTTGGACTGGTTGAGATGAAGGTACTAGGAAAGGTACTTGTGAGCTTAGTTTATGAAATAAATGTATATCATAAGTTGTATTAGGTTCCAATATTCCTTAAAAAATTATTTTTATCCTTGGAAACCTTTATATATCTTCACAACACATAAAACTATCAATAAAACTAGTTTTACACCCTGTCCAAATAGGTAGGGTGGAAGACAAATTGATGAGAAGTATCCCTTGGGAGTCCTCTGAACCATCAAATCACTTTCATACTAAAAATTTCCAATATTAATTCTTATTCATCTTTCCAATTGGGTCCTTAGCAAGGGTTTTAGGTATTTATAACCCTTAGCATTTGTTCATAAAGGTCTGGCATTCAAATTGTTAAAAATTCTTCAAGATTCAAGTTTGGTACCCTCTTCAACTTATCCCATTTCCTAAAACACCAATGCTCAACATCCATGCTATTTTGAGATTCAAAACATGGCCTCTTTAGTCCTCCAAGGCATTATATGCAAGCTTGAGTATAATGCCTTGGAGGACTATAAGAGGTATTGTATACAAAGATAAGGGGTTTTTATACAAACCAATGGTTATTTCCCACATTATAAATACCCATGAAGGTTATCCAATGTTTTTTACTATTCACTTAGTTATAGAAGTGAGATTACACCCCATAGGGATTTTGGTCTAATCAAGGCCTTGTAGGCTTAACATATATATAGCTATTCACCACCTCCTCTAAGTATATTGCTATGAATGTAATGAGTCTCTTGGGTTTGTTCATGTTAAAAAAAACTTAATACATATTTATATAATATTTAAACACCCTTCAAGTCATTCTCTTGACATTACATTCTAAACCTATAGGGTCTCAACAAACTGGGAGTATCCTCTATGTAAAATAAAATATAGGGCACTTACCTTATTATCTCAAGAAAAAAGATGGTATGAGGGGACTCTAAAAGTTTTTGGGATTTTTTTTACCTAATTTAATTTCTTTATCAGATTAATTACCCCTCCAAATATAATAAAACCCAAGATAGACTTCTAGCATGATGACTATGTAGGCTTTTATGTGTGGACTATAGGTTATTATATGAAACTTTTCTATGTTCTATTTCCACTGTCTAAGAATATTATGAAGTGGTCATTATCAATTTTAGGTTACCCAAAACGTGGTTATCCTCCAAGTTTTTCCAAACCCTTCATTACATACTCTCTCTTCAATTGACACAAGTGGTTGACTGTGTGTGACTATGTTTCACCTTAGAAAAGAGACCTATCTATAGATGATCTTTGTATACAATACCTCTTATACTACCTTACTATCATAATTGAAGTATTTAGTACCATCTTACATTAATTTAGGAATTTTACACTATATCCATGCTAATCTAATCACCAAGGAATGCATACCTTAGATCATTGTCAACTATAGTCAATTGTAGTTGACACTTCCTGAAGCAAAAAGGGATCTTGTAGGTGTATATGTAGGATATGAGATCTATGTTACACATATTATAACTCTCTTGAGGTATTTTTAGGAATTTTTTATCTCTAAAAGTGTTTATATTTTCATGTTTCCATGTCTAAGTTCACACCATGGACTTGTAGGAGTCTATATTGAACTGTAGGCAAGCCTTTTTAGGGCAAGGTATACATGTAGGTGGTGATGTAGGTCACAACCTTATAATTTCACCTTTCCTTATATTTTTTGAAAAATTAGTATACATTTCAATTTGATAGAACTTAACATGGATAGATGTCTCTAAAATTCCACCTTAGATTTTAGGGTCATTTGAAGTTCCAATCGTTGTAATAAACACTAAAAGTTTGCAGTGAACAAAAGCATATATTTGAAGCATTTTAGCATGGAACCTTATTGGCAAAATCATTCACTATATTTTTCAAGTTGTTACCTTATATGAGGGATACAATATATGATCATTCAAACTCCTCTAAACATCATGTTACCTCATCATATAGTAGCATCAAATGTGGCCTAGGCTCTATTTCAGAGCTTTTAAGATAAAGGATCCCTGTAACTCATTCTCTACATATATACATGACTCTCCAAGTCTACCTAATAATCAATGTTTCAATATTGATTTTAATGGTTTATTTAACATTATAAACCTTTATGAGGATATCAAAACATGTTCAAAATCCCCATATAAAATCCTTATACCTATGTGAAAGCCACATGTAGGTGTGCATATAGTTGTAGACAAAGGTAGTGAAGGTGAGATAGTCAATGTGTATGATGTATGGGCCTATAATTAGTTCTATACCTTCTCAAAGGTATTTTAATTTATTATTTATGCTATGAAGGATTTTAAACTAGTTAAAATGTCTTCATTTCCACATGATCATTCTCTTCTAAGGCACCTATAGGTGCATATTAATGATGTAGAACTATGTGTAGAGCTAAACTAGTTATTCATAATCAATCACATGGCATTTGAAAGGTTTAGTTTATTTTTTAGTGTTTAAGAGTGTGACTAAACTCTTTAAAAACTTCATTACCTCTCCATGAACATTATCAAACTTTAAAACATCTCACTTAATTGACTATGTATGATAGTCATATAGGAAAGTCTGACTGTGTTGGAGGTTGACTACAACTCTATTGATCATCTCTTTTGAGACTGAGTTTAGAATTAGAGTTGGATTCCAATACATGGGAAATATGAAATGAAACATATTTCAAACCACTACAAGGACATGAAAACTTAACAAATGGTGAAAAAAATTCTACAACATAAAAAGCTACTGTTACCTACAACTTAATATTTTATGCTCATTAATTCATCTTCAAACATGAAAATAAATATGGGAAATATGAGATAAGTAAGTTTTCCCCTCAAAAATATAATTCACTAACTATATTATATAGATAAGATTAAATACAAGCAAAACCTATAGGGTGTGCGGATTGGAAAGTAAAATAAGATAGTCAAATTCTTAAGAATGGTTCATAAAGCATATAAAACCATTCTTCCAAACATTTCTATGAATATTAATTATACAAATTTTACTATCCACCACCAAGATCATTTAACTTGAAACCTCTCCTATTGCTTGGACCATCAAAAGACTTACTAACTAGTTTTATATGCCTATTGGAGTGATGGAGAAGATAAATGGTTTTGTTCCTTGTTTTGCACTTATAAAGTATATAAATCATGTAAATGGAGTCACGGGAGTTTAAGTTTCACTAGATGATGTTTCCACAAAATTTCATACTCCCCCATAGGTCGTACAACTTCCAAAACACCCTTTCTTTCAACTATTTTATTGATTTCACTTAAAACCTACAAGTTTTTAAATTAGTAATGATAAGGATTGACAAGTTATAACATATTTTACATTGAAAGGAAGTTCAAAATACTTGTCTATCAAGTAAAATCATACTATCTTCATAAATGTCCTAAATATGACCTCTAAGAGACATCAAATGACACAAGGACTAAATTAGACTATGACAAAGCTAAAAACACATTAAATGACATAAAAGTAACCATGACACACATTATATCATGCTAATATACCCCTATATCAAGTTTTTTACTATAAGTGGTTGCCTTATTGTGACTTGTGGTCAAAATAGTCAACATTCTTGGTGATTTCCCAAGGGTGTTATACTTGTTATGCTAGGACCAATAGCCTAATCCTATCCATTAGGACATGGAATCACATATACACTAGCTTGAAACCAAGTTTGAATTTGAAACCACACCAAACAAAAAATAAATGACACACAAAATAAGACACACTAAGATAATTAAACATGTGTTCAACTAGAAACTTATGAAACACAATGCAAAAAACTAAAACAAAATGCACACCTAATCTAATATTTAAAAGAGCTCACACTTGAGGTGAAAAATATATTACCATGCTTCAACCAAGATCAAATATGTTTCATTTTGCATATTTTTCTAATCCGTAAAATAAACTAATAAACTCTAAGTGAAGTTTAAACTATGAATACTAAATTTCTCAAACTTAACAAATTATTGAAATACTCAAAAGAACTTGCAAATTATTTTGTAAATAAGTGTTCTCAGTTATTGAATTAGATTAGAACTATCGAATGACTTTTTACTTCCATTTACTAATTAAACTGGTTTGATTTTTATTAAAAATGTTGTAAAATGTCAAATTTTAATCTTTGCATGAATTCATAATTAAAAATTAGAAACTAAAATTAAAAAAAAATGCAATCAAATGACAAATTACCATCTGACATTGATAACAAAGTTCAACATCTCTTTCTTATGTCTCTAGGTCCACCCAATAGTGAGGATCATTTCCATTAAATTTGTGTAACAAATGGCTTACAAATTCTTTGAAATGCTACACAACTTCCGTCAAGCCTAATCTCTATACAAGAACTCTACCATAATTGATATACTCAAGCTCAGCAACATGAAATCCTTCCTCAGTCTTCAACCCCTTCTAAAGGTGCTTAAGTCCATGCTTGTTAACTATTGGTATATCCAAAATAATAAAATAACTTCTACTTCTCTTTTCAATTACAAAACATAATAAAAAAGGCTTACTCACTATGTACCAAGTTAGATAATGGATCAAAATCCATTTTCGAGCTATCTCCAAGCTTTCATCTAACTCTCAGCCTCTTAAAAATAACATACATAGTCCAACAAATACTTTATTCAAATATAAGTACATTTCTTTTATACTGCTTAAAAACCCATGGCTCAAGTAGTCAAGGAATATCTCTTTTTCATGGTAGGTCATGTGTTCTAAACCCATTGATGATGCATTTGAAGATTATTCTTAGTCATTTAGTTCCACATTAGGTAAACTTAAATGACTTTTAATCTTTTAATAGCATAATATCCAAGGCTTTAGTCATGGCATCAGCCACACTTCACACTTTCACTTGAGTCTTACCCATCTTAGGCATCCTCAAGCCTATTTGGTCCTCAAACTTAGCATAAATGCCAAATTACATGGATATGGCTCAGTCTTCGACCTTGACTCAGCTGTCTTCAATCTCAAGGCATGTGGATAATGACTCAAAAAGGTAATGAGTTAGCTTTTTCTCTAATGTGGCAGCTTGGTGGTTACTTGGAACATTCAATCCATTTATCCTAAGCTTAGCCACATAACAATTGTTGTTTCTCCCATGTCACTTAATGGGACTTGGTAATTGTTAAATACAATGTATTACCAAGGAATTATTACAAAGTGTTTAAAAAGTTACAATTTAATTGTCCCACATGCATTTAGTGGGTGCAATAGAATTCATTAAAAGTAATTTAAAATGCATTTTAATGTGAAATGGAGGCCAAGGCACCCCTCCTTAACCAAGTGTGTCGACCCTCATTGAGGGCCCCCAACAAGCCAATAGCTGGGCCCATGGTTTTCCATATGACCGCTATCAAAGATTAGAGTCTAAAACCAAACCAAAACACTAACCAAATTTTTACATAAATGTACAAAAATGGATTTCCACATGTTAATGGGTGATTGGTCCACTTGTAGCATATAAATTGTGCCATGCATTGTGACACCTTATTTTGCATGTCACAAAATAACTTTAGCAACCTATAACATGGGCATTCAAACTCTATTTTGTGATCCAAAAGAAGCATCAAAAAGATTTTGATGAGATATTATATGTCTTAGAAGTTTCGGCATGACTTGGGACCTTTTCCAAACTGAAATCTAGATCAAAGCTCCCTACAAAAGAGGTTTTTGGTCTCCAAAAGTCTACTATCTCTTAAAAACTGATAACTGGTCTACTGCATCACATCAAATAGAACCCAATCATAGTAAGAGATAAACATTAGCAAAATAAATGATTCAAAACTCAACTAAAAATGCCTACAATATGGCATGAGTAAAGGAATATGTAATTGCCAATAAATTGATCACAACATTCCAAAACTATTTGCCCATGTCACATCTTGTAAAGTGGTGAATTGTCAATAACTAAAATAATTCCCAATGTAATTTCAAAACAAGTTTGTCAACAACATACAATAAATGTTACAGACATGTTATAATATAATTCCCTAGTATGGGACTTACAATGCTAAGTAAATGTAAACAACATATAGTGTATGTTGTCTAAAATCTAAACATACCCATAGGGTCTTATAATGCATCTATACATCCATATGCCAAAAATAGATACATTCTCAAAATAGAAATTAAATATGAGACAAGTGTTGTAAGGAAATAAAACCATAACATGCATTCTAATATTATCTCCAACTAATCAAATGAGTTCAAGTCCTATCAATTCCATAGGCAACTCACTTAGCATAAACAGAAGATTCCAAAAAATAGAGCTATTCAACATAAGGTGAGAATTGAAATACTTCAAATGATAAAACTATCTCAAAATGTTCTCAGAAACTCTACTAGTGCATCATCAAATATTGTTCTTTCCCTTAACTAAATTTTTAACAATGCTTTGAAAAATAAATGCATTATAAATCCACTTAATTTAAATTTTCTGCCTAGTTCACTTGATTTCCTTAGTGGATTCCTTAACATAATTATGGATTGATTTAACTTCATTGACCATATTAATAGGTTGATAAATCATCTTAGTTTCATCATGTCTAGAATGAGAAGATGATTCAATTTTTAAATAATGATCAATCTGATGTCCACTCATATAGCAATGAGTGCATACAACCTTCTTAGGTGAGGTCTCCCTTTTACCTCTTCTCACTTTTCCATGATGAGAATGGTCTTTAACACCTACAATCTACTTAATCAAAGCATGTCTCTTCCAAAAAAATTTAACACTGTGGTTATGCATCCCATAAAAAGTGCAAGGAAATGATTTCATCATCTTCTAAATGTTAAATCCAAATTTTTTAAACATAAAAAAGTGGATCAGAAGATTTAGTGCTAACTCTAGTGTAGGAACTAAGATGTGGAATCTCAATACCTCGTTTACCTATTCTCTTACACTACACATGCTCTACTAGTGGCCTCAAACCTTTTCTATTAGAAGCTTGTCTTCCTTTAGCCATGGAGGAATTTTCTCCAATATCCACCTGTTCACTATTGTAACCTAAACCTATATGAAGATATATATGCTCTACTTGTATTGGGTTAGTAATTCCTTGGCCATTTTAACCAAGACCCCTACCATTAAAGACCATTTTCATCAACAATTTGGATCCTATACCTTTAGTGTCTTTTTCATAACTACCAAAAACATCATTACTTGAATCTAAATCTAAATGGAAAGAAGAAGATGAATTACATGGTGAATAACTTACAATGTACTCAGTCATAGTCTTTGTATCTGAAGTAGAAGGTATTTCCTTCTTTGGTTCACCACACTACAATTTGATCAAGAGCTCATCCTTAGATTCAAGCTCTGATTTCAAATTTGAAACTTGTTCTTCAAGAGCTAAGAGCTTGCATCTCAGGAATGCATTCTCATCCTAAATTTGGGCATGTATGGCTTCAATCTCTTCTATCTTAGCTTTATGTGACAACTTGCCCATGGTTTCCTACAAACACATTGATTCCACAGCTACACACTATAATCTAATCAAGTGATATTAATAACCAATAAACTGAAAGCAACTATCAAATCACATAATCAGAAGCTAACCCTACTTTCTAGCTACTCTGATACCAATTTAATTTGTAAACTACACTAATAAACTCTAAGTAAAGTTTAAACTATGAACACTATATTTCTAAAACTTAACAAATTCTTGAAATACTTAAAAAAAACTTGAAAATTATTTGGCAAATAAGTGTCCTCAGTTATCGAATTGGATTAGAACTATCAAATGACTTTTCACTTCCATTCACCAATTAAACTAGTTTGATTTTTATTAAAAATGTTGTAAAATGTTTAATTTTAATCTTTTCATGAATTCATAATATAAAATAAAAAACTAAAATAAAAAACATGCAATCAAATGACAAATTACCATCTAACATTGATAATGGAGTTTGACATCTTTTGCCTATGTCTCTGGTTCTACCTAATAGTGAGGACCATTGTCATTAAATTTTAAAAACAAATGGATTACAAATTCTTTGAAACATTGTACAACTTCCCTTAGACCTGATCTTTGTATAAGAACTCCACCTTCATTGATATACTCAAACTTGGCAACATGGAATCCTTCTTCAATCTTCAACCCCTTCTGAAGGTGCTTAAGTCCCTACTTGTTAACTATTAGTGTATCCAAAATAATAAACTAAATTCTACTTCTTTTTTCAATTACAAAACATAATTAAAAAGGCTTACTCATTGTGCACTAGGTTAGAAAATTGATCAAAATCCATTTTCAAGCTATCTCCAGTCTTTCATCTAGCTCTCAGCCTCTTAAAAAGAAAATACATAGTCTAACGAATACTTTATTCAAATATAAGTACATTCCTTTTATACCACTTCAAAACCTATGGCTCAAGCGATTAAGGTATATCTTTTTTACATGATGGTTCATGAGTTCCAAACCCATTGGTAATGCATTTGAAGATTATCTTTAGCTGTTTAGTCCCACATTAGGTAAACTTAAATGAATTTTAATCTTTTAATAGCCTTATCTCTAAGGATTTAGTCATGGCATTAGCCACACTTCACCCTTTCACTTGGGTCTTACCCATCTTAGGCATCTTCAAGCCTATCTAGTCTTTAAACTTATCATAAATGCCAAATTACATGGATATGGCTCAGTCTTTGACCTTGACTCAACTGTCTTCAATCTCAAGGAATGTGGATAATGACTCAATAAGGTAATGAGTTGGATCTATCTCTAATGTGACAGCTTGGTGGTTACTTAGAACATTTGATCCATTGATCCTGAGCTCGATCATGTAGTAATTTTTGGTTCTCCCATGTGGCTTAATGGGTCTTGGTAATTGATAAATACAATGCAGTACCAAGGAATTATTACAAAGTGTTTAAAAACTTACAATTCAATTGTCCCACATGCGTTTGATGGGTACAATAGAATGATTTAAAATTAATATAAAATGCATTGTAATGTGAAATTGAGGCCAAGGCACCCCTCCTTAACCAAGTTTGTTGACCCTCATTAAGGGCCCCTAGTGAGCCAATAGCAGGGCCCATAGTTTCTCCATATGACCACTATCAAAGACCAGAGGTTGAAACCAAACCAGAACACCAACCAAATTTTTTCACGAATGTATAAAAATGGACTGCCATGTGTTAATGGGTTATTGGTCCACTTATCGCATACAAATTGTGACACACATTATGATACCTCCTTATTTTTCCTATCAAAAAATAACTTTAATAGCTTATAACTTGGGCATCCAGACTCTAGTTTGTGATTCAAAAGAAGTGTTAGAAATCTCTCGATGAGCTCTTCTACATGAAATAGGTTTCATCATAACTTGGGACCTTTTTCCAAACTGAACTCTAGATCATTTTCACTCCATAAAGGTAGTATAGCATGTGAAACATACTCATCATCAACTACTTGCATATGTAGATGATAAAAAAGCCCACCATCTTTATGTTTTCTCAAGCCTACAAGTGGTCTATTTAGAGCCTTCATTAATGTTATTTTCTATCTTCTGATGACCTTAATTGGAGCTACAAGTTGATTTATCTTTGTCATATTTTATCCACACTCCTCAAACTAGAGAAAAAGAGTGATGAAAGATGCCTCAATCCTTCCATCATCTTGGGTATGATGTGTATGATCATCAAGTCTCTTCTCATCATGTTCCAATACCTAGGAATGTTGATTTATCATAGATAGAGATGTTGACTATTCTTTAAGCACATCAAAATCTACCTTGGACTCATAAAACTTCTCTTTGACTATAGACCCTTGGATAACAGATTGATATAAACTTTCATGCTTGATGGAATACTCAACAATATGCTTGTTAGACTCACTAGGAAACACATTAGATGTAGACATATTGGAAGGAGAAGTAACATTACTTAACATGTCAAACTCTTGACATATGGCATTGAAACTTTGCCACAAGTCATCTTCATCTTCTTTATTAATTTCATCATCGAGGGTAGCTTCATCAACAACATGTAGAAAGACATCACTATTCCCACTATGGTGATCAATTAGGGTCTTCAATCTATCATCATCATATGCATGGATCAATTATTTACTCTTAGTAGGTTGTGAGAAAGAATATTTAACACTTACCTTAGTTGTTTCAAATAGTTCCTCATGAATGATATTGGTGCCAAGGTTAGTTTTCTCAAAGTATGTATATGGATCATGTTCATAAGCATCTACACCATACTTATCTAGAAACAAGTCAGATATGCCCTCAAGCTTAGAACAAGCACAATCATGCACATTATACTCCTCATTGATCACACAATTCAAGTTAGAGCTTACTAAAACATAGGGTTCAATGTGAAACCTTGAAAGAGGTTGAGTTATTAAGGTCAACTTGGTTCCATATCTTGTCCTAAAGGACAAAAAAGACCAATAATCTAAGAGTTAACCACCTATCTTGGCTATAAAATCTCTTTAAATATAGATTGCAAAATGAGTAGGTAGGTCCACAACAATAATTTATTTAAGGATGGGAAAAATAAGACAATCGTGGAGAAATACCTTCAAATTTTTTATCAACCTTATTGTATTAGTAGGTATACCATCTAATTTAATCACTCCTTTACTATGGGTTTAATAATTTAGGCCCAAATTATCAACTACAACTTTGGGCATAGCTGATGTAGTGGCACCAATACGAATTATGCAATTGTCTACTAGTTTATCCCCTACTATGAGAGTGAGGTATAAAGGTGGAAGATTCTTAGCTCTGGTAGGTGGTTCGATAATGTTGTAATGGGGATTTTTAAGAGATACATGACCATTAATATTTGTTGGAGGTGAAGGATTAATAGGGATAGTGGATAGCTATTTTTTAAGAGTTCCTATTGACCAAGCATATGGAGGACATCCCAAATAGAAATGGATGCCTTATCATTATTTAATGAGTCCACTATGTTTAAATGTGAAGTGATTAACTTATATTGAGTCTTTAGAGGTAAATAAGTTGTTAGAACTTAAGGAATTGAATCACCTTTAGAAGAACTTAGCACATTCTAATTTGGAGGAGGTATAAGAGTGTTTAGGACTTCCATGCTTACAGTCATGCCTTATTACCTTATAAGAGGATTAAATTAACTTTTAGGCACATTAATAACACTTCCCAAATCCTTCCTCTTATCTCTTGTATTGTTTGTAATAGAAGTTCCTTGGTTGAGCACAAAATTATCTTCCACTAAGAAGTTGGTGAAGCTTTCTCCTTGAGTTTTCTAACCTTCACTTGTTTGCATCAAGACTTCATCTTCAAATGATATGCGATAATTGAATCCTCCTTAGGAAATTGGATCTTGTTATCTACCCTCATTGGCATCCATGAATTATCCTTTCTTCCAATATTCTCCTTGCATCAAGTTGTTATGAATTATTATCATCTCTCTTATGCTAGTAGTAAAAGTAAGATTGTACACATTGGTAGGCCTATTGAAGTTAGGCTGCCCTTGACCTCTTCCTCTCACATAATTTTGAGCATATTATTTATGATAGGGATAAGGATTCTAATGATCACCTTGTTTCATATTGGCTTGCCTAAGCTGAGATCTTAGCATTTGAATTTATGCATCTTTATCTATGGCTTCATTTATCTTCTTAGGATCAATTTTAGGCTTGGTGTTGGCATTAAGAACTTGGGTAATGTTTGGAGCAACAACTAAAACATTAGGTAGTAGAGGCATAGACACTTTATGAGTTAGATTTATAGATTTAATGAGGCAATTTTTATCTCTAATGGCAAGTTCATATGATTCAAGAATAGTTAAACCACCTATGGATTGAATCATGATGGCAATATCAATACTAATGGCTCTCAAGTATGTAGGAAAGACAAAGCTACCATGTGGTCTCATGGGAAGAGGTAACATATACCAAGTCTTTTAGAAACTCATTAAAGTAATGCATTATTTCCTTGGAGGTTTTTTGGATCACAATAATATGATGTATGAGTTAAGTGTGGTCACTTTAATATTTAATCCTTAAGTTATCAACACTCAAAATTAATCCCATGTTTTTATGCATCCACTGGGAAAAGCACTATAAAAATCAAGTTTTTCCCTCTAAGGGATATGACAAGGAGTCTACTGGAAATATTTTCCTCAATGACATTATGGAAACTATAGAAAATGGAAATATCCCTGATGTGTTCACTAGGTGTGACATGACCTTCACCATTGAATATGGGCACACTATTTATAGCATTAGGGGGTATGTCATCATAATCATCAAGAGGGATTGGATTTTTAGTATTAAGGTAGGGAAGGAATGTTGCCTATACATGATTTATTCAATCTCTTCAATTTATTGGGTAGTAAAATCCTCTTACTATTTAAAGGGTAGAATATGTTGAGGGTGTGTAACTTCAAGATGAAGTTTAGGATGTATAGGTGGATTAATAGGATTGAACACTCTACTAGAATATGACATAGTAAGGACCTATTGTCACAAAATATTTCATCCTTGAATAGGGTGTTCAAACCTCTTCTATATTTTGGCAACATGAGAACATCTATAGGTATGTGGGTGTACCTATTATGGAACTAATCCTCTATATTTAAAGGGAGAGCTCCTTTAATGACCTCATGTAATGATTATCACTTGAAATACTAGTTGATTATGGGGAAAAGAGTTAGAATTACATAAATAAAACCTAATCTATTGGAGGTGATGTACCAAGATTATCTCCATGTGACCATCATATTCTAAGCATAATAAATCAAAGCATACAAATAAATCTCAAAGATATAAAAGGTTCTAACATGCATATTTAAATATAGAGGTGAGATGTGGGAAAAAACACAAGGAAAATAGACTAGGAGGAAAATTACAAATTCCAAGGATAATTATATAATTTAAAGAGTTTGACACACTTAACTATACTCTATATGACTTGTTAGACTAAGAACTCTAGTTTAGATATGGAAGGATAAAGGATTATCACTTATTATAACTATAAATCACTTACACACTTATAAAATTATTTGAGAATTCATAAATATACTAGAATCAATTTTCAAAATAAAAATATTACATCAATCTAGTAGGGCTTCACCATAGATGGTGTGGAATTTTTTTACAAAGGCCAAAATAGGAGCTACTTATAACATTTGAGAGAGAAGTGGGAAAAGATAAGTCTAAAGGTTAATTTAACAACTTTAATGTTATGAGGAGGAGGTAAATATGTATAAAAATGATTTAGGAGATATAAAATGAAAGGTTTTATATGATAAATGGCTCTCCAAACTATGCAACTCATGAAATGCAGCATAGGAGTTCTCATTCTACAAAAAAAAAGTTGTCTTCATCATTCACCTCTTTTTAAAAATAAAAAAAATAACTAAAGATATACATCATGATTGTTCTAAGATGGGAGGGGTTGTATTCATAATCCTCCATGCATTAGATACATTCCTAATCATCTGTATTTTTTTGAAAGTGATCCATCACTAACTATAGTCAAAGAAACTCCTCTTTCATTCACCCCTCACACTTGTACTCAAAATTGGCTTTAGTTTTCCATGAAAATACATAAAATGGAGTGAATTAAAATTTTAAAAACCCTATACTACCTTATATTTTTCAGGTACACCTTAAACAGGCTTCCACTTGAAGTTCTCACACTTCTCACTATCTTGCTCACTTTTCTAGTTTTGACTGGCTGAAGTGAAATTGGTTGTAAGAACACTTAGGATATATTATGATACATTAAATGGTCATAGTTATCTATAATAAGTCTAAATATATATCCTAAATTTTATTACATCTCTTGAAACCTCTTAGAACCTACATAATGCAAAAAAAAGTCGAAGAAACTAATTATGTACCCTATCTATATAGATAAGGTAGTAAAAAAGTTGATAGAGAGGATACCTAAAGATTCCTATATAACATACATCCACTTTCATGGTCATTACCACCCATTTTGATAGCTTTCCATCCTTATTTTCTTATCTAGGTCCTTATCTATGGTTTAGTAGGGTTTTAGTCTCATTATACTCTTAATATTTGTTCATAGAGATAAGATGTTATAACTACAAATAAATTTGACAAGATAAATTTTCATAACCCCTATCAACCTCCTTAAACTCATTATATCTCTATGAACACCCTCAAAGAATATGTGAGCACTCAAATTTGTCCTATTGAGCTTGATTCCTCATTTTCTATAGGCTTGAATTCATCTTAAGCCAAAAGTAGTTTTTGGTGTGAATTCTATATATTTGAAGAGCTTAGACACATCTGAAGTGACCCTATAAAAATTTTCCAATACATTTTAGTACTTACCTATGGTTATAAATTAATTTAACCCCCAATTTGGTTTTAGGCCTAAACCATGTCTAATAGACCTATCTACAACCTTGATGGTTTAGACCACCTTGTTGAGGTTATCCCTTTTGTTTAGGTTTTATCATGTTTTACTAGGTGTGATTCAACTTCCCAAACCTCCCTATAATGTCAAATAAGCTCTTGGTTCACCCTTTTCCCCTACTTTTGAAGTCTATAGGGTTTACGCTTCTAGGGAATTACCCTCTTTTTGAGACAAAATAGAGGGTACTTCCCCTATTTCATTAGAAAAAATGAGGTTGTAAGATAAAATATAAGTCAAAATACACTCTATACATGTTTTTGGACCTTTATCAAGTCACTATACCTTCACACTCTCTCAAAATCTAAGACATACTATGAGGAAGAAAGATTATGTACATGGTTTGTCATATAAACTATAGACTATTTTATTCTAAGCCCCCTGATTCTATTTTCATGTTATGAGGATATATAATTATAATTATAATCATCATATAGGCGTCCAATATTCCTACATACCCTTTGACATCCATACTTACAATCTCATCCTCCATCGTGCTCAACTAGGTTTGTATAATACACTGAATGTGCCTTCTATATCTATCCTTCAAGTGTGACCCCTATAGGTGATCTTGCATAATTTGAACTTGAATATAGTTTTACAATAAATTATTTGTTTTTTATTTTCCATATATAATTAATTTTATGTATTCACATCATATACCTTCATTGCAAACTTCAAGAACACCAACTTTTGATCACTATCTTTCTATAATTATAGTTGATTATGTTAAGGAAGAATAAGGGTTTCATGGATAATAATTCACCTTAAAACCTATATAATATGTCCTATGATCTATTTTAGGTCATTTATAATCAACTACCACTAGCAAGGGTTCATATTTCCATGTTTAGACTCACTTCATGGATGGTGTAGGAGTTATAGTCTGTTGTAAGTGAGTAATTTTGGAATTAGGCACACCTATAGGTGTATATGGGGCATAAAATATAGTATATAATCATATATAAATGAACCTTAGGTATTTAATGTTCTCTTAAACCATTAAAAAAAATTAAATCATGGAAACATGGTTTAGTATTGAAACCTTGAGTGAAGAGTCTAGTTGGAGCCCAAATTTTGTAAATGATACTGCCTAAATTTAGTGGCTAAAGGGGAGACTTTGAGCCTTTAAAAAACTAATATCCCCTATTCATCCACCCTCAAAATTATAAATATCTCTTATATTATGTTTTAACTACAAGGCATAGTCATTTTTATGCATTAATCCTATCGATAACCTTGTCATGTGATATATACAAGATGGCTAGGTGTTTTATTTTATGTTTTTAGAGAAAAGGTCTCGGAATCTATAGTCATTGCCTTTGGAAGTGACCTTAAACCTTGATTAGAAATATATTTTTTCAATTGGGTCTACCATAATATATTCAACATACTAGTATTCCAAGGAAAGTTTCACCACATGCTTCAACTCTTATATGTGACATCTCGCTCTCTTTGGTACTACCTATAGATAAACATTTTTATGTATGTAGGTAGGGGGAAGAATTAGAGCAATGTGCATAGTGAATGGTCTCATGAACAAACCTGGACTCATTAAAAATTCTTCAAATTGATGTTTTTCTCTATCAAGTTATTGAAATAAGTCTTAAAACCTCTATTCCAATAAGATATACTACTTGTAGGCATCACTATAGTGGTATGCCAATGGTAGAAGACTATGTGAGTGACTGAGTTGATTTTCATATTATATCTTTACAATTTAAAATCTTATTTAAATACCTCAGGTTTCTATAATATGTATCATAGCTTTGAAACCTTCATCATAATTTTATATATGTTCTTAGAGCCTTCACAAATAATGACTGAGAGTGAGGAGTTAGGAGTTAATTGTGCATGTCAAGACTAAATGTTTAATCAAATCATGGTATTGTGAGACCATACATGGAAGATAGGTTTTACTTATGGAATTTAAACATGTAAAACATCATATCCCATTCACATGACACCCTTTTATGGAATCTAACTTTTTACAAGTAGTGAACTTGACTGCCATTCCACCTAGAACATCAACTTGAAAATTGAACTAATTAGACCATGATATATTTGAAAAACATGAAAATAAGAGTATAAATCATGAAAGTAGAGATCCAACATCATTTTAAATCAATGTCACCATTTGGATTGTATGGAATCATCTGAATAAGATTAAAACCTATAGGGTATGGGAAATAATGAGCATAAAAACATAGTCAACTTGTTAGAGATGATTAATAAATAAAATTTGACCAATATTTAAAATATTTATATGAAAATTAATCTCTCCAAGTGTGATATCACCTCCCAAAGGTGTTTGAATTGAAAATTATCTAACTAGCCATACCAAATACAAACCTACTAACTGGTTCTTTGTGTTTAAAAGGGCAATGAAGGAACATAATGGTTTTGGACATATTTAATCACTTTAAAAGCATGTAAATCACTAAGATGATTCTAAGGAATTTGAAGATTCATCTCACAACATTATCCCACATGTCACACTCTCTTATGGTTTGTCATAAGTGCCAAACTCTTCCTTTTTGAGTTGATTTCCTAATTTATAGTTAGGTAACCTACAAGTTTCAAATTAAATAACATTATTGATAGATAATCTAACCTAATTGACATTTTAAGGAAAACTAGGAAACTTGGAAAACTTGAAAACTATGCCACTTGCATTTATGACCCCTAAATGGATCCTAAGTGACTCAAAAAGACATATACACTAATTAGACCATGACCAAGGCTAAAATGGAATTAAATTACATAAAATAGACTATAAAAAACCCTATGAAAAAATATTAGACCCATATATAAGTTTTTATTATAGGGGTTTTATCCATTTTGACTTGTGGTCAAAGTGGTCAACAACTTTGGTGATTTCCTAAGGGTGGTATGCTTGTTATGCCATGACCAATTGCATAATACAATCCATTGGGGTATAAAACCTCTTATACATATATTTAACACACACTTTTCCTTGAAAAACACACAAAATGTAAGGAAAGACACACAAAATAATATAAACTCAAAATAAACACACATGTGCTTCATGAGCACTTATGGAACACACACACAAACTAAACAAACTGACTCAAACATAAACTAACCTGAGATGAACATTTTTTCTTATATCAAATGGGATGTTTGAAAATTTTCTTGTTTTAAAACATAAAGGAATGAATGAGACATATAGCCTTTTGATCTTTGACAATGATGCCTCCATATTCTTTAGGTTGTTTTCCAACTTTATTGGCATGATGTTTAATTAAAACTAAGCAGCTCTAAATAGATTAGCTATGGATACTAAATTTTCTTGCATCCAAAAAACATCAACTTTAAAATATGGTTCCTCAACTATGACCTCTAATGGTGGTTCAACAAGGCTTTCCTTCTTGGCTTTCATAGTTATTTAAATGAGGTTGGGTTTCTTCTTAGCTACAAGATATTTAAGATCATCAAGGAGATCTGCATAGTCTACCCAATCCTGGTCATTATCCTCCATGGAAGAATATTTCACCACCTTCTCATGTACTTGTACCTTAACTTGGTAAAGATATTCAAGCTCTTGAAAGAGCTTCATTTACAGTTTATAATGATCTTTATCTCCCTTATAATCTATAATAACAACTTATTCAATCTTCTCTTGTTGATGTATGGGTCATCAAGCTAATCCTCTTTGTGCTCTAAGGCATTTGAGGGTGATTCAAAATTAGATTGATGTATTGAGTCATCTTCAATAAAAATAATTCCTACCTTGATCTCATAAGATTCTTCAAGGGCTATAACTTCTTAAGGAATGACTTGATCTTCACCTTCAATAGTACACTCCACTTCATGCTTGAGATGGTCATACACCACTTTATGATCAGACATAGAGTCTTCCTAAAATATTTCTCTCTTTAACTCTTGGCCATACTCCTCAAGGACAACTAAAAAAGAGCCTTAAATATGTTTATTTTCATCTAAGAAGGTAGAACTAAACTTGTGGTCACCAAGGGGAGTCCCTATGGTGATTTCCTCTTCATAATCACTCATGAGATATTCTTGGTCAACCATGGCTTGGATTTTTTCCTCTTCATTTGATTCCCTCAAGAAGTTATTTTCCTCAAGAAAGGGTAATATGGGATATTTATGGATAGGATAATGTGAAGGAGATGGAATATGAGGTGCAGTGGAAGTTTTATGAATTAGGTATGGAGTGTGAGGTGAAGGAGAAGGCTTGTTAATGGATTTAGGAAAGAGGAATGCACTAGTAAGCTCATATGGAAGTGACTTCTTGAGTTTATTATAAGGAAAACCACCTAAATAATCAAGAGTTTCATATTTCTAATAGTCTCCTTGGGGATATTCAAAATTAACATGTCCATATTTGATATCTTTATCCTCCCACATGCTTAGCCTATATATTGACCATTAAGGTTACTTCTTTGCCAAGTCCATTTTTCCTTTGATCTCCCATTGAATTTCATCTTCAACCAGCTCCCATGCATTCATCCTTATTTGAAAAAAACTTCTTAACCATTCCATGAGATGGTTAGGAATTAGTTTAATCTCATCATCTCATGTTCCCATATTATCTTCACTATCTATCAACTCTAGTAAGAATGATAAAAAATATTGGAAATGAGGTGGGGCTAATGGAGGAAGTGAAGGGTAATGATGGGGATCAAGACCAACTTTAACTTGTTGCATTTTAGCCTACATGAATCCACATCTTACCTTACATGTTGACCATTTTTGGAATATATATAGAACTTTTAAAGACTGAGAAATGTTCTTATGTGAGAAAAGGATCCAATGACAAAAGAGGAAGATCATGTAGAGTGAAAAGCTTTTGAAACACTTTAAGATTTATTAAAGTGTAATTTATCATCTTTTAAGGATAGGTATAGAGTTATATATCCCCCATGAGGTGTCAAAAGTACTTATAATAGATATGGAAGTGCATAGAGTTCATCTAGTTCTTTAATGTTGTCATCTTTAAATTTGAGTCAAGTGGTAAATAAAGCTAAGTGTGCACTTTTTTGAGGCTATATATCACATGTGTGGATGAGTCAAGAAGGATTGGTCACATGGGTCTATTCATTTTTATTCCTAGGATATATGCACCAATTTTTAACCCATCCACAAAATTCATCAAAATATATTGAGGTATAATGTGTCCCTCTTAGCCAAATTTTACTATTTTTCTATACTTAGCCATTTTTCTAGGAGTTAGAAATGAGCCAAATGGGTAGTTTTTTGGCATTATATCTCACATGTGTGATAATTTTTGGAGAAAATTATCACATGGGTTTTCTCATTTTGATCCCAAGTTTATACATTCCAAGTTTTAAGTACTCTACTAAAATTGAAAATAAGATACACACGTGTTAAGTAGTGGCTCCCAAGCATTTTTACTAAGTCTCCCATACTTAGCCAAATAAGCTAGAACATCATTAGGATGGCATGCGAGCATGAATGAACTAGTCAACTTGTATATTTTTTATCTTCACTCGAAAGTATATTGAGATAAGTAGATCAAATGGGTTTATTAATTTTGACTTAAATAACATCTTTTATAAGTTTAACACCTCCATGATTCTTATGCTTCAATATCTAAATCTTTAAAGTTGGATAAAAAACATAAGATGTTCATACAAATGTCAAGTTTTAGATAGGTAAAAATAAATCCATTTGATCTTTAATTTGATGTTCATGAAAACATTAATGATGGTCACACAAATATCATTTGATGGGAGTGAGAATGTTAATTTTAAAATCATGAACTAGCCATTAGCTTTCAAATAGTGGGTCCAAATAGATCAATGGTTGGCATTTGATCAGGGATTTAGATCTAAAAAAGAGTGAAGGTTAAAGGGTTAGATAATAAAATGAAATAATGGGTCAAGTATAAGTGGCATAAGCATGTCTATTTGTTATAATATCAATAACATGTGGGCATCCATGCACAAACAAATCAATAGTTTAAACAAAGTCAATATGTCAAAGTACCTATGGAACCAATGAATATAAATACCATTGGGCAGGATGTAAAATTTTTGAGCTGGCTATCAATATATAATAAGTAAAATTGATCCTGGGACAATTTTGAAAAAAATCAAAGAGGTTATTTTAGGACTCATGTAAATCAAATATAAAGGATCTGAGATTGAAGGTGAACTAAAGTAAAACCAAGTACACATTCAAAGATTAAGCATCAACAACAAAGATCCATATAGGTGAAATAGATCCTTTAGATCTAATACAAAGGGTGAGAATAGGCTAATGATTTTGAATCAAAGTTGGGTAGTTTGTAGACTTTCATAGATATTGTGACTATATGAAAACTAATGGTTTAAGATTGGTTTTCATCTATAGTGGACATGTGTCTCGTGTATCATCATAGATCATTTTCAATAATGTAAGTACAGTTAGATACCTAATGTATATGTGGCACATTTAAATCAATTCTAAGACATGATCCTCATTAGTAGATCAAGTAGATGATATTATGGATTTCCAAGAAGAAATTTGGTGATTAGATAAGGGCAATGAACATTTATTTATTTTATAGAATCTATTATTTATTGATAATATCATAAGTCATCCTCCTCAAGAGTGACAATCCATCAAAATTGGTTGGGATTTTTCCAATGCATAGATCTCTCTCTCTCTCTCTTTCTCTCTCTCTCTCTCTCTCTCTCTCTCTCTCTCTCTCTCTCTCTCTCTCTCTCTCTCTCTCTCTCTCTCTCTCTCTCTCTCTCTCTCTCTCTCAATTTTTTATAGAAGTACATGTTTCTAAGCCTTGAAACATATCTATCCTTATTTTTGGTATGATTAGACTCTACTAAAATTTGTACTTTGACACCTATTTGATGCAATAAAGATTGAATTCCATCCTATTATAAGCTGGAATGAAGTGTTTTCTATGGATTCATGCACTATTGTTAAGTGAATGTATATTCCCTACTTATTTATGAGTTTTTTCACCTTCAAGAAGTGTTAAATAGTTCTCATAGGTCATTACAAGTTTAATCTATAGTTTATAGTCTAGTTCAAACATGGATATTTACCCTGTCTTACTAATTTGGTAACTAATTAATGCCTTCTTATGAAATATTTATGTTCTTTGGTTTTAAAAAGTGTCTCATAGTGTGTTTTATGTGAGTTAAAGTGATCAAATCATTGTTGCATCATCATTTGTTACATGCTTCCATAAGTTTTGTCTACTCTCTCTCCCTTTTACAAGAAAGTGCTAGTTTAGGTTTAGTGTAGGTGATAGACCCATAAGGAAGCCAACCTTCTATGGAGGTCTGATCCAATATTTGGATACCCATAGCCTATGATCAATTCCATGTTAGACTATATTTGAGTAGGAAGATCTAAATAATCCCTTCCTCAGCTAGGTGTAAATCTATAACCCCAACAATAACTTTGTGTAAAATTCATTTAAACATTTGATTCCTCATGACAAGACTCATAGGAGTACTCTTGAGGTTTATAGGCATCATAATATGGTTGGTATGACTCATATTAGGATTGATAAGAAGGCATTTCTTGATAGGTTTCTTGGTAGGCTTCTTCATATGGATTTCCAACAACATGGTGTCCATATAGAGAGGGAAATGGAGGACTATAGGGCTGCCATGGCTCATAGGATTGATAACCATTTTGATAGGACTATTGAGGGTTGAAATGTGATTCATAACAAGATTAATAAGGAGGTTCATGATAGGGGTACTCACCATAGCTATTCATATCAACCACATATGTTAGATGGGATACAAAAATTGATAAAAATATTCAATAATATATACCTAGGCTGATTGAAACCATAAGTTATCATTTAGAGTTGCCATTAGTTTTAGCTTGCTTACATCCAAAATCTATTTATGGGAAAAACACACTAACAATCTTCCCACTTTTTTAGACATTATCCCACTAGGCATGATAGATCTATTTTCACCATATATCACATCCTAGAAGAGGATGTTCAAAACTCTTACATATTTGGGCAACATGGTAACATTTCTAGGTATGTGAGTGTACCTATCGTGAAATTGAGCCTCTAGATTTAAAGGGATAGCTCCTTCAATGTATTTTTTAATGCTTATCAATTAAAAAAATAATTTATTATGGGGAAAAGAGTTATAATTACATAAATAGAACCTAATATATGGGAGGCTATGCACCAATATTATCTCTATGTGTCCATCATATTCCAAGAACAATAAACCAAAGCATACAAATCAATCTCAAATCTCTAAAAGGTTTTAACACGAGTATTTCAATATAGAGGTGAGATGCATGAAATAACACAAGGAAAATGGATTATGAGTCAAATTATACATTAAAAGGATAATTATACACTTGAAATAGTTTTACACACTTAACTACACTCTATATGACATGTTAGACTACTAAATCTTACTAAGGTATGGAAGGATAAAGGAAAGAAGGATAGAGGATTATCACTTAATATCACTATACATAACTTACACACTTATAAAATTGTTTAATAAATCATAAACTAACTTGAATTAATTTTTAAATGCAAAATATGACATTAATCAGCAGCACTTTTCCATACATGGTGTGAAATGTTTTTACAAAGGCCAAAATGGAAGCTACTTATAGCATTTGAGAGAAAAATGGGAAAAGAGAAGTCTAAAGGGCAGTTGAAAACTTGTCATGATATGAATATGAGTTAAATTTTCATAATAATTAAGTAATAGATAGACCATGAAATGTTTGATAGGACAAATGTCTCTCCAAACTATGCAACTCATGAAATTTGGCATAAGAGTTCTCATTCTGCACAAGAAAACTATCTTCATCATTCACCTCTTTTAGAACATCCCAAAACTAACTAGTGATAGATGTAATTATTTTTATAAGAGGGAGGGGTTTAATAAATAATCATCCATGCATTATTTACAATCCTAATCATTTATATTTTTTTAAAGTGATCCATCACTACCTATAGGGAAAGAAACTCCTCTTTCAATCACCCCTCACACTCGTCCTAAAAATTGATTTTATTTTTCCATGAAAATGCATAAAATGGAGTTAATGACACTTTTAAATACCTTACATGGCCTTATATTTATTAGGTACACCATAAATAGGCTTCCACTTGAAATTTTCACACTCCTTACTATCTTTCTCACTTTGCTAGTTTTGATTGGCTAAGATGAAGAAAATTATAGGAAAACATAGGATATTTTACACTAAATTAAATGGCCATAGTGATCTATAATAATTCTCAATATCTCTCCAAAATTTAATATCATCTCTTGAAGCCACTTATAACCTATACAATGAAAAAAATGGTTAAAGAAACCAATTTTGTACCATGTTTGTATAGATAAGGTAGTTAAAACATTTATGGAGAGCATCACTAAAGATTAATATTCAACATAAATCCACTTTAATGGTCATTACACCCAATTTGGATAGCTCTTCATCATTATTTTCCCACTTGGATCTTTATCTAGGCTTTATTAGGGTTTTAGGCTCATTATATTCTTAAGATTTGTTCATAGAGATAGGTTGTTAGAACTGCAATATAGTTCCAAAAAATCAATGTTCATGAACCCTATCAGAGTCCCTAAACTCCTTGGATCTCCATGCACACCCTCATAGAAGATGTGATCACTCCAAGTTATCCTATCGATCTTGATTCCTCATTCCATATAGGTTTAAATTAGTCTTAAGCCAAAATTAGCTTTCCTTATGACTTATCTATAGTCCAAGATCTTGGAAACATCTTAAGTGACCATATAAACATGATCCATTACATTTGAGTTATTATCTAAGGTTATAAATGAAGTTAACGCTCAATTTGGTTTTAAGCCTAAACTATGTCTAACAGACCTATCTGCAACCTTGATGGTCTAGATCACCTTGTTTAGGTTATCCTTTATATGCATGGTTTATAATGTTTTAATAGGTGTGATTAAACTCACCACACATCCCTATAATTTACAATCATTTCTTGGTTCACCCATTTTCCCTACTTTTCAAGTTTGTAAGGTTTACACTTCTAAAGTATCCTCTATCTAAGACAAAATAGAGGGTACTTACCCTATTTATTAATAAAAATGAAGATTGGAAGAGCCTATATAAGTGATAAATATAATTTATACAAGTTTTTTCCCTTGATCAAGTCATTATACCTTGTCCCTCTCTCAAAATATAAGACAAACTATGAGGAAGGTAGACTATATGTAATATTTGTCATATGGACTATAGACTACTTTGATGGAATTACCTTGCTTATATTTTAATGATATGAGGGTAATTAATGATGTTTATAATCATCATATATGTTTCCAATATTCATACATACCATCTAACATCCATACTTAGAATCTCATCCTATATCCTTCTTAATTAGGTTTATATGACAAAGTGAATGTACCTCCTATATCTCTCATTAAAGGGTGAACCTTATAGGTGATATTGAATTATTTGACATTGAATATAGTTTTAAAATAAATTATTTGTGTTTTATTATCCATATAACATCATTTTTTGTATTCACATCATATACCTACAATGAAAACTTCAAGAACACCAACTTTTGCTCATTATCTTACTATAGTTACAACTGACTATGTTGAGGCAAAATAGGGGTTTATGGATAATAATTCACGTTGAAACATATATAAAATGAAATATGATCCATTTAATGTCCTTTATAATAAAATTACACTATCAAGGGTTTATATTTTCATGTATAGACTCACTTCATGGATGGTGTAGGAGTTATAGTCTATTGTAGGTGAGTAATTTTGGAATTAGGAACACATGTAGGTGTATATGGGGAATAAAATACAATATATTATCCTATATAAATTACCATTAGGTAATTAATTATATATTAAACTATATAAAACCATTAAATCATAGAAACATGTTTTAATATTGAAACCTTGAGCGAAGAGTCTAGTTGGAGCTCAAATTCTGTAAATGATACTGCCTGAATTCAACGGCCAAAGGGGCAACTTTGAGCCTTTCAAAAAATAACTTCCCTTAGTCATTCACCCTAAAAATATTTAATATTATCTTATGTGTATTATACAAGGAATATTAATTTATATGCATTAATCCTATTGATAACCTTTTCATTTGATATCCACAAGATGACTAGGTGCTCTGTTTTATACTTTTAGAGAAAAGGTATTTGAATCTATAGTCATTGCCTTTGAAAGTGACCTTCAAATTTTATTAGAATAATATAATTTCAAATGGGTATACCATAATATCTTAAACATAATCGGATTATAAGGAGATTTTCACTACATGATTCAACACTTCTATGTGATACCTCAACCCTATATGGTACCACTTGTAGATGAACATTTTCATGTATGCAGGCAATGGGTAGAATTAGAATAATGTGCATAGTGAATGGTATCATGAAAAAACTTGGAATCATTAAAAATTATTCAAATGTATGTTTATCACTATAAAGATATTTAAATAATACTCAAAACCTCTATTCCAACATGATATCCTTGTTATATGCATCACTATAGTGGCATGCCACTGGTATAAGACTGTGTGAGTGATTGAGTTGAATTTCATAGTATATATTTAAAATTTTAAATCTCAATTAATTTAATAATGTTTATATAATATGTATCACATATTTCAAACCTTCATCATACTTTTGTGGATGTTTTTAGAGCCTTCACAAAGCATGACTGAGAGTGAGAAGGAGCTGAGAGTTGATTATGTGCGCCAAGACTAAATGTTTGCTCAAAGCATGGTTTTTTTAGATAATAAATGGAATTTATGTGGTTTTTATGGAAATTAAACATGTAAAAAATCATATCCCATTCACATTAAGAACTTTTAGATAATCTAACTTTCTACAAGTAGTGAATTTGACTGCCATTCCACCTGAAACATCAATTCAGAAACTAAAATAATTAGCCCATGAGATATTTTAAAAACATAAAAATAAGCCTATAAGTCATGAAATTAGTTATAAAAAATCACATGGAGTTTATATCACCAATTGGATTATACAAAATCATCCAAACAAGAGCAAAACCTATATGGTATGGGAAATAGTGAACATAAAAACATAGTCAACTTGTTAGAGATGATTCATAAAGCAAAGTCAAATAATATTTTAAATATTTTTATGAAAATTAATATAAGTTTGATATCATCTTAAAAATTTAGTTTCCCTAAAAATTCTCCAATTGGTCATACCAAGCACAAACCTACTGACTAGTTTTATGTGTCTCGAAGGGCAAAGAAGGAACAAAATAGTTTTGAACGCATTTTATCACTTCTAAATTATGTAAAGTGATGATATGAGTCTAAGGAAGATCAATATTAATCTAAAAAAATTATCCCACATGTCACACTCTCTTATGGGGTGTACAAGTACCAACCTCTTCTTTTTTAAGTTAATTTCCTAATTTTTAGTTTTATAACCTGTAAGTTTTAGATGAACTTTCTTGATAGGTAATTTGACCTCTTGGATGTTTTAATGAAAAATAAGACACTTAGAAACCTTGAAATCTATTACACTTGAATTTATGACCCATAAATGTCTCCTAAGTGAATTAAAATGACATAAACTAATTAGACCATGACCAAGGCTAAAATGGAATTAGATTACATAAAATAGACTATAACACGCCCTATGGAAAAATATTAGACCCTTATATAAGTTTGTACTATTAGGGTTTGACCCATTTTGACTTGTGGTAAAAAATTTCAACATGACCATGAAGTATGAGAGAAAATATATGAAAAAATAATCATCTACAACAATATTTTACCTCAAATGGAGTTGCCAAATGTTGAGTAGCACACCAATTATGCACTTGATGTTGTCAAGACCAGTATTCACCTTGACAAGTTATCTTTAGGATAGTGGGTCCCATCAAGAATACCAAAACTATTATCACCAAATATTTAATCCAAGAGGAAAATTTTCACGCCTCCTCTATATTTGGTCAACATTGTAATACTTATAGGTATGTGGAATTACCTATAGTAGAAGTAAACCTCTAGGTCTAAGGGCTAGCTCCATGAATTTACCTTGAAGTGCTTAGCACCCACACTAACTATTTTTTTTGTAAAAATAACATAATTATACATGAAATAAATATAATATAATGGGTTATACACCAAAATTATTTCAACTATAACATCATACTTCTTTCACTAAGAAACAAAACCTACAACACTAGCTTTAAATTCATAGAATGCTCTAACATTAGTATTTAAATATGGAGGTGATATGTATGAGGGATATCTAAGGTAAGTGAAAAATATATAATTTTTAGACACTAAGGATAATTTTACACTTTAAAACAAACCCATACACTTTAAAACACTTCATATGACCTGCTAAAGTGAAACAACTTGCATCAAACATGGAAGGATTGAGAGAAAGTAAGGATAGATGAATATCACTTAAATATTCACTATACATATCTTCAAACACTTTTAAAATATTATATATAAACTCAAAAAATATTTTATTTATTATTAAAAGGAAAAGTACAACATCAAACTAGTAGGGCTTCACTATACATGTTGTGGAATTAGTCTACAAGACCCAAAATGGCTAATACTTATAGACTATGAGAGAGGAGAGAGAAGAATGAAGTCCAAGAGCTAATAAACCACCTATAAATCTAAGAAAAAGAGTTGAATCTATATTAAAATTTAATATGGAATTGACCATGCAATTTAAACTTGAACAAATGTCCCTCAAAGGCATGAAACTCCTTAAATGTGATGTAGGGCTCTTTAACTTGCTTCTTGAAAACTACGTTTCTCATTTGGCCTTATTAAATTGATCCACAATAGACTCAATATAGATGATATTATTTCAATATGAATGGGTGGTTATAAATAATCCCCAACATGAATTGGTAATGTCCCTATTCATTAGCATTCATCTGGACATGAGTTATCACTATTTACAGTCATAATCACTCTCCTTTCAGTCACACTTCACACTTAGCACCAAATAGGTCTTCATTTTTAAAATATAATACATACATAAGGTTATATGACACCTATAAATATACAATCATATATACCTTAAAATTCCTCCCAATTAGAGTTTTCATCTTCTCACTTGGTGATCACTCCTTGCTCACTATGCCAGTTTAGATTGGTTGAGAAGAAGGTACTAGCAGAGGTACTTGTTAAATTAGATAATGTAATAAGTGTATAAGATAGGATATATTAGGTCCCAATATTCCTCCCAAAAATATTTTCATTCTTGGAAACCTTTTTGTACCTACAAAACACATAAAACTATCAAGAAAACTAGTTTGACACCATGTTCACATAAGTAGGGTGGAAGCCAAATTGATGATAAGTATCCCTATGGAGTTTTATATAATATATAATAAATTTCATACTCAAAACATATAATTTGGATGCCTATCCTTCTTAATCTTTTCAACAAGTCCTTAATAAGGGTTTTAGGTGTTTCTGATCCTTAGCATTTATTCATAAAGGTCTAACATTCAACTTGAAAAATAATTCAAAAATAATAAATTATAGTACCTTCTTCAACTTATAATATCTCCTTAGACTCCCATGCTAAGAATCCATGCTATTGTGAGCTTCCAAACATGGCCTTTTAAGTCCACCAAGGCATTTTATGCAAGTTTGAGTTGGTTTAAGCCAAGGCTGGCCTCTCTAAATGGTTTTTATATAAACCAAAATTTGTTTACCACCTTATAAATCCATATTAATGTGATATAATGTTATATAATGTTCACCTAGTGTTATAAATGAGATTACAACTCCTAGGGCTTTAGGTCTAATCAAGGCCTAGTAGGCTTAGCTTGTATATATCTACTCACCACCTCCTCTAAGCATAATTTTATTACTATAATTATTATCCTATGTTTTTTCATGATAAACACATCTTAATACATCTTTATACAAGATTTAAACACCCTTCAAGTCATTCTCTTGACCTTACCTACTAAACCTATAAGGTTTCAACACTCTGTGAGTGCCCTCTATCTAAGATAGAACATAAGGCACTTCCCTTATTTACAAAAAAAATGATGTTATGAGGATATTATCCATGTATTGGGGATGTTATATACCTATTTATATGAATTTATCACATCAATTAGCCCTCCAAATCTCATAAAATCCAAAGCAAACTTCTAGCATGATGATTGTGCAAGATTTTGTGTGTGAACTATAAGTTATTATATGAAACTTTTCTATGCTTTATTTCCACTATATGAGAATATTATTAACTTTTAATTTTTACTATAAGGGTACCCCAAACGTGGTTATCCTCCAATTTTTTCCAAACCCTTAATTGCATATTCTCTCTTATCTTGACATAAGTGGTTGACTATGTGTGAATGTCTTTCACCTCAAAAAAGAGACCTGCTTGTAGATGAGCTTTGAATATAAAACCTATTATAATATTTTAAGACCATCCTTGAATTATTTAGTACCATATTATAGTAATTTATGTATTTTACACCATATCCATGCTAAGCCAATCACTAGGGCAGTCATACCTTAGAGCATTATCAATAGTAATCCATTGTAGTTAACCCTTCCTAAAGTAAAAGTGATCCTATAGGTGTACATGAAGGCTATAAAATCTATGTTAGACATATTATAGCTCTCTTGAGGTCTTTAGAGGCATTTTTTAACTTTTAAAGTGTTTATATCTTCATGTTTCCATGTCTAAATTCACACCATGGATCTATAAGAGTCTATAGTCAACTATATGTAAGCCTTTTAAGGGAAAGACACACTTGTAGGTGGTGATGCAAGTCACAACCTTATACTTTCACCTTTCCTAATATTATTTGAAAAAATAGTATTTCTTTAAACTTAATACATCACTTACCATGGAGATATGTCTCTAAACTACAACCTTAGATTGTAGGGTCATTTGAAGTTCCAATCACTATAGTAATTACTAAAAGTTTGTAGTGAACAAATGCATAGATTTGAAGCCTTCGAGCATGGAACCCTATTGGTCAAATCATTCACTCTCTTTTACAAGTTGTTACCATACATGAGGGATATAATATATGATCATTCAAACTCCTCTAAACATTTTATTTCCTCATCATTTGGCATAATCAAATGTGGCCTAGGCTTTGTTTCAAAGTTTTTAAGGTAAAGGATCTATGTAACTCATTCTCTACATATATTCATGATTCTCCAAGTTTTCCTATTAATCAATGCTTCACTATTTATTATCATGGTATCTTAAACATTCTAAAATTTTATGAGCATCTCTAAACATGTTCAAAATACCCATATAACATCCTCAAGCCTCTTTGAAAGCCACATGTAGGTGTGCATATAGTTGCAGACAAGGACAATGAAGGTGAGATAGTTAATGTGTATGGTGTAAGGGTATGCAATTAATTCCAGACCTCTTCAAATGTATTCTAATTAATTATTTCCCCCATGAAGAATTTTGAACTAGTTATAATGTCTTCATTTCCATGTGATCATTATCTTATAAGGCACTTGTAGGTACATATTAATAATGCAAACATGTGTGTAGAGATAAACTAGTTGTCATAGTTAGTCATATGGCATTTGAGAGGTTTACAATTTTTCATGATCAAAAGTGTGCCTAAAATCTTGAAAAACTACCTCTCCATGAACATTCCCACACTTCAAAACATCTCACTTAGTTGACTATGTATGATAGTCATGCAGGAAAGTTTGATTGTGTTGGAGGTTGACTACAACTCTATTGATCATCTCTTTTGAGATTGAGTTTGGAATGAGAGGTGGATGTCAATACATGTGACATATTAAATTAAACATATCACCATCTTCTAAATCCACTATAAGGACATGAAAAATATGCAAATGGTGAAAATCTATCTATAACACATCAAGGTAGTCTTAGCTAAAACTTGAGAGTTTTTGCTCATAAATTTATCTCAAACATGAAACCAGAGATGGGAAACATTAGAGAAAAAATTCCACCTCCTCTAAAATATACTTCACCGACTATATTTTATGAAAAATGTCAAATAAAATCAAAACCTATAAGCTGTGGGGATTGGAAAGAAAAATAAGATAGTCAACTTATTAAGAATGGTTCATAAAGCATAGGCAACCATTCTTCCAAATATTTCAATGAATATAAATCAAACCAAGTGTACTATCCACCACCAAGATAATTTGACCTGAAACCTCTCCTAATAGTCATACCATTAGAAGACCTGTTAATTAGTTTTTTATGCCTAATGGAGTGATGGAGATGAGAAATGGTTTTGGTCCATTTTTGGTACTTCCAAAGTAGATAAAACATGAAAATAGAGTCAAGGGAGTTGAGGGTTCACTACATGAGGTTTCCACACATTCCATACTCCCCCATGGGTTGTACAGCTTCTAAAACTCCCTTTCAACTATTTTCTTGATTTCACTTAATACCTATAAGTTTTTCAATTAGTAATGACAAAAAATGATAGGGTCTGATATATTGGAAATTGAAAGGAAGTTTATAACACTTTTTTATCAAGTAAAAATGTACCATATTCATAAATGTCCCAAATATGACCTTTAAGTGTCATAAAATGACACAAGGACTAAATTAGACTATGACAAAGCTAGAAACACATTAAATGACATCAAATTGACTACAACACACCCTATCTAATGCTAATAGAACCCTATATCAAGTTTTGGACTATATGGGGTTCACCTATTTTGAATTGTGGTTAAAATAGTCAACATGTACTTATATATTAGTTAGCATGTGTGTGTCAATGCTACTTGTTTTTACCACTATCTTATCACTCTTTACATGGTTAACCTTTGGTTTTACATGTACAAGCTATAAAAACATGTCATAATTTAATGTTGTAGTTTTTGGCATGTAATTAGACCCTTGAAGGCAACTTTAGCACATGTCATAATTATCTAGTCAAGCTCTAGAGTCAAATAATAAAACTTTGGAGTTAAAAAATAAATCTCTAGAGTACAAAAATGAATCTCTATAGTCCAAATTTGAAGCTTCAAAGTATAAAAATTGATCTCTAGTGTTTATCAAATGAGTTTTATTCAAGTTATGGAGTTTAATAGGTGCATTCCAACATTATTCCAAATCATGCATAAAGCTTGTGGAAGGCATTTTGTTAATCATATAATATTGTATACATATTTTATAAAATTGTCATGGCCTTTCAAAGGGACATATGGATCATTGAGACACTTATACTAAATAACATTCTATTTTTAGATATGATACTTATAATTTGTTTTGTAATATTATCATTATAAGTATTATAAATGTTTTGGTTATTAGAACATAATTTGTTGTAACCACAAAGGTATTGTAACTAGTTGGAGCATACATGTTGCTATGCCAACATTTTCACTAGTTCACCTTAAATGTGGAAAATGGTTATAACTTTTTTTCTATTTTACAAATAATACAAGATTCTAGTTTTAGTCTTGTTATTCTATTAGTTTTTTTAAATAATAATTATAGGAATGTTGTATCATAACAACACTTTCCTACTACTTTTAGGAAGTTAGATAGATAAGTTTTTGGAGAAATAAAAATCTATAAGTAGACCAGATACAATAGTAAGAGAGTTCTACATATTGTAATATTTATTCTAGAATTAATGAAGCTTTGACTATTCCTAAAAGTATAAGTGTTTTAGAGCTTGTGCCAAGGGAGATCAAGGGCCCACTCACCCAAGGATGTTGGATTATTATTTGGTATTTTTCATTTATACTATATTAGTTATTGTTTAATTCTTATAATAATTCTTATATTATAAGTGTGGATTGTTTAACCTTCATGTATTTCTTTTTATGCATTTTATTTCAATTCACTATTTACATCCTTTTCTAAGGGTTTACCTTTCTAAAAGCATTTCAATTAGAATCAAGTTTAATTAATCACATATATTAAAGTGTGTTTTCATTGATAATTAAAGTGTGTTAAAATACCAATCAATTTACTTTATAGTAAGAGTGTGTTTATTTATAAGCAAGTATGTTTACTTCAATATTTCAATTCTATGTTAGAATGTTTTCATTCCAAGTAATTAGATAGATTTTAGTTGATTAGATTAAAACCTTAGAATTAGTTTATTTATAATAAAATCCCCAAAAATAAAATTGTTAGTAATAAAATTCACACCTTATTGCATACATCCATTGGACACTACCCTTGATTTTAATGACATCAATTTAGTGAATTGGTTGAAACCACCAGTCATTTTTGGCACTATTGTCAGGTACATTCTAGGTGTAAGTGAGATGAATATCAAAATATAAAAGAGAAAAAAAAATTCCCTAAAGATATATGAGAAAACCTAAACACTCACAAGGAAGGCTCATTTCAAAGAACTCTCAACAAGATACCACAATCTCTCAAATAAAGTCACATTTAGAGAAAGTGGAATTTTTTAAAGAGATAAAAGGGTCTTTTGGAATTCTTAAATAATAAAAAAAATTATCCCCACCTAAATGTTATGATCATTCTCTATAATCATTTACATCATTCCAAATGAAATTAAGGCTAAAGAACATTATAAACCTAAGCAATGAGTATTATATAAGTAGCCTCTCATCCACCTCTAATAACTCACCACTTCCTAGGAGCACCCTTTACAACATTTTTTGGGAATAAATGGGAGAAAATATAGGGAATGTACTGTATCCTAATGGAAATACACAAAATAGGGCTAATCTACCTAGAAGGACATTCACATATCCCATTGTACTAGAAGATGATGATAGAACTACCATGAATAATATTTACCCATATATCATACCCACATTTAGAGGAAAAACTAAAAAATATGTTGATCAAATCCTCTTTGAATTTAAAGTCATATATTATGATTATAGAACAAGCAGTCATAAGTTAAAATGGTTCCCTTGTACACTCAATAAATTAGGCATAAAATGGTTTACGAGATTATAGTGAAACTCCATTACATCATGGGATGACATGGAGATTGAGTTCATAGTTAAATGCTAGGATTAATGTAGAGGAAAAGAAAAAACTGATTATTATTTAGGAAAAATCAACATGAGTTGAAAACTTAGTAAGACTACCTCGATTGCTTCTAATTTATTCACATGAAATGTGTATATTAATTAAGTCTAAAAAATATTTTTCTTGAAATGTCTTGATGATGATGTAAAATAATCCTTGAACCTTATGGGGAAAGGAGACATAAATAAGTTTGATCTCAATGACATAACTAAATTATATAAGAATTACTTAAGAACCAGAGGGACTGTTAAAAAGTTGGAAATAGGTAAGTGTGGTACTAGTGTAGGATAATTTATGGAATAATTATCCAACCTTAGGATAATAATTTTAGTGTAATTAAATACTATGATATATTGATTGAAAGCTAAAGGTAGTGCTACTACTGATCCATTAGCCATGTATTGACCTAAATACAGGTTAAAGCATGCACTCCAATATTTCCCTTTGGAAAAAAAATATTTATGGAATATGTGATGCAAATTATCATGATACCAATAATTATTCCCTCTTACCTATCCTAAAATATCAACTAAAATATGGAACCCAAAAAATAGAATATCTCAAATTCATATAAATATAGGGAAACCAATTTTCCCATAATCAAAATCAGAATCATTTTGGTCCTAGATCTCCTTTTAACCCATGGATGATGTCATGGGATAGAAAAAAACCTCCAAAAGAATGGGTATCTCTATTGTGGGGTACATAAGAGTGGACACCACAACCATGGATGCCTCCTCCTCACCAATTACCTTGGATGCCCCATCCTAATCCTCAACATAGGAAAAAACCAACAATGGGATCCCCATCAAAACTTTAATCAACATATGAGGTTTACACAACAATAGGTATTGATGACTCCTAACACTCAAATGCCAAAAATAGAACAAGTGACTCAACATCAACTACATGCATATCCAATAGTAAATCTAAGTAATATACAATTGTCATTTCTTGATTTCACCCTATTCCAAATAAACCTTTAATCAATGATTAGTATGGTCATTATCTGATTACCATTGTTTTGATTTGAGCATTTTAATATAAACTAGTATGGGATAGTGTTACTATTGACTAGTATACTTTGTGTGACAATTATATTTGGATAATTTTATAGATTGAGGATGTATAATTATTAGTTATGTATCATTGGTTTATGATGACTCTAGCTAACTACCTATTTTATGCGAGGTGGATGCAAAATAGGTCCTATCCTTAGATATTTATGAGGAAGAGTATCATTAGAGAGGGTCAGCTAGATGGAGCAATTAGGAGAATATCAATGGGAAATGCTGATGACCCTACACACAGTAGATTCTAAATTATATTTACATGAAAATGCTATTGCGTATTGCTTGTGATTATATTTATGTATATGGAGTTAGTTTTAGTATGAATTTAATTTATTTAGTCTAATTGATCTGGTTTTTGAATTTAAATCTGGAAAATAAATATTAGTAGAATAATTATTGTAGAAATAATTATATTACAAGTAAAATGAAATTAATGACTTATTTTATCTTTTAGTTAAATAATTATTTATTATTATTTTAAAATTTGGATGAAATTTTTGTTAATGTAATTTAAATTAAAAATTTGAATTATGCATGAATTTATTTTAAAATAATTAGGAAAATAGTTTTAGGAATTAACTTAAGAGAATTGTGGGAAAACAAAGAAAGAGGGTGTAGTAATTTTTAAATCATGTTTTGGAAATAATAAAGATATAATTAATTATTGAGACAACTTAAGCTTTAATCTAGAAGACAAAAAAAAAAAGATTGACATGCATGAATAAATAAAAACCAAAAGGTTTCATGCAAAGGACGAGTGCTAAATTAAGAAGAGAAATTAGTCTTATAAATAAATAAGAATGTTGGAGAATAAAAACACAAAGAGAGATGATCGGAGAGAGGAAGCAAGAAGTACAAAGATAATTGGTTTTTATCTCTTCAACTTAGAAGCATCATAGAGGTAAGTTATAAAATTAAATTTTGGTGTGTTATTTTTCCATAGTCTACAATTTGGATTATTAAAATCTTGCATTTTGAGTTAAAGATCTGAGTCTTACATTTAATGATAATGTTTGTCTTGTTTGAGCCTATTTTTAATAGATGTAGACCTGCATTGAATTTGCATGTAACCTATGTTACATTAAATTCTACATCCTAATTCTATTATGAATGTGTTAAAATTCACATTGGCTATGTTGTATTTTAATATAAAGATGATTTTTTTATAAAAGTCATTTGTTGAGTTTATAGTGGGATACACAAACTTTCATTCACAATGTCTAGTCATGTGAAACTAAAATGCCATGTCATTTTGAAACTACTGAGTTTAAATAGAAATTTCAATGCTTTGACTAGGAATACAAATCACTCAACCTATTAATAAAATCACTGAGCATAAGTCATATTAATCTCTGAGTATTAAATTATATTAATGGACATGTAGCATATTTTAAAGCTAAAATATTTGCCATGTCAAATATATAATTCATTCAGATGTGTACTTGGAGCACTGAGCATATAAACAAATTGTTGGGTATACATTAAGAAAGTACCAAGCTTTAATAGAAATCACGTAAGTCAATTATTAGATTTGTAGAAGTCTTTGTCTATGACATATCATTAAGTTATAGTCACTTATATATATATATATATATATATATATATATATATATATATATATATATATATATATATAACTATTGTGTATACTATTGTAAATAATAAATCTGAGTTGATAGTTGTTTCATTGAGTATTTTATTGAAGTTACTAAAAAATAAAATCGAAATGATTGTTTTTTGAATTAATTGGCTATGTTTTAAATAGCTAAATGTTTAAATTTATAAAGTTGAGTATAATAATTTTGAAATTGAGTATACTATGAAAATGCCATGTTCTAATTAAAATGCCCAACTTCCTAATTAAGATGCCCAACCTAAAATTATAGGGTGTTGAGTTTAAACAAAAATTAGATATCATGTGTGTGTGTGTGTATACATATATATAATGACTAAATATTGATATGTTGAGTTTACATTGATAAAAATTTAGCTCTTGAATATATAACAAAGATATTAGAAATGAATAATGAAAATGAATGGTTGTCTATAAGTTTTTCTAGAGCTATGTAAACATTTTTTTATTGCTTAGAGAAAAAATTTAATCACTGAGGATGTATTATAGCTCATAAATTTGAAAAAGAAGTCACTAAGTTAAAGAATAGCTAAGCATAGATGTCAGGTAATAATAATAATAATAATAATAATAATAATAATAATAATAATAATAATAATAATAATAATAATAAAATGACACGCTACCTTATTTAACATTTGAGTTTATTTAATGTAAATCCTTGATAAATTTAATAGAAATCACTGTGTATTTAAAATGTAAAAGCTACGTATTTATTACAAGTTATTTATATAATATTTAATGCTTAGAGAAAAAATTATAGTTAAGTTTATAGCTTGGAGCAATGAGTTATATGAATAACATTGAGTTTTTATTTAATTTTTTTGATCCCTATGTGTATTCAGATGAAACATATATTCCTAGAAGGAATAAGAGTAAGAAATAATATTTCTTCTTTAATACAAGATCGAATGTTTGGTGGAATTTTATTTTGTCTCAAATTCTTAAATTGTGGCTTGAGTGAGTTGCATGTTAATCATGGGATCCATATAAGAATATTATAATAGTTTTTGATAGTAAATAGTAATTATTAAGTATGTTTTTGGGGTTTGGAATAAAGTTAGAGTTGATAAGATAATTAATTCATTGGGATTTTAGTAAGATATTTGTTCATGTTTGAATATTTATTAATGTTCAAATGTATTATATATTCAGATTATATATTATGAAGCATGATAAAACATCATTAAGAAGGCAATATGATAATTTTAGATAATGAAAGTCATTGGTCAGAATACGAATGACAGTGGAAACTCTGTAATCCATTTTAATAATTATAAATAAGTAATTTAGAATCAACTAAAGAGTATAGGAGTTTTTAATATATAAATTGATGTATGCATGAACTTGAGTGTTCATATGATTATGTAACTATATAAAAATATAGATAATAATCCTACATCTAAAGTAACATATTGATAATAAGAGTTCTAATAAATGAGGAACTATAACCATGTGAATATTGATCCTTAAGTTATGTTCATCCAAAGTTTAATTTGATTTATAGATATTCAACATTAAGATAATTGTTGAAGATTAAGACTTGTGTGCGATAAATTTTGTGTGAGTATTTATATGAAAAGGTAATTACACTATTATATAATAAATTAGTGCATCACGATGTGTACCTAGATATTTTGTCTATATCTAATTATGATTATGCAATAAAATCTAGGATATATCTGGATGGTATACTCATGTACTTGTTTGTTGAATAAATAAAGTGTAAGATTGTGTGTTCATGTTTGAGTAGGGAACTCATACATGATGGGATATTATAGTATGGGATGTCATAGAGTTCTACAGTATGAAAGGTACCTAGATGGCACATATTGTATTTTTTATATCCAGACCCACACTTACATAAAATTATAGGTGTTGGTTGTTACTTGAATAGTAAGTGTTGTAACATTTGGTAGGACATCATTTATGCATGCATATAATATTGAAAGTATAAATGATTGTTAGGATAAAATTATATGCAATTTTATTACTTTTTTGTTATATGTACTTTTTTTTATTATAAACATATGATTTTATGTATCTATGATTGCTTAGTATGACTAATTATGTGAAAATTAGTAGTTGTACCTTACAACCCTAGACAATGTTAATATGGGTTGTCTTGAGGTGTAGATACTTGGATCTTATTGAAATATTGTATAGTTTATTGTGTGTTTTATCTAGGTGGTATAAACAATGGTTATTATTTTCTAGTTTGGTTTTAATTTTATTGTAAGACTCATTTATGCATAGATGATTATGTGTATATTCTAATTTCTCTTTTTTTAGATTGTGATGTGATATTATTTCTAATAAAATGAAATTTGTTTGAGTCTTTGAGTTATATAGTAGGTTATATATAAAATTTTATTGATGATACTAATAGGTAGTGATATCGATTCCACTAGCCTAGGTAGTACGACCAATAAATAATCCAATCAAGTTGTATGTTATGAAATTGACCAATCTAAAATGATCGTATGAAAACTTTTATCAAAGTAATGTTATATACATTATATTTCATATGTTTAATTTCATGTTGTGTGATATCATGTTAAAATGGATTTTTTTATGGTACACTACATGTTTTTAGAAATATTACAACACATGAGGTACTAACACATCTCATTATATGATCACACTGTTATATCTATCTATCCATGAAGGGAGGGCCATTTATAGATAGGGGATTATGTAGGGGATCATTGATCCATGTTTGGTGTGGTAAAGTGATTGAATGATGCTCTCCCTCCTCCACTATAGTACTACCTAGAGACAACACTTGAGATTATTAGTGATACATGAGTTGAATTAACTCAAGCTATAAAGAGCTTGGTATCTATTATTTTATTGTGTTGTATGCTTAAAATAATGCAATTACATTATGTACTTGTATATTTGAATAGTAGATTTTGTATTGTAAAACTAGTCATAGTTGTGCCCTATTATATTTGTATTTTATGATCATGTATAAGATTTAAATTGTATGTAGCATTTGAATTAGAAGTACTATTGTTATTAATTATGATTTAGATATGTTTTATTTTTTTATTCAATGAAATGATTGTCAAGTTATTTTTTTAATAAAAACCTTAATACATTTTCCAAGTACAACTTGAGGGGTTGTCATATTTGGTATCAGAGTTATGACTTGATCTCTAGGACCTACTGAGTCTATTAGCATTTATGTATCTTTATGCTTATCAAAAAGGAGAATTAAGAATGTGTATGTGGTACATCGAGTGTATAACTTAGAGGCTTTTGTAGCCCTTTAGAGTTATTAAAGGGTTTGTTTAACAAGTCTCATTGGTGGTAGTTTTATAAGGTGTTTGGGTAGGAGAGTGAATAAATTAGTAATTCAGTTGTGTATAAGAGTTTCCTACCATATTTTTGATTTGTAGATTGAACACCTAGAGTGTGATTATGTCTTCCTTGAATTACCTTCACCATTTGTGTTTTGTGTTGTGAGTATTTTTAAAATCATGCAATGCTTATCACTTAGGTTTATATGTAGTAGTTTTGTGACTTATATTTACAAATCCTATGAGTGGGAATCCTATATGGCCATTCTAGTTTGGCACCGCCTAGTGTGGTGGGAATTTTCTTGTAGTTGAGTGTAGATGTCATGATTGTGATTTCCTTTATATTAGGAGTTTTTTGTGTGGATTAGCATCCTTATATTGTTTATACTTGAGAAGAGGTTTCTTCTCTCTTAGTTAGCTTATATGTGAATTATTTTTCTCTCAATATTTTCCTACATCATTTTAAGCTAATGAGAAGATTTATATTCTCAGGATGTTGTTTTAGAGTTTCTCTTAGTGAAAAAACTTCTTTTTGAATTATTATTTTATTCCCTTGAGTTCATGTGATAATGTTTCTATTTGTCATTGAGGAAATATTTTATATTGAAAAGAGTGATGCATCATTATGGTTCATATTTTATTTCCATTTGTGGAAGTAGGTGATGATACTACACTTAAAAAGTATGGTAAGTGAATAGTGATTGAGAAACTTGGGTTTTGATATTTCATTCTACCATATGAGGGTACGTAGGAAATTTTGGTTTATGAGATGTTAGTTCTCTAATTCTATGTGTGAATTTTTAGAGTTGATATTTTATCAAACTTTAGAACTTGACCATGAGGAGTGGTTAGCATTAAAATTATATTAATTCTAGTTGATTATAACTATTATGTTATTGTATATCTTTTCTTAGACTGATATTATTCTCTTCTTGAAGCATGTTATTTTAAAGAGTAATATGTGTAGCTTTTATTAGGAGAAAATTAGCTATAGGATATGTAGAACATATTGGTAATCCTAAGGGTTTATATATTTTTTATAACTTTTTGTGTGCTAGTCATGCAAGCAAAGAGAGATTGTCTCACTTATAAGGTATTAAGGATGTCATAATCCTTAGCCTTTATATGTTATATTAGTTATGTTAATTTTTTTTTAAATATAAAAATACTAATTAAGTTGTAGTATATGATATTAGTTTTTACTGATTAGTAGCAACTTAATTTAATCTCAGAATGATTGTATGATTTCTCTTATGTGTATGCTAGTACATATGGAATATTTTAGCATATAGTATTGTTTTTTATGATCTATTAAATATATTTGTGAGCCTTGTATAAATTTTGAAGATCATATGGTCATGGAGACCTGAGGGATGATTGGTGAAATAAGAATATGAGTTCTAAGTGATACGATATTATCCTACTTCGCCTCACATTGACTCAATTGTTATTGAGTTGGATCTGATAAATAGACTTATTCAATCTAAGTTTTGACAGGTATAACTTATCAAAATTTAGTCATATGATAATTTATTTTTACTTTTTTGATGATTTCATATGTTTTTTAATTACCAATTAAACTTTTACTGAGTTATTAAACTTTTCTTGTGGTTCTAGACCCTAGGGTGGTCATGATAAAACTAATCAACATGAAGATAATTTTCATGAAACTTATATGTAGAGTAGGAAATGTCATAGAGTAGGGTCTTGTGGTATCAATTCTCTAAGATTATTGCTAATTAAGAGAATTAGTATGAGTTATTGAGGCAAAATTTTACATTTGTTAGCATGATTTGATACTTGATACTATGTTTCTATGTTTTTAAACTCTATTTGTTAAATCAAATATTTTATTTGAATAAGTGTCATTGAGGTGATGCCCAATTTTAGGGGGGGGGAGGATATCACATCCTGATCTCACCCTATGTTAAATAAACCTTTAATCGATGATTAGTATGGTCATTATCTGATTAGCATTTCTTTGATTTGAGAATTTTGACATATATTGGTATGAGAAAATGTTATTGTTGATTAGTATAAATTAAGTGACAATTATATTTGGATAATTATGTATATTGAGGATGTATAATTATAGGTTTATGATGACTCAAACTAACTACCTATTTTTTGTGAGGTGGATGTACGATAGGTCCTACCCTCAAAGTTTGATGAGGGAGTGTATCATTGGATATGGTTAGCTATATGGAGCAACTAGGGTAAATATCAGTGAGAAATGCTAGTGACCCTACACACATGCACAATAGATTCTAAATTATATTTGAATGAAAATTCTAGTGCATATTGCTTATGATTTTATTTATGCATGTGGAATTTATTTTAGTATGCATTTAATTTATTTAGTCTAATTGACTTGGTTTTCGAATTTAAATATAGAAAATAAATATTAATAGAATAATTATTATGAAAACAATTATCTTACAAGTAAAATACAATAAATGACTTACTTATCTTTTTGTTAAATAATTATTTATTATTTTTTTGAAAATTGTATGAAAGATTTGTTAATGTAATTTAAAGTAAAAATTTTAATTATGCATGAATTTAATTTAAAATAATTTAGAATTTTTCTTAGGAGTTAACTTAAGAGAATTGTGAGAAAACAAAGAAAGAGGGCGTAGTAATTTTTAAATCATGTTTTGGAAATAATAAAGATATAATTAATTATTGAGATAACTTAAGCTTAAATTTAAAAGAAAATAAAATTATATTGACATGCATGGATAAATAAAATTTCAAAGTTTTATCCAAAGAAGCATTGAGTTTAGAAGAGAAATAAGTCTTATAAATAAAAAAGGATGTTGGAGAATAAAAACACATGGAGAGAGACTTGGAGAGAGGAAGGACATAGTAAAAGGATAACTGGTTTTTATCTCTTCAATTTAGAAACATCACAGAGGTAAGTTCTACAATCAATTTTTGATGTGTTAAATTTTCCTTAGTCTACAATTTAGATTATTAAAAGTTTGTATTTTGACATAAAGATCTGAGTCTTACTTTTAATGGTAGAATTTGTCTTTTTGAGCCTATTTTTAATACATGTAGACCTGTATTGGATTTGAATCTAACCTATATTCTATTAAATTTTGTGTCCTAATTCTCTTATGATTGTGCTAAAATTCACATTGGTTGCATTTTATTTTATTATAAGGTTGTTTTTTTTTAGAAAAGTCATTAACTAAGTTTATAGTGGAATTCCTAGACTTTAATTCATAACATCTAGTTAGGTATAACTAAAATGCCATGTCATTTTGAAATTATCGAGTTTAAATAGAAATTTCAATGCATTGACTAGGAATGTAAATCACCTAGCCTATAGTAAAATCATTGAGCATAAGTAATATTAATCTCTGAGTATTAAATTATATTAATAGACATGTGGTATCTTTTAAAGCTAAAATCTTTGCCATGTTAAATATATAAAGTATTGATCTCTACTTGGAGCACTGAGCATATAAATAAATTACTAGGTATACCTTATAAAAGTGCCAATTTTCAATAGAAATCACATAAGTTAATTATTAGATTTGTAGTAAGTCTTTATCTATGTTGGGTCATTAAGTTGTAGTCACTTAATTATAATTCTAAGTATATATATAAAATATTATGTATACTATTGTAAATAATAATGTTGAGTTGATAGTTGTTGCATTGACTATTTTATTGAAGTCTCTATAACATAAAATGGATATCACTATTTTTTGAATTAATTGGTTGAGTTTTAAATAGACAAATGCTTAAATTTGTAACATTGAGTATAATAATTTGGAAACTATTTATATTATGAAAATACCATTTTTAATTAAAATACCTAGCTTTCTAATTAAGATGCATAACCAAAAATTATAGAGAACTAAGAATAAACAAAAATGAAAATAGAGTATAAAATATATAGGTATATATAATGGCTAAATTGATATGCTAAGTTTACATTGATAAACACTTAGCTCTTGAATGTAACACTAAGATTTTATAAATGATTAATGAAAATGAATGGCTATCTATAAGTTTTTGTAAAGCTTTGTAAGCATTTTTTAATTAGTGAGAGAAAAATATTTAATTGCTGAGGATATATTGTAGATCTAAAAATTGAAAAAGAAGTCACTAAGTTAAAGAATAATTGAGCATATAAGGCATAATAAAAATAAAAATAAAAGAAAAACATTTCCTTATTTTACATTTGAGTTTATTTAATATAAATCATTGAGTAATTTAATATAAATCACTATGTATTTAAAATGTAAATATCTATGTATTTATTACAATTTGTTTATATAATATTTAATGCTGAGAGAAAAAAAGATAGCTAAGTTTATAGCCTATAAAAATGAGTTTTATGGATAACATTGAGTTTTTATTTAAAAATGTTGAGCCTTATGTATATTTGGATGTAACATATATTCCTATAAAGGAAGAGTAATAAATAATATTTCTTCTTTAAAACAATATCAAATGTTTGGTGGAACTTTATTTTTCCTTAGATTCCTAAACTGAAGCTTAAACGAGTTGCATGTTAATCATGATTATCATGGGATCCATATAAGAATATTATAATAGTTTTTTATAGTAAATATTAATTACTAAGTACGCTTTTAGGGTTTGGTATAAAGATAGAATCAATAAGATAATTAATTCATTGGGATTATAGTAATATATTGGTTCATGTTTGAATATTTACGAATGTTCAAATGGATTATATCTCTAGATGATATATATTATGAGGCATGTTAAAACATCCTTAATAATGTAATATGATAATTTCAGATAATGAAAGTCATTCGTTAGAATTTGAATGACAATAGAAACCATGTAATCCTTTTTAAGAATTGTTAATAAGTATTTCAGAAGAAACTAAAGAGTATAGTGTTTTTTCATATAAAATTTGATGTATGCATGAAATTGAGTATTCATATGATTATGTAACTCCATAGGAATGTAGATATTAATCATACATATAAAGTAACATATTTCTAATAAGAGTTATAGGAAATGAGGAACTTCAACCATGTTAATATTGATCTTTAAGTTAGGTTCCTCCAAAGTTTAATTTGATTTACAGATATTCAACATTAATATAACTATTGAAAATTTAGGCTTGTGTGCAATAAATTTTGTGTGATTATTTATATTCAAAATTAATTATACTATTATATCATAAATTAGTGCATCGAGATGTGTACCTATATATTAAGTCTACATCTAATTATGATTATGTAGTGAAATTTAGGATATATTCGAATGGTATAGTCTTGTACATGCTTATTAAATTATTAAAGTTTAAGATTACGTGTTCATGTTTGAGTAGGGAAATAATATATGATGGGATATGATAATATGGGATGTCATATATTTTTACAATATTAAAGGTTTCTATATGGTACATACTATATTTTTTATATCTAGACCAACACTTACATAAACTTATAAATGTTGGTTATTACTTGAATAGTAAGTGTTGTAAAATTTGTTAAGACATCATTTATATGTGCATATAATATCAAAAGTGTAAACTATTATTAGGATAAAATTATATCTAATTGTATGACTTGATTTGTTATATGCACTTGTTTGATTAAAAGTGTATGCTTATATGTATCTATGACTACTTAGTATGATTGATTATGGAGAAACTAGTAGTTTTAACTTAAAACCCTATAATATGATAATATGGGTTGTATTGAGGTGTGATTACTTGGATATTATTTAAATAGTCTATAGTTTATTGTGTGTTTTAATCGAGTGGTATAAAAAGTGGTAATTTTTTTCCAGTTTTGGGTTGATTTTAATTTAAGACTCATTCAAGCATAGATGATTATGTGTATATTTTGATTTCTCTTTGTTTATATTACGATGTGATATTATTTATAAGATAATGAAATCTATTTGAGCATTTGATTTATATACTATGTTAAATATGAAACCATATTGATTATATTAATAAGTAGATGGATTCCACTAGCCTAGGTAGTACCAGTAATAGATACTCTGATCAAGTGGTGTGTTATGAAATTGACCAATCTAAAATGATCATATGAAAAATTTGATAAAATTATTTTTATATACATTGTATTTAATATATCCCATAACTCAATAAAATCATTAAGGGTTTGTGTGTTAAAACTCTAGGTAGGAAAAGACAATACCCTAAAACTATACAAGTGGATGAAAGACTTACTAATTTATTGGTAGGTAAAATCCTTCTACCCAAATATGGGTATCCTCTAATCCTTGTTATTTATATAAAAATAGGAAGGAAAGAGATACCCAATGTAATTGTGGACTTAGGAACTACCATCAATGTGATGACAATAAACACACTAAAATCCTTTTCCATTTTAGGGGTGCAACCTACTTGTACAGTCTTGCAAATTATAAACTAGTCTATTACCAAACCTAAAGGAATAATTGAGGATGTACCTATTAGAATTTAATCTTAGGTATATCCCATAAAATTTAGGATACTTCAACCTAAGAGGAAAAAAATTGAATATCTATTAATCTTAGGTCGACCTTGGTTAGCTACAGTTGTAACATTAATAGATTTTAGGTTAGGAAACATGATCATTTAAAATGGAATAAAATAAAAATAGATTTATTTGTATATATAGATATGTATATCTTTTAGATCACCTATGGGTTGATGAACTTGAGTAAAACAAAAATAGTCTCTTCTCATTGGCCATGGTAATAATAAAAGATCATGTGAATGAGTTTGGGGATGAAATATAGTGCAATATTGAAGATCCTAGTCTATCTCTAGAGTCTTATAGTCTATCTACAAAGTCTGTCAAACTAAATCCAAACTCTAACAATCTATCATGATAAACTAGCTCTAAAACCTGATAATTTGGTTGTAGAGCTTGTCAGACTAGCTCTAGAGGCTATCAATATATCTCTAGACTATAAGAAACTTTCCTCTACATAGAAACCAACTAGATCAAACACTCCTCATGAAATGTATGACCATACACCCATTCAAAAAATCATTGTCACATGGGAATAAGATAGTTATCATACATTTTTTTATAGCTTTTCATTGTCCATTATAAAATGTAATTTCACAAGGAGATAATTCTTTTTAAATATGTCACCATTTTTCATATGATGTTACCACATCCCTACCCTCTAAAATATTTGATGAGTGAATTTAGGTAGGTCAAATATATCTACTTATAGACTAAGCAAATAAATATCTCACTTATAAAAATGGTAAAAAAATAGCTGGTTGGATGACAAATAAGAAACTAAGGTGTTTGATGTCTTGAAGAATCATAAAAAAATACTTTACATGGGATTAAAACGACATGGACTGAATCCACCCAAGTGTGTGTGTTCATCACATATATAATAAAATTACTAGATCTATTAGAAAACCTCAAATAAGAATTAACCCAACACTAAGAGACATAGTTAAATAGCAGATAGGAAAACTGTTATAGGTGGGATTCAATTACCCCATATTAGACACTCAATGGGTCTCACCACTTGTGATAATACCTAAAAATAATTTCAAATGGAGAATATGTATAGAATACTGAGAACTAAATAAATATACCATGAGACATTACTTTCCCCTACCTTTCATAGATCAAGTGTTATATAATCTAGTTGGGAAGAAGTATGTTTCCATATTTATAATCAGTTAAGGGTAGCCCCATAATGCTAGGAAAAGATAGACTTTACATGTCATTGGGAAACATTTTCCTATATAGTGTTACCCTTTGGCTTCTACAATGCACCTTCCACCTTTGAAAGGTAAATCTTGGCCATATTTATTGATATAACTAATGATTGTGTAGAGGTATACACAGATGACTTTATTTTGCATGGTGGGTCTTTTCATGAAGCTTTAAGTAGCATAGATAAAGTGTTAACTATATTTTAACAACATAAAATATATTTGAGTCATGAAAATGGTTTATGATGGTTGACCAAAGAATTATTTTAAGACATCACATCTTATCTTAGGGGATGCATGTGGATCCTAAGAACATTGAAGTCATTTTTAATCTATCTACTCCTAAAACTTGGAATGATATCAATTTTTTTTGGGACATGTGAGATATTATATAAATTTTTTAGAATACTTCAATAAAATAAATATAACTATGTTTATATGGACTGACAATTGCCAGCAAGATTTTTAATCAATAAAATAAAAATTGATTTGTGCTCCAATTCTAAGAGAGAATAATTAAGAGCAATCATTCCACAGTCATACATATTACTCTAATAATGATATAGGGGTAGTACTTGGACAAAAATATGAATAAAAAAATGTATACTATATACTATATCAACAAGAATTTCACCCCCATTGCAATAAATTATACTACCATTGATAAATAATTCCTATATGTTATATATGCAATGAATAATTTTAGGAACTACATCACTAGATACAAGATCTTTTTTTACACAAATCACTCAGCCATAAGATATTTAATGATAAAACTAATGGTAGAAGGTAGGATCATTATATGCTTACTAATTTTTGAAGAGTTTGACGTTACTATTATTGACAAACCTAGGAAATGTAATGTGCTTACTAATTTTTTATCAAGGTTGAATGTTTTAAATGAAAAAAATATAGTGGAAGACAACTTTCCTTATGCATATCTATTTACAGTTTCAACACATTCACCATGGTTTGTTGATATGGTAAACTACTTGGTCACATGGAAGTTTTATTTCAACTTTACTAATAAATAAAATAAATTCCTAATTAGGGATACTGATAATTTTAAGTGGCTTAATGGTGTTTTGTTTAAGTGTGGACTTACCATGTGCTTTATAGGTGTGTCAGAGAGGATAGGACTTATGACATCATAAGGGATTGTCATGACAAAATTAGAGGATGCCATTATTTAGCCCATAGGACTATACATAAGGTCCTTGAGATTGGGTAATATTGGCCTCCACTTCACAATAATGTGAAGAGGTATGTATGGAAATGTGATCCTTGTCAAAGGATGGGAAAATCCATATTGTCTAATGAAATGACTCTCCATCCTCAAGTGGTTTTAGGACCTTTTGAGAAATGGGAACTAGATTTCATTGGTCCTATTGACCCACCATCTCAAGGGAAGGAATACCTACATGTATGCACATATTATGTCACCAAATGGGAAAATGGTCAAAGTATCTCATTTTAAAGAGAAGAGTTAGCTGTTAATTTTGTGTATTATAGAATTATGCAATGGTTTGGATCACTAAGAGACATAGTATATTACCAAGGTCCTAAATTCATATCTAATATTATCAAATCCTTTGTAAAGCACTAGAAAATCAGCCACCAAAATTTATATCCATATCATACATATAACAATGGACAAGATGAAGTTACTAATGGAGAATTAGAGAACATCTTGACTAAGATAGTCAACATCAGCAAAAAATATTGGGTAAACAAACTATCTGAAGTAATATGGGATTATAATATCATATGGAAATTAACCATAGTTTTTCACCTTATGAATTTGTGTTTGGAAATAATTTTATACTTCCCACATAATTTTAATTAATAATTTTGAGAAAAAAAGTGGGCATAGATCTTGATGAAGCTTAGAGAGAGAGAAATATTCATCTTAATGAATTAGATGAAATGAGAATGGAAGAATTGCTGTAGAAAAAACATGTACAAAATAAAAGGAATCAATGGAATGACACCCATTTCAAGGAGAGAATATTTAAATAAGGATACTAGGATATACTATTTGATTCTAAGTTTCAATAGTTTTGAGGGAAGCTTAGGACTAGATGATTAGGACCCTACCAAATAAATATAATATTTGAAAATGGGCCAGTTCAAAATTTTCAATTAAATGAAAATAAGAAGACACTCTTAGTCAATGGGAATAGACTAATACTTTATCAATATCCTCAAAGCAAGGGGGAATTTTTCAAGTAAATTCAGTCTTAAGATGAATATTTCTATGGGGAAGAACCTTGTTATTCCATCATAGTCAAAAAATGAAGACTGAAACCCAAGTGAGGAGAAGATTGAAAACTATAATGGGAGGTCCTCCTCCCAATAAATGGGAAGGATTGAAAACCATAAATTATTTTTTTTCTCCCAAAACTCTAAAAATTAAAAAAATGAAATATATAAAAAATAAAAAGAAAAAGAAAAAGAAAAAGAAAATGAGAAGTTTAAAACTAGTGATGGTAGCTTCTCAAATGAACAAATCAATAAAATTGGTGTTTTCACTATGTTGTATATACCCCTCAATAAAATAATATAGTCTAATAATTACATGATAAGTGGTAGCCTAAGGAGTAAAGACAAAATCTAATAAATTGATGTATATTGTACTTAATTTTTATATGTATAAGATTATATTTAAGTTATTATATTTCATATTTATCTATCCATGAAGGAAGACTTTTCTAGAAATGGAAAGTGTATTAAAATAAAGAGTACATAATAAAAGGTCATTTCAAAAAATGAAAACTATCTTTTCCAAATCAAGGTATGACATACCATATGAATATACTCTTCTAAAAGGAAGGCATGATATCATCCTAATGGCATAATTGGCAATCATATGAGAATAAAGTAGTTATAAGTAAAAATGATGGAAGTTATCCATTGAATACACTCAAAGTAATGATTGGGGAGGTTTACAACATACCCAACACATGGAAAGGATGAAGGGACATTGAAAATCATTTCTAAATCACCTTAGACATACTTATTGACCTCTTTCTATCCAACAGTCATGTTTTATAAAGCTCTAAACATATCTTAAAGCTAGGAGAAATGATGGAAAAATTCAATACCAAACTTTCCATACTTATTTAAACCCAATTTATCAAAATAAAACTACTATAATGAATTTAGCTTCACCTCTCCCTTGATACCAACTTCCTTAGAACCTTTATCTTGCATTTATCCAAGCTCTATAGCTTTTCAAAATGGGTCAATTGAAGAAGTCTGAGCCTGAGTCCATAGATTTATTGTTAGATGGTGGGGTAGTGGATACCATTTTTTAGGATGCATGATGGTTTTAATTACAATAAACATTTCAAATATATGATGAATGGAGAGTTAAATAATTCATCACCAATATCCAATATGACTACACCATAGTGAAAGGTGTTCAAATTCTAGTAATAATCTAGGTGATTAGTGAACTCGTAGGCATCCTATATGCAGTTAATATTTTAGGGAGGTATACCTTCAATGACCTCATTTAGATATTCCATGAGGAAGGGGATCCAATTATAGAGTTAATTACCATCCCTCAAGGATTTTATAAAGGTATGAAAAGAGAAAGTTTACCTAAGCCTTGGAGGATAGTTTCCTTTTGGGTCATCAAGTACCTAACTTGTGATGGATAGTATGGGTCTCTTAGATGTGAATCCATAATAATTTTCACACACTTAATACATAGTCTACATAAACCAAAACATAAGATTAAATTTCTCTTATTTTTACTAAGAGATATCCAAGTTGTTGCATTAAAGTGTAAAAGAGGAATGGCTTCCATAAGGCACTATGGGATGCTTTATTCCATTTATAATCATCAATTTATAAAATAAAAAGATGAATAATATAATTGGGAAGTGTTATTGAAGAATAAGTTTAAATAAAATCCTAAACCAAAGATAATATCTTATTATGTAACTTAGACTCTAAGGTCTAACATAAAAGAGGGGACTTCCATATAAGAACCATCTCTAGAGATAGTGAAGAAAAGGAATCTAAGAATAGGGGTTTTAAAATCAAGCTCTAAAGTCACTTCAAATCCATCTACTACTTAGGAACCAATACATATATTTGAGGAAAACATACCAACTCTATAGGTAACTTCATCTATGATTATAAGAAGATATTCAAGAAGAAGGGATTAACAAGAAGAACCTATAATTTCAACTCAGCCATGGAAAAGAATAAGCTTGATATTAAAGTATGATGCAAATCAAGAAATGGATGTTGTTAAGACCTTGGTAAATCTATGTCAATAACATCTTATGGAGATTCTAAGTGTTTAATTGGAACCTAAATATGAGGAAATTGTAGAAGTTATACACAAATAAATTCAAGAATAATATTTAATATGAATTTAAGATATATCCACAATGGTTAATTCATTTGAGGAAGATAAAATAGAATCTCTTACACTATATTAATCATAACCACCACTTGATAGTGGAAATTCCCCAATAGTAGAAAAATAAGCTTACTCTTCAAATCATGATGAAGAGGAAAAGGCATAACAAGCCTTCATCTTTTCAAGGGTTGAAGATACCATTAGTCAAGAATAAGAAGAAATTATGTTCCTTAAGATGAAATTTCAAGGTAAGGAAGATACTATTTCATCTCTAAAACATAATTAGAAGAATATATATATATATATATATATATATATATATATATTCATAAAAACATAATTAGATAGTATTATTATAAGATAAGGTAGTTGATCCTAAGATCCAAGTAGACCAAGGGGTTAAAACACAATTTTCATATCAAGACATTATGACCCTTTGGGATAAAAATTACCAAGAGTTGAGAAGTCTCAAAGTAGAAAATAAGATATTAAAGGCAAATACAAAAGAATAAAATAAATAACAAGAAACAATAAAATCTACCCTTCAAATAACATGTGAACTAGGAGAAAAACTTTTTTCATGTAGGTTATCCTCCTCTACATATAGCCTTTTTCTCAAAGAATAATTTCATAGGTGGTAGCTTTTAAAGGTCTCTTGTGGTATGTCCCATGACCTTGAAGATGAAAAATAATTCATGGAGACCTATATAACTAACACTCTAGAGTATAAAAACCTCTTATGTGAATTTTATTTATGAAATTATCTTCTAAGACACATGTATGTGTTTATGATTAACATTTCTATAAGATAATATTAGATCAAATATTTCAATTCCACTCTAAAAAATCATATTTCATGGAGTGAGAAAGGATTGATGAATATTTTCTTGCAATTAAAAAAATAGGACTCTACATGAGCCTCCAATTTCCTATTGGGGGTACATTTTTTATAAAATTTAGAGTTATTTTTTAGAATATAAACCTCAAAGAAAAGATACTACAAATATTTCATGATTATCATGTATTTTTAAGAATATATATAGCTACATTTTCATGAAGTATTGGTAGCCTATGACAAATGATGGGATACATTAAACATTCCTTTGAAAAGAATGAAATTATTCTCCCTCACCAATCTCTGTTAGAGTCTTTGAGGATCTTATTCCAGTATTGAATTAGTTATCTATATTAATTAGACATGGGTCTAATAATGGGTTGGCATGAGGAACAGAGCCCCTCTCATTCTCACTCCCATGTCACCTTGGAAAATCACATCGAATCAGACCCCTAATTAGTTTAAAATATGGATAAAATTCATTTTAATGTATATAAGATTGACCAATCTAGATATAAAATATTTGACCACCTATATGGATATCTATGATCTTAGTTAGTTATTTTAAAGTAGGCTTCTTAACCATGAATAAGGAAGATAGTATCATGAAATATGATTTTCAGTAAATAAAGTTTGGGAAAAATGATGAGTCCATTATATAACTCATTATAACCAAATAATAACCATATCATTCCCTACTAATCTTTGTCAATTAAATTTATATGATATGCATTTATGTCCTATTACTAATAAAAAATATAAAATAGGTACTTATATCTTAGTTACCATGTGTGACTGAATGCTACTTGTTTTTACCATTATGTTCTAACTCTTTACAAGGTTATTCCTTATTTTTGCATATACAAGCTATATGAATTCATCATAATTGAATGTTATAGTTTTTGGTGACTAATCAAACCCTTGAATGCAAGATAAATACATGTTAGAGCCATATAGTCAGGCTTTAGATTCCTATAGTGAAGCTTTGTAGTCTAATAGTGAAGCTCCAGAGTCCAATAGTGAATATCTAAAGTCTAATAGTGAAGTTGTAGAGTAAAACAATTGAGCTCTAGAGTTTAGAAAATTATTTCCAAACAAGTTCTAGAGTTTAGAAGGCATGTTCCAATATCATTCCAAGTCACACACAAAGCTTGTGAAAGGCATTTTGTTGATCATATAATATTGTATACATATTATATATAATGGTCATGGCCTTTCCAAGGCACTTATGGGTCATTGATATAATTACCCTATATAACATTCTATTTTTAGACATGATACTTATAGTATGTTTTGTAAGATCACCATTATAAGTATTATAAGATTTTTGGTTACTAGAACATAATTTGTTGTAACCACAAACATATTGTAACTGATTGGAGCATGTATATTGTTATACCATCCTTTCCACAATTTCACCTTGAAACATGGAAAGTGGTTGTAACCTCTTTCCTATTTTTAAAATAACACAAGATTTTAGATATAATATTGTTAGTCTATTAGTTTTTATAAAAACTAGTTGTAATAATGTTGTATTATAACTTCTTCTTTCTATTTGTAGGAAGTTAGAGAGAGAAGTTTTTGGAGACAAAAAATGTTATTAGTAAACTAGATAAATTAGTAAGAGAGTTTTCTAGATAGTAATATTTATTCCATAATTAATGAAACTTTGAATGTTTCTAAAATTATAAGTGTTTCAGATATTTTTCCAGGGAAGAGCAAGGGCCCACTCACCCAAGGAGGCTAAAATCTTATTTGGCATTTTTATTTTATATTTATATTAGTTATTCTTTAGTTGTTTTAAAAATGTTTATATTATAAGTGTTGATTGTTTAACATGCAGGTCTTTCTCTTTATGCATGTATGTTTCAAGTTATTGTTTACATATTTTTATAACATTTTACCTTTGTAAAAACATTTCAATTAAAATAAAGTTTAACTTAGCACATATATTAAAGTGTGTTTTCATTGATAATAAAAGTGTGTTCAAATACCAAAAAATTTCATTTACATCAAGAGTATGTTTATTTATAATTAAGTGTGTTTAATTTAGCATTAAATTCTATATTAGAATGTTTTAATTCCATGCAATTAGATAGATTTTAATTGATCAAATTAAAACCATAGAATTAGTTGATCCACAAGAGAACCACCCAAAACACAACTATTAAAAAAAAATGCACACCCTATTAAATAATATCATTGTATATTGACCCTAGTTTTAATGACATCAACAAAATGAGTTGATTAAATGAAGGGGTTGATGACACTAATCATATATTACCATACTATGAGTTTTTTAAGGCCCTAAGGGTAGGTAAAATAGAGTTGGTAGTGACCACCATAATAATTGTGGTGATAGTTGCATGTGATCACCTTCATGGTTTTGATGATAAATAGGGGGTAATCACATGGATTTTAATCCATGTGGTTAAGCCCAAAACATTTTATTTTCTCAAACTACCATAATTATTTATAACTAGTAGTTTGTTTTAGATTTTTTTAATTAAATATTTAAAATTTATATTTCCTAAGTTCTGTAATGTATCAAACTAAAAAATAATTATAAGATAAAAAAATAATTTTATGCATCCATTAAAATTGAATTAAAAACATAGAGGTGGAGTGACCTAAAAGGGACTCCCTCTCATTTCCATACCTTTTCCATATGAAAAACAATTTACGGCCTAAAACATCACAATTTTCAAGATATGGCTCATTTGTCTAAGAGAGGTCATTTTTAATGTTTTTGACATTTATGCGATCCTATAATCCACATAATGGATTGATAAATAATGGAACCCTCCACAAATTCTTACCTCATACCATGCAAACCAAAAGTAAAATCTAGAAACTTAAAATAAAATGTAGTTTCTTCTTAAATCTTGATTGGAAACCATTAATTGTTGTGGAGGAGATTGAAGCTTTAGAAGGCCTTTTAAAAAACCATGGGAGGATATAAATACCTAGATAATTTTTGATATAATTGATAATGGAACAAAAAACCCAAGAATATTTGTATTGAGATATATTTTCAAAATGATATAAAATTAAAAAATGTTAACACCTTCGAGACCCCATTAATGGTGATATTCCAAGGATGAGGAAGGTGAATAAGGATGATTATGGGAAATTCATCCTCAAAAAACTCATTACTTTTCATAAAATATAGTAAGATAAACTTACAAAAGTGACTTGAAACCTTTATTCCTTAACGATTTATAGGGTTTCTTCATCTTGCCCAAATTTGACAACCAATATATAAGAGATTCAATGACTTAGATGGAGTAATTCATCATTAAGGAGATAATAAAGGACAATTTATACCCTTTTTAGGTCATACTAAGAGTATGGTCCTCCTTGATAATAAGTTTTCATAAAAGTTAATTGAACTTGAAAATGGTCTGAAGTTGTAAGTTAAGGTGCAAATTGACTAATGTGATTGGACATAATTGTTTGGGTCCATATTGAACCACATTAAGATTTTAGGAAAAATCATTAGATCAAGTTGTTTCTTGAACCCTATTATTTTTAATTGAACATTAATTTTATACCTTAGGACCCTGAGTTTTAGTAAATTCACTGAGAGAGTTATAGGCTTATTCAAGATCATGTAGGCTAAATAAAGTGAGTGGGGCCTACATGGACACATGATGATTGTGTGGACACTTTCCAATTTCCATTCATGTTGTTTATGGATGTGAGTTTGTTTTGACATATTGTGTGTCTTGTTCCATGAATATAGTTAGGCAATGGGTAATGTAGTTACATAGAATGTGCATTATAAATTTTAAATCAAATTGTCCTTATTTATTATGGTTTCTTTCATGAATTTTTTTAAGGAATGATAAGTAGTGTATATAATGTATACATACTTATAAGAGAGGAAGTTAATGAATCCAAAACATGTAGATACATATCTAAAATCGTTCCTTTAGAAATATTATGGATGATTTGGATTTTGTTATACTTTGTCTAAAATTATAAATTAAAACCCCTAATTTTATCATGTAGTTATCTTTTAATCATGATATATTCTTATATCAAAACATAAGCATCAATCATTTGACAAAATTGAAAAAAAAAATGCATCTTCAAGATTATTCTAGCTAGTAATATAATTAGGTTCCAAGTCTAAAAATAAATCACATACTTCCCATTATAATTCAAAAGGAAATAATTTTCAAGATACCTCCTCATATTTCAAATTCAAACCACACATGGTATATTTTTTAGAAATAATATGTTCTTAAGTGGTTCTCTTACTATTATTTTAAAAATAAGGAAGAAAATAAAATGGTTCTTTTGGGAGATCATATTGAATATCTATGATGTTTAGGGCTTATTTTCTAATCCAAGTCATTTTTCTATTTTTTGGTTTTCTATAAAATTTGATGAAAACTGAAACGTAATAGAAAGATGGGTGGAAATTGGTCACAAAGGGTTATATTTCCAACATAAAATCTATGATGATCCACTTTTAATGTAGATAATAAAATATATAGTGCCAAATAAGAGGGGGATATGAAAATAAAAACTTAATCCTCTTTATACCATAATTTAATTAAGAACAATAAATTTTAACCACAAATAAATCACTTGCCCTCCTTCTAGAGCCTATTTATATTAATGTACATTTATACACACCATAAAAATGGGGTATATATCCTCTATTTTTAGTAATGATGGTAATTTATTCTAGGGAAAGAGTTGTAGGTTGTGACCCTCCTATGTAGTGATGGTGGAATAGTAGTTTATGGCCTACATCCTAACAAGGGAAGTTCACCTAATTGACCTCAAAACAAAACACAAAGACCAATGAAAATGTGAATGTTTAAAATGATGTTATCATAAAATAAAGAGGACCCATTTTTAAAAATTAAAAAATAAGGAAAGAAAAGGGAAAGAAATAGAGATTCAAATTTCAGCTCAACTACTTCCTAGCAAAGCAACCATAGTCCAAAATCCTTTACCATAGTGACTAATATTGGCTAAATCCATTCTTCCAACTATAATTTAAACACATATGGTGAAATATTTTAAGGTTAAATGGTTATAAATGAATCCATATGACTTAAATTTTGTAAAATGATATACTATAGAAAAAAAATGTATGCACGTCCATCCATAATAGTTAAAAGATCACAATTAAACCAAAATAATGATACAATTAGAAAAACATGATCTAATATACTCATAAAGAGGCACACATTAAAATAGTGGGTACTTTCACAAATAAATTATGTTTCATTAATTTTTACGAGAAATGGTAAATTTTCATTGTTTTTGAACATTCATAGGGTCACAAAACATCATCACTGATTTCCTAAGCTACTTATTTTCTTATAGTCTTGTTATTTTATAATATTTATCTATTTTTTAACATAAAATTAATTACTATAGGTTTACATAGATAATTCCTTTATAAATTACAATAATATAAAATATAACCTATATATAATATCACCAAGTGGAACCAATGTCACATGGTCTTCTTAGCTTTTATCTCCCACCATTAATTTTCATTAATAAACTCTTTGAATTTACTATCATTCATAGTTAGTGGACCATGCCATCCTTGCATTTTAATTTGACCACTAATAAACAATAGGGACCTTATATACATATGAATTTGGTGGTATTATCTTCCCTCTTATCTACCATTATGAATCAATTTCAATAATGGTAACTATGAATAATGTTCAATATAGGTTGATGTTGATTAGATTTAATATTAAACATTAATTTTATTTTTGTTCCATCTCTTTAAAGGTTGGCCTTAGGTGCCTTTGATTTTATTTTTATTTGTGATCATTTTATCTCCCTAGATTATGTGTCTAAATTGGATCATGATATCTAATTGAATCACAACAATTTTTTTTCAATATATAGAGACCAATTATCATGAGACACGTTCCTTCTCCTATTGGTCATTAAGAACATAATGCATGAGGTCTCTTTTTGGTTGGGTGAATTTTGTGGATTTATGGCTTCTATTAATTTTTTTAATATCCTAATGGTTCTAATCTTATCTTTATCGATTGACCAGGTCCCTCTAGGTGAAATGTGTTAGCCTTTTTATGATACACATGGATATTCATATCCACTCATCTCCATGGGGTCAATTTTAAGATTTAAAATCCACATGGACCCATGATTTTATAAAAACATTTTTGTTTTCCCATGTGTTTACTCCTTCCCTAAGAAGATTAAAAGTGGATACCATTAATAATACACACACACACACACACACACACACATGGAAAATTCATTTTATAAAATGAAATGGTGAAATAAAACATTACATGTGGAATTTGAATAAAAAATGAGATCACATAAAATAAAAGGTGTTAAATTCACATTTAAAATGTGACTGTACAAAATATGTCATGTGGTAACTCCTTAAAGAGCACAAATCTTCGGATCATGGGTCTAAATATGTTTTAAAGTATCCTCTTTTGTATTGGTGAACCCATTAGAATATTAATTCCAACTTAAAAAATCCATGATTCTTATATTTATAATAAAATCATAGTATGGGGGCATGGGGTCAACTAGCGTAAACCCCATGCTCGAGGAGGAAAACATGGTGGAATCATAGGAAAATGAGGTCATGGAGTTTTGAGGTGACTATTTAAACCTAGGTAAATCCATTGGGATTGTAAAAACAATTGGGCTATAAAATAAAATGTAGAGATAATAAGTTCACATATTTTAGACTTAGGAAAATATGTACATGGGGACAGAAGGCTTGAACCATATGAATGGGCTACAAGAATTTTATAAAATAGTTATGCATTTGCTTCAAAAATCATGGAGTCATAAAGAGGCCACAAATTATTTAACACATGGTAGTTTATTTTACCCATTGATTCTTATGATCCAATCTAATTTGGGGTTGGGTCCACAAATTTAGGAATATAAAGGGGGGTGTGAATATAGCATGAACTCAATATTAAAGTGAGTCTCTTAGGAATTAGGAAAAACTGAAGTGTCCATTAATCTTAGATAAAATATTTTTTTTCTTGGTAAAATTTAAAAAAAATGCAATGGGTCAATTATATAGCTATGAATAAATTGAGATTAGGAAAGTGACATGGTTCACAAATAAAATCAAAGGGTCCCCATTTCTAAAGGAATGAGACATGTTAGGAATAATATTTGTATTACACATACATAGATATACAAAATAAGTGTGAACATGCCCTTAACAGGGGGACATGACTCTTTGGACTTAGTAGATTAAAATATTTAATATGAATGAGCTAGTTTTAGTGGTTAAAAAGGTTGGGTCAATTATAGATATGGTCATGGATAAGGACATTACTTGACAAATTTAACAAGGGGAATCCAATTAATTATGTCATTATATGATGATACATGTATCTAGGTTTAAAACTCAATCTATTTTTTATTTAGTATCCAAGGCCCATGAAAGGGGAAGGTTGTGGATATAAGTGTAGACACCTAAATTTTATATAAATTTATTTATATTAGGATTTAGGTGATCTAAATAACATATAGATATTGAAATTTAGATTGCATAAGGTATGGAATAAAACATATAAATTTGAATGATAAATTGAGATTGATTGCAAATACTAAAAATAGAAATAGCCTAGAAAAGAGGGAAGATAAGGCACTTAGATAAATTTTTTAATAATACTACTCATTGCATGTGTTGGAGTCCTCAAGATGACTTTGTGTAAACTATATAATTACTTAGATCAATAAATAGTATCTTAGAATATTCTTGGATGATTCCAATAAATCTTAGTCTTGTACAAGAAGTGGTACTTTCCATTATATTTGGGCATTGTCTTGATTGAGTGTGTTACTCTTTTGTACCATGTATCACTGCACTTGACTTTCTAGATGAGTTATGTATGCTTTATTGACCCAAGTAATGTGTGTAAATCCTAATTTTTTTCTCTTTCCCTTAAAACCCTAGCTTCAATATTGATACAAGATAGACTTGGAAATAGGGTTAAAAAAATGGTATAGACCACCCCAACCACTCTTTTTTGAATGCTTGAGTATTTCCTACATTATAATACTATGAATAGGACTCAAACCACATGTATTTCTCTAATATAGGTGCATGTGTTATGAATCATGATCCATTAGAATACAATGCAATGTTTTATATTTTGACACTTCATAAGATGTAATTTTTGACATTGCATTAGTGTTTATAATTGGCTTTAGGTCTAATCCTTTGAGTGGTATTTAGATGTGAATGCTTATGGATAATGTCTCAAGGGTATGGAAATATATTTCTCAATGTATATGTAAAATATTAACCAAGATAGCCCATATATTAAGACTTTAATATTGATTTATATTTATAGATGAATATTTCATGTTTACCCCCATAAATGACATAGGAAACATGATTAATAAAACGTAGGTGAGATGTTAGAATATGAAAAATAGCTGTCAAAGATCGTAGGAAATTTTCATTGAAGGTAGACACTTATGATCATTATAACTATTTTAGTGTTGATGACACTATATAGTGAGTGAAAAATAATTATATGGGATATGGAAACTATCTACTTAATATTATAGAGTGTTATAGCAAAGACCATGGAGATAATGAATAAAAATGCTATAAAGCATCTTGTCTAAGATAATATATAGATAAACATAAGGAGGAAAATATTCACAAGATTATAATGTGTACACAAGTAATGAATGCCAATTATATACCAAAATTTATGTTTACAAGTGTCTATTACCAAACTTAGGTTTCTACAAGTGCCCCCATTTAGTCTAGTTCTAAAATTGATATATTAAAAGGATAAAAGAAACAAATTTTCTATTTGTGTATAACCACACTTGGTATTTTTAGGTATGTCCAAAATATATAGCTTGATCCATGAAAAAACCTATAATGAAACATGTATAAATAAATTTACACTTATTATAGGAAATCTAAAATAACATAGATCATTAAACTATCTAAAATTGAATAGTCAAGGAACTAATACACCTGGGAGCACATGAACCAAGTTGCCATTTTTAAATCATTTGGAGAATGTCATGGGGTTATGATCCAAGGAGATGTAATTATTAAAACCATGGGTTGAGAACTATAAATTCCTCAACTCTCATTAGATATGGAGAAGACCTATAATTTGAGAGACATAGAATCTAAACTACACTAGTAAAAACTATCATCACAAATCTCTTGGTGAAACCTTGAAATAGGTTCATATGTATATTAAAACTTTTTATCAAAATTTATATATTTAATAGCCAAATTTATCATATATTATGATCGATCCCATTACATAAATAGAAAATTATTTGCATGAAAAACATTATATTTTAATTTATTTTATATTTAGTTATGTAAATAGATTAAACCTTTGATGATTCATATTGTATAAAATATTCCTAAATTACATAGATCTAAATGTAAAATATAGATTGAGATTGATTACTTATAATTACTCTTTGTATAAATGAACAAGATTTTAGGGTACTTATATTGTATCTATTTTTTTATGGTATTTTTCTATGTATAATCATTTAAAATTTCTTAAAATGTATTTGTGGTGATGTTGGGCCCAAGGGAGACCCAGTGGAAAACCTACATAAATGGATTTAAGAGGGTTATGAATGGAAATTAATTTATAATTGATAGATAATATGAAAATTCACTAAATTCAAAGAATAAATAAATCAAGAAAGAGATGACAACTGATTTAAAATTGGAAAATTAAATTTTTATTATGGGAAGTTATATATAATATCTAAGAGATCAGATGTTAGGTGTCTCTAATTTCATTCTTATTTGTCTCTAACCTAAAATTAGTGTAAGTTTAATTTATTATATGATTAATGGATATGAAGCATTATTTGAACTATTATAATAGTTAGTAACACCTAATTCATAACTGAAGTGTGAAATGATGACATTGGCTATCATTATCGATTAAAGTTTATCTAAAATAATATCAATGTATGGGTTGTGTGGTAACAATGTAGTGGTATTGGATTGAAAAAAATACAAAGTAGGTGCAATATCTAAAAATGATGATATTGACATTATCACAAGACTAGATATGTAATACAAATAATGTTTAATATGATCTAGTACCCTAGATCCTCCTAGATCAGTCCCCCCTCTTTATAGAGTAATGGCCCACATTACATGTATTTTTGGAAGAAGATTAATAAACAAATTAGTAACCTAAAACTATATAAAATATTTTCCATAGGTAGGTACTTGACCTATTTTGATTATCTAGTAGAGAGGGATATCTTAGAGACATGTTCATTTGACCTAAGTGTTGATGACTTGATCCGATTCCACTAGAATTATGAAACATGGATTGATATCCATTTATTTAAGGGTATATATAATATTTTAATTATATAATAAGGGTTGAAATTAATGCCATAAGAGTTCTACATATAAGAATATATGTAACCCAAGATAATACAAAAGATTAATCTTAAAAGATTTATCTTCTACTAGCTTAGTAAAGCAATATGGCCCATACCAAAGTGGATGAAGATTATGGTAAAATCATGCCAGTATTTAAATTTTTAAGTGTATCCATACTCGATCACAAAAATAGAAGGTGTGTGGTGTTTGGTGTTTATTTTATTTATTATTTTGAAATGGTATGCACTTACTATTGAAGGTGTTGAATGTGCTCAATAAGTTTAACAACTTTATCAACTTCCTTTTAAGCTAAAATAGTTGATTTTTTTAATGGAAGGGTAGGATAGGTTTCATGAATGGGTGCCAAAGATTGGAAACCTAAAAAAACCTTAAAAGGGTTGTGTGTCGTAAACTTGTGTAGATATCTATTATATTTATCCTAGATTAAAGACATGATTTCATCCCAAGTGCATTGCTTCTTAGAATGACATTGTCTTATAAGGTACATTATCATCCTATTTACCATGTTCATTTGTTCATTAGACTATGGATGAAAGACTATGTATTTTATTATCTTTGTGTCTAGCATAGACCAAAATTATTTCCAAAAATGGCTCAAAAACCTTGTATATATATCAAATAGTTTTAAGATTCTAAAGTGTATTTAGACAATTTTAAAATATAATTAAGTTGCTTATAGAGCTAATATTAATTTATTATAGGCTATGAGAATTTCCATCTTTGAGAATATATTAACTACTACATGAACATAATCATTACCATTATTATAATTAGGGTTGTTTGGGATAAACTCCATGGAAAAATATTCCCAAGGTATCATTAAAAATAATAGAGTTGTATACAAACCTTGATTCTTGATGGATGACTTGTAACTATACAGGCAATACAATACTTGATATATTTAGATACATCAAAGATGAGCTGTGGGTAGAGGAAATACTTTTGAAACATTGTAAGAGTAATTTAAACTACTAAATTTACTAAAACCTTGCTAAAATGATCCTCCCATATTATTTTATATCTCTCTACCTCATATGGAATACATAATTCCAAAGTGTTATATAAGTCCATCCTATAATTATAAATATGGGACTCAATTATTACAAAGAAAATAATGATAGATAATAAAAAAAAAATATGTCACATGAATAAAATTATGATGATGTATTGAATTCATCTCCACATGCATCAAGTACACAAAGGATATCTTGAACTAATGAATGTATTAGACAATATATAATTAGATTGACACTTTTCTTCTTATGCTTGATGTTTAGATGGAACTATTAAAGATAAGAAGACCATTTTTTATGTTGATCTTGTTGAAAAATGATCTAAGTATATAATATGTGAAGTGTATTATGATCTATGTGGATCATAATATCCTTTCCCAAGATATAATGATTCTAATACTTACATGCTTGTATAATAACATAAAGTTTACTATAATATGTTATGTAGTTTCTTAATAGTGTAGTGAATGTTTCATTGTGGTAAGTAACCAAATGACCATGTTTATTGAGGTTTTATCCAAGTGAAAATTAATAGTCATATAGCTCAATCTAAAATATTTGTTGAAGGTTTGGTAAAGTAAGTGTTAGTGCATAACAAAGTCTACATTTCAAGTATTTAAATGTTTTATATTAATTGGATTCTTAGATCAAATTTAATTTAGCACCACCTTTGGTATATTGGTTTAGAGTTCAAGTCACATGAGAAAAACCAAGTACAAAAATCTTTTATAAATTTTATAATCTTAAGAATTTAGGAAGCTCTATGGGATTATTTTGTTGTGGCTATTTTTGGATGACTTGAGTATTGGTTGAGTCCACTTGTGCTCCTTGTATCTACTATGTATTAAAGATACTATATTTATTACATATAAAATGAACATTTATTCATGTTTTCATAAAACATTTGTTTATTTATAGTGTCTAATTTCTATAAATGGTGTAGATGTTCATCCCAAGTTTTATTGAAGTTTAGGATGTTGTTAAAGTAGAGTACAATAAATGAAGTAATGAATGGTCTCAGAATATTATTCATTGTTTTTATGAATCTATATGGACCATTGGTTAGACCAAAGGTCATGAATAACCATTAAAAAAAACCTTCTTTGTCCTTGAAGGCCATTAAAAACCTAGGCTTGAAATCAAATTTAGTGAAGTATTTTTTAGCATGGAATTGGTGTAGTATGTACTCAATCCTTGGAAGAGGATAGTGATAATTCACTATGATATTTTTTACAGCTCTATAATTGATTCATAAACTCCATATACTAATTTATTTAGCACAATTAAAATTGGGCTACCACAAGTTGATGAGTTGGGCTTGATATGTCCTTTGTTGACAAGTTCATGGATTTATTCCATGGTTTCTACATTATCCATAAATGATCTATAGTATAAAGAATAATTAGGTAGAGGTAATATATGGATTAAATTTATAATGTGTTTCACTATATAGTGTGTAGGCTCTTCCTCTAAGATTTGAAATAAATCCTTTTATTCCTCCAACTTGAGCTTCAACTCTATGGCTTTTACTGTTATGGTTAGAGGAATTGTAGTATGGATTGGTCTCACAATTACTTTCTTACATTTAAACATTATCATAATAATCATAAACATTTTAAAAGTTATGACTATATTCTTACATTATTTGGTGCTAATGAGTGATAGATTAGAGATTAATTCTAGAATATAGTATCTCATATTTTCAATATCTATTGAAACATATATAGTATTTGACTTATATACTAATTGTCAATGATAATTATATGGATTTTGAAGTCAAAATTCACATACATCTAATGGATTGATGTCATAAAATATTGTATCTTGAAAAGGCTTGATGTTTCACACCAATTGACACTACATGGTGATGCATTTATTGAAACCTTCATAGAACCATCACATAGAGTATGGTTGTAGGTGAGGATCCAATAGTAATTTAAATGAATGACCTAATTTAGGATAAATAAGATTCATCTAATTTCCATTATCAATAATGAAGTGAATTATTTGAGTATTGATCTACATTTGAGAATGAAACAATACGTATGCTTCATTTATTTCCATAGAGGTATTAGAGATATTTGTTGTACCAACCATGGTGTTAAGCTTATAATCCATGATATTTAGAACTTTCTACAATTATGTTGTGCTTTTACTTATGGCTTGAAGATATGCAAGTAGAGGCTTCCTAACATGAAATTATTATTTGGAATGATTGTTGGAGTTGTGAACTGAACACCACTAACTAGTCTTGAACTTCTTAGTTTAATCATTTGATCACTATTATTTCTTCTATAGAAGTTTTTTTGATTTATTACCTAAGTTAGAATTTTTATTGGTAGATTTAAACTATAAATTAGTCTATGACTTAAAATATGTTGTCTAAGCATTGGCCTTGGCCTTTGATTTAAAATTGAAATAAAATTTGTAGGCTTATTCAATTGAAGTGATCTATACAAAATCAATTTTTGATTGGACATGAGGTCTCAAACATGATATATATTTCAAAAAAATATGTTGATCCAAATCTTGAATCCCAAGTTTTGACACCAAATTATGAAAAAATTATGTGTATTGCTATACATATTATTCCTTACCTTACAACAATCAAGAGAACTTAATGTTCTAGTCATAATGGTTGACAACATGATTATAGGTTAATTTAAATACTTATACATACCATTTGCATGTGTCTATAGATGTGTCTAAGTTAACTTCATATTAATGTTTTTCATGTGACGTGCATTAGTTTTCCCACCGTTTCTTTACTGATAAAGAAAATTGTATAAGATTAAATGTAATATTTTCTAGGTAAATTTTCTTAGTAACCACATAATATGAACAAATAAGGTTAAAATATTTATCTAGTTCATATTCATCTATTTTTCCTTCAAAAATAAGGATGTTGAGATTGACTTATACCTTATATGGTGTTTGTCCAAAAAACTGATGAGAATGAGAGGTGTTGGAAGGGGTTTGTTACTTGAGAACTAGTGAGAAGTGATCAATGATACCTAATCATTCATGTCAAAGACACTATTATAATTATTCCCATTTCATTTTCAATGCATCATCTACCATATTCTATATCATTTCTAAAGTTGGTGTCATATAATATTTAACCCCTATTTAAGGATGTGAAGCAAGGTATGATGATGGGTCATGGGTATTGATCCCTAACTTTTCATTTTTAGATCTTGTATATGTGGGCATAAAAATACTGAAAAATTTTAGATACACTAAATACCACTCAAAATCATATGAAGTGTGTATAATCTATTATCATTAATTTAGGGCCTAGGGAAGACCCATTAGTCAACCTAATTAGTCTAAATTAAGAGGGTTATGAAGTTAATTAAATTATAAATTAAAGATAATATAAAAGTGAACTACATTCCAATAATAAGGAAAGTAAGAAAGAGATTAAAAACATTATAGAACTAGAATAAAAAAGTTTTAGTATGCTAAGTTCTTTACATTATATGAGAGATCAAATGTCTAGTGTCACTAATACAACCTAAAAAGAATGGAAGTGTAAATTAGTATATAATTAATGGATATGAATCATCATTTTAACCCTTATAATAGTTAGTAATAACTACTTAAGAGTGCAATGGTGTCACTATCTACCATCACTAATGAACTGCTAGGTAAAATATTGACACTATAGGAGTTTTACGGTAACACAGAAGTAAAATTGGATTGAAAAAATTGGTATGTAGGTCTGGGACCTACCACTAGTGTTGTTAATGTTAGGATTGTTATTTATGTTATTTTAGGGCCAAATATGTAATAATAGTAATGTTATGTATGATCTACTACCCCAGATCCTCATGGATAATGTGGCCATTTAGATTGGGAGAATGATTATATATATCTTACTAGATGTATTTTATAATACTTAAACACCTATAATTATCATTTATGTATAATTTTTTTATAACTATCCTTTGTGTTTTGGCTAGTCTATTTTACCATAAAAACTTGAAACCTAACTATCAAGACGTTTCTTGTGCAATTATTGAGGTTCAATCTTGTGCACAAACTTACATTTGTTCTTCACCTTGAAAACCTAGCTCTAGTTTTGAAAATTGGATTGGGATATTAAAAAGTGCTAAAAAATATTGGTTTCATAGCCCCAAAAACACCCTATTATATGGTTGAGCATTACTTTTTTTATAATACTCAAAAGGGAGCTCAAACTACAAGTAGTTATGACACCTATGTGGATGTGTGCCTAATAGTGATATAGTAATATGTATGAAACATATTTTGCCTTTGAAACTTGATAATATGTAAATTTACCTTGATTTGGGGGTTCATAATTGATGTAGTGTTTATTCCATTGAGGGTTTTAGGATTTGTATGATTTACTATAGTTCATCAAAGATGCATAAATTTATTACTTAATATACAAGTGATTTTACATGTTAGATATAAATAGGTGTTGTCAGATAGGAATCCAAGAGGAAATTTAGTCAAGTGTTAGTATGAAAAATCTCAATAAAAACACACTAATAAATCTAACACATCAATCATAGACACTCAACAAGTAATAAAATAATGCAAATAACTAACAATGTAAGACAAAACAAGTATTCTTTACCTTCCTTATGAACAAGAGTTACATGTTGTCTATGGAGGAATATTCTTGGTCATGTACTCAAAGAGTCTTTGACAATGGTGTTACTTGCATCATTTTTCCTTGTCACCATGGTAATGTTTTTTCATTATAACACTACATGAATGTTTTATCTCTCAAAAATTAAACATAATAACTTTGGATTGAGAGCTTATTTTAGAATGGTATTGGAACTTCTATTTATAACCTTTCAAACTAACTCTAGACCAAGTGTAGATAGGTTTATTTTAATCCTAGTTGAGTTAAGGAGGAGACAATCAATTAATATTTGGGATAGAGATCCCATTTATTAAGCATGGCTCTCCATTTATGAATCTAAGGATTTAAAGAAGATAATTTCTTCACTTTGAGGATGATGACATCATGATGAACTCAATTTTATTAGAATTTTCTTTTTATAAAAATCATTTTCACTAATTACACATGGAAATTTCACTTAATAATTTAATTTTATTCGCTTATTTTATTCATTCTTCTTAGTATTTTTACATTTTAAGAATTGTTTAAGTGACTTGATTAATGAGTCTAAAGGCCAAACTATCAATTTTCTAGATTGAAAACTGACTAGAGATGAATTTATGAGAGGTTACTATTTCATATAGGATAATACCCAAAATAGGGATGCCTCAGCATGATTCTAAGAAGTAATGTTTGATATGTGGATGAAATTAGGACATTTAATGATTCTTAGGCTTAATTTACACTATTTCGTAGAAACCAATATGAAGTCTAGTTGGAAAATAGTTGTGGCCAAAATGGGGTGTCTAAAATTTGCCCCTATATGGGAAGGCATTGTAAGACACATGAATAGTAACATCTTTTCAAAGAATAATTTTTTTGTTAATGCCTTAGCTAAGAAGAAAAATAATGCAATGATGGAATGTTTCTCAAAACAAAATTTTAGAAACCTATGATGCCCCCTTAAGGGAGTGGCTGACACATACAACTTGAATGGCTTAGCATACAACCATGTTTTGATGTTTTTTTATGCATCTCAACTCAATCAAGAATCATAAGATATAGATGTTCTAACTAAAAAATGGAAAGAGTATGGCTTAAGGTGTCCATAATTCATGTATTTCAAATGCATAATGCACACAATGGTGACTTTCAAATTGATGAGAGTATTTACTACAATTGATCACAACATAATGAGGGAATTAGAAAAGGGGTGACTGATCTGACCTCAATATAAATTCAATGCTGCCTACATAGTCTTGAAGGACCTCAATTCAATGTAGTTTCAAGGTATGGAAATGGATGAAAGGATGGTAATGTGAGTCAAATGGTAAGGCAAGGCACATGGAAAGGTATGAAATAATGTCAAAGTGAATGGTATAAGTCAAGGTAAATAGAATGATAAAGAAAATAAAAAGGTAAGGTAAATGGTTATGTTGTTCCTATTGATGTGTAAATGCCCATCCTAATCAATATATGATACAACTAAAATAGTCAATTATGTAAACTGCTAGCCCACACCCCTTTTAAATAGTTTCTTTATCAAGAACCTGCTACTAATTTGGACTCTAATAATGTTTTTATGATCTTTGTTAGTCTTTGATTTTATATCATCCATACTTATAGACAAATAAGATGGAGCCTCTATAAATGAAAGTGCAACTAGGGATGGTAAATAAGGATAAACAATGCTGATTTTGAAATGGAGAGATGGATCATAATGGAATGTATAATGGTTGGTAAATAAATTAAGATCTATATTTTTATGCACACACAATGTTATTAATTTTGGATTCAACATAATTTTGGTTTTATTAGGGATGAATACTTTTTAATATGCTTTTGATAAGACCACTAATTTGTGTTGTTGTTTAGTATTAAGATATGTTACCATATGATTATGTTGTAGAATGGAAATTGTACTGATGTTATCTTTGATAATGTCTTCATCAAGTAGTGAATAACTATTGTGCTCAATGATTGGCACCTCAAAGATGTTTTAATTAATAAAATTGTATTGATTGTCCCATAGCACCTTTGATAATGTTTCACTAAGGAATGTTAACTTTTGAATTTCATTGTCTTCTAGTGTCTCAAATAAGGTTTCATTAGAAGATGTTGAGTTTGTGCTTTCATTACCCCCTAACACCTTTTAAAAGGTTTCATTAGGAGATTATTCTTCTTCTACATGATTGTGGTCTTGGTCCCCCTAATATTCTACAACTAATATGTCACCATGGTTGTAATTAAATAATATGAGATTATGTTGGTCCTAATTAACATTTGTGGGAGGTGGAATTCTAATATATGGCTAAGTTAGTCAGTGTTAATGTAATATGGAATGGTAATGGAATGGGAAGAGGTAGCATGGTCCTCATAGAATATACTATGATAATTTTTGTTGATGTTGAAGTAATCATCCTCAAAAATCATAAAAGGCTAAAAAATGTATTCAAATTGATCTACAAGGCATGTGTAACCAATGTTGTAACAAACATGAATGTATTATGATTTTGAAGTTGAGTCTGACTCAAGGGACTCTGAATTTGATGTTGAGACTAACATTGGTTCTAATTTTGATAATAAATCTAATATTAGTTCAATAATAAAACCTAAATTAAAATTTTATTCTTTGTTTGGTGTTGTGGTAAATATGTTATGATGAATTCTTAGTATTAGAAAAGTAATGGCCTAGGGCTAAATAATGAGATTTTCAAAAATAGGCTCAACTAAGAAGGACTCCATAAAGACTGGCTCATCAAAGTGAGGATTTTCAACAAAAGGGAAAAGGTAAATGGGTGATTCAACACATGTTAACTTATCACAAATAGGTATTTCAACAAAAACATCATGGAATAGTTGGTTCTCTTAGCATTTTATTATAATTGGTTTTAAAAAATCAGATTTGGACACATGCTAGTTTTTAAAAGATAGCTATTAGAGAGGTAATGATTGGATTTTTTGTGGCCTAAAGATTAGATTAAATTTTCTAAAGTGGGGGAATATTAGAAAAGGATGAATAATATAGTGTGGTTAAATAATCATCTATTTGTAAATAATATCATCCAGTATGGGCTCAATAAATATTGGTTGTGGGTCTAAGATGGTAACTGTGATCCATCTAGTTGTAATTACTTAACTTTTTTGGGATAATGAGCTACCATATTTTGAAGGCACTATAATGGTAATGAATGGGTGTTGTAAATCTTGTTTAATGATGTAAGCCAAAGGAAGAGGGCCTAGAATGGTAATGAATGGGTTATGTATAGCTTGGTTACTAATGCATGCCAAAGAATGAGGGCCTAGAATGGTCATGAATGGGTGTTTCAAATCTTGGTTGATAATGCAGGATAAAGGATGAGGTCCTACAATGGTAATCCTTGGGAACTATGGAGGTTAGTTATTAGTGTAATCCAAAGAAATATTACTATCATAAGTAGGAGATTGGCTACTATTATCATTTAAAGGGAAAAAATTATACTTTAATTGGACCAAAGAAGGGAGATCTTGGTAAATGATAACCAACATGGCTAGGTTTGACAATTAGCCCAAAGAGGGTAGTCTTGGTCTATGAAAATTGTCTTTAAAGTGGTCCATAGATATTGATATTTGTTTAGGTAAATTGAAATTAGTCTTGGAAACAAACATGAGATAGGCACTTGAAAAAACTTGATCGAGGCATGCTCATATTTATGACTAGGTTTCACAAAATAAAAAGGTCTAAATCTCACAAAACACTTAAAATGTAGTATTAAAATACTGATCGATGATTAGAATACCTTGAAACTTATTCTAGATGGAAAACATGGTGTAATATTACAAATGGTTTAAACTTGGCCTATAATTTATCTCTTCTCAAAAACTATCAATGACAAACTTGGTCTCTAAGGTCCTCAATATTATAACTTATTCTCACACAAATGGTCAAACAAAAGGCAAATTTGAATCCTAGTCTTAGAAATGTGTTTCAAACAAATATAATCTAGGTATAAAATTAAAAATTGTTAGGTCTTTAGTAAAAAGGTACAAATACATAATTTAAAAATAAATGAACTCGGTCTAAAAATGATAAGGAAATGTTAGGTCTTTCGTAAAAAGGCACAAAACTAGACTTTAAAATAAACTAGGCTGAGGTAAAAACTTGCAATTAATATAACTCTAAGGCAAATAGTTAGAAACACTTTGACTCAATATTGGCACATTGATTTTAAAATAAAATTTAACTTGGTATAAAATCATTAACTCTAGGAACATGCCTAAAACTAATTGGAAAAGTCAATCTCAAGTAAGAAAAACAAAAGCAGTGAGTAAAAGATTCAAGCCTAAGTGATAATAAAAACTCAAATGTAAATTAATTATTCTTGAATTTATACTTAAAAAATATAATTTTAAACTTATTTTAAGGAAACAAATTGACTTGAGGCATAGGGAAATAAATGACTTCCTAGGTTTAAGCAAAAGGGTCTTTAACGAAAGCAAATAATTAGTCCAAGTTGCATAATTCAAAAGGTAAGACGTAAACACCAAAGCCAAAATTAAGCAAGACCAAGGTGTAGACTAATAAATTTTGAATCTTAAATTCCTAAGATAAATTAAAAACTTGGTTTAAAAGAGTTGTATTTTTTAAATTAAAAAAATCCTAAATTCACATGGATAGCATAACAACACCAATTTAGACCAAAGATACATGTGGTTTGGAACTTGGTTTGAATCAAAGTTTTTTTTTTTTTTTTGGAATAAAATGAGAATTGTAATAATAGTAATTAAATAAAATGGTATAACAAAGGTTTTGGATTCAAAAATCTAAGGAAAATGTTTTGGATGGAATGGGTAACATAATGATGCTCTGTTTTAAAAAGTGACACACATAAATGTTTTGGGGTAAAAAGGTCTAAGACAAAAGTGTAACACCAAACAAGAATAATAATACCTCTTAGATGAAAGTGTGATGAAACGTGTGATGGTTATGACTTGTTTTTACTTATTATAAATAAATGGTTTTAGTCTCAAAACACATGTAAATCAAAGAAAATAGAAATATCTCAAATGGCTCATCCTATCCCTATAACTGACATGGGTGTGCATAGATTCTACCAAAGTTTCCACTGATATAAAAATGCTTGTGAGTAATTAAGTGTTAATCCAAAAATAAAATTACAAGTTTAGGTAGATTTTTTATGACCCTTATATCTATGGAACATGGGTACGTGGCATGGACATAGAGTGAGGAACACTTAGTATTTGACAAGAAATTCTATAGAAAGTGGGGTTGACTAAAAATATATAAATTTCAAGTTCACTTAATGGTACCAAGTGTGGATAACACAAGGGTGTAATTACATCAATTGGTTTCATACCTTCTAACTTATTATGCAAGGATCTATTCCTTTACATAATGAATCTAGCCATGTACAACTTAGTAGAGTGTGATGTTTAGTAGGGCCTAACCCAAGTTTTCATTAGGATCAGAGAGACTAGCTACTCATCCCCTATAAATCCTAGTATCATTTTCCTTGTTTTATATACCCTACCATGTATCAAGTTGGCACAATTTTGTGGGATGAATTCCTAGGTCAACGTACCCCTAAAGTACTCATTAGGAGGTGATGAACTCCCACCCACAAGCCAAATGCATAAAAAAATATAAATGAAAATTGAAAGAATTTAGAGGTCATTTTTAAATCACTCAATTCACTTTAATATAATGGAAAGACTACATGACATTATTTATAACCATACTTGATAAATAATGTCAATAAACTAAATGCTTTTGGTCACCTAAGTTCCCTAAAGGGGATCAAGGGAGAACATACACACTATAGTTTATGTTTGCCAAAATCAAAGAATTTAATCTAAGTAATATAAATTATATTAAAAAATAATTGAAAAATATATTCATATATATAACTAAAATTGAGGTTATTTTTAATATCACCAACTTGAAATGTGTTTGAAGTTTGGCCTTTGTGAAAACTTGAAATACAAAAGTCAAAGTTATTTTGTTCATTTTTTAAAAAGAACCAAAATAAATGTGAAATGAGTATGAATGAGAGTTGTGACGAAATATTGTTTCTATTTTATTGATAAAACCTAAAAAAAAATTGTTATAAGTTTGATTGGACCAAAAGAGAAAAGGTAACCTGCAAAATCAATGTTAAAAAAAAACTGAACACAAATAAACATAAAAAGAAACATCTCATGTTTTAACCATAAATTATAAATTATTTCATCATGAAAGTTTGGGATTTTTTTCATAGGCTAGATAATAAAATATATAAAAAATCTTGGATTAAAATAATAGATATAAGAAAAATTTATGAGCCCTGTATTAGCCATTTTTGGCATAAAACTGGAAAACAAAAGTTTTAGTCACTAATTTGATGATAAATGCTAAAATATAGGTAGATTTTACATGAAAATTTTAGATTATTTTAATAAGAAACATAAAAATATCATTTAAAAAATATATAAAAAATTTAATCCATCAAAATTTATTGTGACTTTATGGGTTATTTTTTTAGCAAAAATTAGAATAAGGGATAATAATAAGAATTTGTGGGGTACGTACTCATGAAATGTTGTCCCATCGAGTGTGTCATTATGTGAGATAGGAATCCAAGAGGGGAGTTATTCAAGTTTTATTATGAAAAATATAAATAAAAACACACTAATAAATATAACACCTCAATCCCAAACACTCAAGGAGCAAGAGAATAATGCAAGTAACTAACAATGGAAGACAAAACACGAATTCTTTACCTTCCTTAAGATAAAAAGTTACATGTTGGCCATGGATGAATTTACTCAGTCATGTGATCAAAAAATAATTTAAAATGGTGATCTTTGAATCATTTATATTTATCACTTTGGTGATGTTTTTGCATTGTAAAACTACAAGAATTCTTTGTCTCTCAATAATTGAACATTATAACTTTGGATTGAAAGCTTATTTTATAATGTTCTTAGAACTTATATTTATAGCCTTTAAAACTAACCATAATACAAGTAAATTTAAGTTTAGTTTAATCATAGTTGAATTAAGGAGGGGATAATCAATTAATATTTAGGATAGAGATCCCATTATTAAGCATGTTTCTCTATTTATAAATTTAAGGCTTTAAAGAAGATATTTTCAATTTATTAACTTTGAGGATGATCACTTCATCATGACCTCAATTTTATTTTAATTAATTTTTAAAAAAATCATTTTCAATAATTTCACAATAAAATTTCAATGAATAATTTAATTTAATTTGATTAGTTAATTCATTTTGCTTAGTATTTTTGCATTTTAGGAATTGTTTAAGTACCCCACTTAATGAGTCCAAAGGTAAAACTATCAATTTTCTAAGTCTCAAGTTGACTGGAGATTAATCCATGAGATATTAATATTGAATAAAAGATAATAACCTAAATATGTATACCTTAACATGATTTTGAGCACTAATGTCTTATGTGTGCATTAAATTAGGACATTCAGTGATTCCTAGGCTTTTGCACTATCTAGTAGAAACCAATATGAAGTCTAGTTGGAACATAGTTGTGGACAAAATAGAGTTTATAAAAGTGATATATAATAATATAATTAGGATTTATATGTTTATACATATGAATCTTTTGGTAATTTCCATTTTTGACCAACATGCAAAACATGTGTGATAACCTAAGGGAAGGGTCAAATTTTGAAAAATAGCCATTTAGATAAATTGGGACACCTTTATTGAATGTGAATACTTCTAAAAACAAATTTATCATATAAATATTATTGGATATGTCCAAGATGGGGTATATAATGATCTAGATAATGGAGATAGTTTGCTTAGGATGATATATTGTTTAGACACATGCCAAGGAGATTTTGTATGTGAATGATGGAAAATCAAGAAGCATAAGCCCATATATAAATGAATTGGTAGGAGATAATGTGAGAAATATTAAATTGTATATGCATACGTAATATATGTTAAGGACTATTCAAATATGATATATTCAAGTTTTTAATACCAAATTTATGTGTTTATAAATTCCCCCCTTTTAATGTAGTATTTAAAATGATAAAGAGAGAAATTCTATTAACTAAGTATAAACACATTTGGTGTCTTTAGACATACCTTGAGTGTTCATATTTTTTCATGAAAAACTTTCAATGAAACATGTAAAAATATATGTTTACTCATGATAGGAAATATAAACCAATTTAAATCATTGAAATATTTGAAATTTGAAAAAGCAAGGAATGAATACACCTATGGATATGTGAACCAAGATGCCTTAATGAAGTCATTATAAAATGATTTTATTATGCACCTTGGATATGTCACTTTTTATTATTAGTGTAGGTTTTTATTTTTGCCTATTTTTTAATTAGGGGAATTGTATTTCTTGTGCATACATGGAGTTTTCCTACATTTGTGGGATAGGCTAACTTATGTGGAGGTGTATGTCATAGATGTGTCATAGGTGTCATAAGAATGTCATAAGTAACTCCCTTGATGGGAGTTACTTCTCTATTCTTAGTACCTTGTCACCACCTTTCATGGTGGAATTATAGTCTATGCTTGGGGTGCCTTGTCTACCTTTTGTGGAGGAGTTACTTACGTACTCTCCTATATGTATTCCTCACTTTGGCCATCTCATGTTAATTAGATTTTGGTTTTCTCCATTTTGTCTTGTGTAATTTATCTTCTTGTATAATTTTTAAATTACTTTAGCATCTATGTGGTGTGCACTTGCTTCATCTCATGTGATCACATCTCCATTGCATTCGCATTATCTAGATTCTGGCAACAACTCCGATATGGTATCAAAGCAAACCTGGTAATCATGTGTCTGGGTATGCTTTTAGTTTATTTTGAAATCAAGAGGAGTGGAGTTCTCTTTATTTTTTTAATTTCTAGATCTGATCTCATAAAAAAAATCAATATCATTTCTGGTATCTTTTCCTTGGGATCCTTGGCCTTTGGGTGTCTTGGTTGTCTTCACTTCAGGTGTTGGTTTTGTTTCTATTCTTGGGCACCATTGTTGTGTGGAGCAGCAAAGGGAGGAGCAACACTCAGCTTCAATCTAGACAGAGCTTCTACAACTCTGTGCCAACCTTCTTTTGGTCTGTGCCTAGTTTTTGAAACTCCACACTAAGAAGCAACAGTTGTCCTTTCTACAACCACGCCTTCAAGCTGTACGACATCCAGGTTTGCAAGTTATTTTTTTTCAAAACAAAATCAGAACTATTTCTTTAGAAAATGACAATTTATTTTCTGGTTTGACATCCCATGTGGACCCTTAGTCACTAGGTGTACTTTTTCTACACTTGGCATTTTGTTTTTTCACCTGTTTTTGTCTCCTCTATGGTAAAATCTAAGTTGGAAGTGTTAAGTCTGCAATTTGTGTGCTAAAATCTGCATTGCGTTGGAAGTGTTGGAAGGGTACATGTTCATTATGAAGCCCTGATTTCATCTTCTTGGCAGTGCCTATCAAGGCCTTAGACATCACACAATATCTATCTCCCTTTCTTTCATCTTATTTAAAAAAAAGTAAAAAAAACTAGCTGGAAATTCAATTATTTGCCTTATTAGTTGTATTTTTTACTAAAAAAGGAAGGTAAAGTTGCTTTCACATATACCGAGACAATCAATTAAACTTAATTTCACAAATACATTTTTATTTAGATTCCTCACTCCATGCCAAATCTAATGAGTGGTTGGAAGGCCACTTTCTCTCTCAAAACAGGCATTTTTGAATGTTTTAGTGTTCTTTTTGCAAAAACACTAGTTTACGAGAAAATTAAACCTTTAATATCTTGCAAAAGGTAGCTCAGATTTGGGTGCCATTTTTTTCAAAAGTGTTTTTAATTCAATTATCCATAGTGCGTGCTTATTATTTTTTAAAAACACACTAGTTTATAAAGTGCCAAAAATTTGGGTCTCGTAGGACACATTTTCGGCTGAGTCTTACATCTTGTTTACTTTAAGTCTTGCACTGATTGCTCTAAGACACATTCTCAGCTAATCCTAATGTATTTTTAGCATGCACTTGAATATTTTTTTAGGGCTCAATATTTTGAGTGGGTGTGATTGCTTTTCACAACTTGCAAATCTTTGCTCTTTTCTGCATAATTTCACAACTTGTAATCAACACAACTTCACCTAAGCTTTAAAATGGATTATTTTCAACTTAAAACCCTAACACCCTTCAACTATCATTAATGGAAGGTTAAAATATCAATCATTCTTAGAAGTAAAGGGTTGTATAGGATCACCATGGGTACTGAAGTAGAACCTAACACTGATGCTGAAAAGGTCAAGTGGTACAACCGTAGTGATGAAGCCTATGGATTACTAAGCTTGTCTATGTATTCAGAACTTCTCATCCATTTAGAATCCTCCAAGACTCCCAATGACATATGGGACACCTTAGAAAACTTATTTGGGAAGCTTGATGAGATGAGAGGTCATGAGCTCAAAAATGAACTCATAAGTCTAAGTCTTAGCAACTTTGACACCCTACAGGACTTATTCACTAAGTTTAAGGCCCTTAGATTGCAATTGAAATAATGTGGGATAGAGAAGAAAGATTATCAACTCACCCTTTCTATTGTCACAAAGTTAGGTCCAAGTTATTCAGTCTTTGTCTCCACTTTCTATGCCACAAAAAGTGCCCTTGGCACTACATGGAAAATGCCTTCTTTGGATTCATTCATTGCTGACTTGACTAGGGAGTAAGATAAGATAACTCAAATGGGCACAATGATGTCTACTCAACCCCAAGCTTTGATAGCTATAAATGGTAAGGATAAGACTTCAACAAAGGAGAAGAAGAAAAATAACAAGGACTAGGAGAAGAAGAAAGAAAAAAACAATCCTACCAAAAACAACACTGAGACTTCCTCTTCCAATGCTAAACCTAAGAAGGAGAAGGTTAAGTGTGCTTATTGTAAAAATATAGGACATTATGAACACAAATTCATGAAGAAACAAATATATTACCTAACTCATCTTCTAGAGAAGAACAACATAGGTGTTCCTGAGTCCATCAAGCAAAATTCATCTACCCAAGATTCTACCAAGGTAAAAGGCAAGGGTAAGGAGAAAGAAAAGGGCAAGGCTCTTGTAGCTACAATAGCTTCTACATTTTCATGGGTCATCTACTTGGGTGCTTCTCACCACATGGGCTCTTCACTAGTTGAGTTTTCATCTTTAGAGCCATGTAGCATGACTTTAATTAGTTTGGGTGATGTCACATCAGTTTTTGTTATAGGGAGAGGGTTAGTTGAAATGGAAGGAGGAACATTCAAATATGTTTTAAGTGTTCCTTCTCTTTCAACCAATCTCCTATTAGTGTACCAAATCACTCACATTGGTCAAGGCATGAGAGTTGAGTTTTCACCAGATTTAGTGGATATCAAGGAGTTGCATAGTGATACTATAGTGGCAGTGGGTAGGGCAGATCACCAAGCAAGGTTATACACCTTCTCACATTTTGCACCAAATTCTTCTCCAACAGCATTGCTAACTCATTCAAATGGAGTTAGCAAATTGTGGCCTGAGCGGTTTGGCCACCTTAACTACTGCTACCTTGAGCAACTTTGCAAACATGACATAGTCATTAGTTTGCCTCGTGTCCAATTCTCGAAAGGACTTTGTGAGGGGTGCTCCCTTGGGAAGCATCCTGAAGGAAAATTTGATAAAGGTAAAGCTTGGAGGGATTTAAAACCTTTGGAGTTAGTCCACAGTGATGTATTAGGACCCTTTCCCAAACCATCCTTCATAATGGCCAAGTACATCCTCACTTTCATTGATGATTTCTCTAGGTACACTTGGATATATTTTCTCAAACAAAAGTCTAAAGTGTTTGAAAATTTTCTAGACTTCAAGGCTCTTGTTGAGAAATAGAGTGAGTAATCCATCAAAGTTCTTCGAACTAATAATGGAGGGGAGTATGTTAGCATTAGGTTTGAATAATTTTGCACCACAGAGGGGATTGATTTGCAGCGCACAGTCACTTATAGTCCTTCAAAGAATGGGGTTGTAGAATGCAAGAATAGGTTCTTGAAAGAGATAGGCAGCTATGTGATTCACTCTAAATCCTTAGCACCATAGTACTGGGTTGAAGCCATCAATTTTGCTTGCTACATTCAAAATAGGGTTCCTTAAAAAGTTTTGAAAGGGATAACACCCTTTAAAGCTTGGCATAAAAGGAAACCTGATGTTAAGCACCTTAGGGTTTTTGGATCCCCAACCACAACCCACATTTTGAAGAATAAACATAAAGCTATGAAACATCAGTCCAAGCCTTACATCTTTGTAGGATATTTGGATGGTATTAAGGGGTATCACCTTCTAGATCCAGTCACTCATGAGTTGTTCATTGAGAGAAGTGTCCATTTTCAGGAAAGTCCTAGAGACTCAACACTTGACACTTCTTCTCCCTCATCGAATCTACTTCTTCATGATGACTCCTCATCAGATTCTCATAGATGGATGTGAAGAGTGCCTTTCTTTATAGAGACCTAGAGGAGGAGATCTATATGGAGCAACTACCAAGATTTGATCAGGATTCTTCCTTAGTATGTAGACTTAGGAAATCTATCTATGGCCTCAAATAGGCCCCTCGAGCTTGGTATGCCAAGATGGATTCCTTCCTTCTCACAGTAGGTTTCACTAGGTGCCATTATGATCATGATTTGGGTTCTATATGTTGATGACCTTTTGATCACCAGGAGTTCTTCATCAGCTATTGCAATGGTGAAGGCATCTCTCTAGGATAAATTTGACATGATAGACTTGGGTTTGTTACACTACTTCCTTGGCATCAAGATCTCACAGTCAAATGCATGGATTTGTCTTGCACAGCCTAAGTATGCTCTTGACTTATTGGCTTAGTTTCACATGGCTGATTGTAAGCCATCTCCAACTCCCTTTCTATCAAGAGTCAAGCTTGAGGCTGATTATTATTCACCATTGGTTGATGCCACTCAGTATTGACAACTTGTTGATAGTCTCCTCTACTTGACTCACACCAGGTCTGACATATCATATACAATGGTACTTGTCTCCAAATTCATGTAGGAACCTCATGATCTACATTGGAAATCAGCTAAGAGGATCTTGCATTACATATAGGGTTCACATAGATGCAAGATTCATTATAGATTTGGCATAGAGGTTGACTTGGTTGGATATACAGATTTAGACTGGGTTGGTGATTTGCAGACTTGCAAGTCCACTTTTGGTTACAGTTTTTCTCTAGGTTTTGGTCCTATCAGTTGGTCTAGCAAGAAGCATAATGCTATTGCTATATCATCCATAGAGGCAGAGTACAGGGGAGTTGTTAATGTAGCTACTGAGGCTATTTGGCTTCAGGGGATTCTTTTTGAGTTTGGCATTCCTATCAGGCAGCCCACCATCATTTATTGTGACAACCAAAGTACCATTTATATTTGTAGGAATCCAGTTCAGCACCAGCAAACCAAACACATAGATATTCACATTCATTTGGGAGCTTATTCATAGTCAGGTCATTGACTTTATATTTTTCCAGTCTTTAGAGTAGGTTGTAGACATCTTCACCAAACCTTTCACTGAGAGCAAGTTCATTCATCTATGAGATCTTCTTGGGGTATGATCTACATCTGTAGTAGCATCATCTTTAGGGGGGCCCACTAGCCTCTTCTTTCTTTTATGTCTCTCTTTTGGGGGGGAGTTTTTTCTTATGGGTTTTCTCCTTTTCTCTATCTTATGGGAAATTGCATTTGTACATGTGTACCTCATCAGACCTAGTTGATGAGACCTATATTTTATTTCCACACTGCCCACCTAAGTTGCACTTATGGGGGGTATTAGTGTAGGTTTTTATTTTTCCCTATTTTTTAATTAGGGAAATTGTATTTCTTGTGCATACATGGAGTTTTCCTACATTTGTGGGATAGGCTAGCTTATGTGGAGGTGTATTTCATATATGTGTCATAGGTGTCATAAGAATGTCATAAGTAACTTCTTTAATGGGATTTACTTCTCTATTCTTATCACCTTGTCACCACCTTTCATGGAGGAGTTACAGTTTATTCTTAAGGTGCCTTGTCCACCTTTTGTGGAGGAGTTACTTACGTACTCTCCTATATGTATTCCTCACTTTGGCCATCTCATGTTAATTATATTTTGGTTTTCTCCATTTTGTCTTGTGTAATTTATCTTCTTGTGTAATTTTCAAATTGCTTTAGCATCTATGTGGTGTGCACTTGCTTCATCTCATGTGATCACGTCTCCATTGCATTCGCATTATCTGGATTCTGGCAATAACTGTGATAGTTATAACCATGATATGGGAATAATATTCCCCAAACCTCACTAAAATTTGAGAAGGTCTTAGTAATTAATAGATTTAGAAACCTCAATCACACTACTCAAAATATGATCACTTTTTTGTGTGGAACTTATAAGATGTTGACATGCCAAGGTTGGATCCCCATACTATAATCATATGTAAATACAAAAACTCTAAGTTAACCACTATAGATTATTTTTAAATTCAAATTTATTACATATTTACCTTATTTACATTCACTACCACCATATAATATAAAATTATATGCATCAACAATGTTCATGCGCCTAGTTTGATCCTTCTATACTAATGTGATATGGAATGATATAAATATGCATTTTAGTTTGATATTTGAGACAATATGATAATTTTACCCTTATAAGTAGATCATTATGCTCAATTTTATCAATGTAATGCATCTCATTATGTTATTATCCTTATCACATGCTCCTATATAATGCCACATATATGCAATATATATGTACCAATATGTCAATGTATACCATCATGAATCATAATGTGTCTCATATAAATCATAATATGTCTAATATAAATCATAATATGTCCCAATGTTTTTCATTTGAATCATGTATTTTGACCCAAAATTTTAATGTTTTGTTTATCAAGGATTCAATATCTATGACAAGCCCACTAGTATATCCCCTTTTGAAGTGAAAGATGTTGTATGCAATCACTCATCTCAAAAAAAGATAGTTATACACTTCATGTTATATATAAAATATGTTAGTTTGAAAAATATGTGATAAAATTATTATATGATTTCATCATGGAATGATTAGATTGTTCATGTATATGAAAGATGTATCCTAAGGCATACAAAGTTGTTGTCAATATAAATATAAAAACTAGACATGTAGTACTAGTCATCATATAAATGATTATAAAATATATAAAAAATCATTACAAAACCACACATATGATTCTTGATAATTAATTATGACATCACACATAATTATAAGAATGTGTGATGTGAATCATTGCACCACAAGCTCAATAGTCATATATATATATATATATATATATATAGACAATATGCACACAATGTCATGGTCATGAACCACACAAGGTTTAAAAACATTAAAATCCCTTATCTTGACCCTAATTAAACATAAAAAACATATCTATAATATAAAAATTATTATACTTGCAATAACTAACACATGATGTGATAACACACATTGAATGCACTCATAGAATCACATAAGATTTCACTCAATGCGACACATGGATAGTTATCCATTGTAACAATCAATGATAGTCACTCATGGAAGCACTAAATGTAACAAAAAATGTCACATAATATCATGCATAATAATCTTCACATAACATATTACCTAATAAAGAATCATAGTATGTAACAATTAATAATGATCACACACAAAACATGCATCGACATTAACAACATAGAACATGTCATCATTTCACATAATATAGTATACAAAATATAAATTCATGTTTAATATGTATTTTTACCTCATTATTATAGATGGAATGATCATAAAAAGATAGAACTTATATAGTGTCCTAAGATGCACTTAGTGTAGGCATTTTATTTTAAATTTAATATGGCCATGTAAAGCTTAGAGGTCTAAGATGGCATCCAATGGATGTGAAAAATCATATGGATAATTTATTTATAAAGTGTTGAAATTTGGTTATAGTATCTCATCTAAGGATCGTATGTCATCATCACTATTATCATCATATATTTGTAATTCAATTAGCTTCATCTTTCTTTTCACTCTTTTTTTATATTGTGCATACAAATTGTATTTTATTCCATTATATATGATGATTCATGTTATATATTATGCACTAGTGACATATCTATTATCTTTATCATTTATCTTTAGATTCTCATTTTTTCATCATGTTGAATCTTGATTATATTTACTTCATATAATGAGATAATGTAATATTTGGGATATGAATTGTATCATGCCTCTACTATAACCATTTATATCTAGGTGTATCCCATTATTTATTTCTAAGGTGCATCACAAATATAAATGTATAAATAACCTTTGGTCCATAAGCTATTGGTAATGTAATATATATAATTGATCTACATGTATTTTCCATTCTTCCGTATTTATCTAAATCTCCTACTAATAATTACACTCAATGTATACTTGAATAGTTAAGATATCATTTCATGGACATTTGTAATCTCTACATGATATTTTTCTATGTTTTAGATTGAGGGTAAAAGCAGGTTTTGAAGGGGCCCCGAAACCCTATTACAAAGAGCGAAAGAGAGAACGTCTAAGACCATAGGCAAAGCCTAAAAAACACTACAAGTAAGTAGCAAAAATAGGTTTTAAATGGACCTGGAACCACCAGATAAACATTCGGTCAAAACCCAAAAAACATAGATCTGGTAACACAACAGTCAAAAGATAACAAAAAGAAAACAAAGAACAGTATCAGTTTCAAAACCAACAAGAAGGACCAAATTATTCATCCAGTTCCAGTATCAAGTTCATGGCTTCTTTTCCTTTCAAAACAGTTTCCTCAGTGGTAGCCTCCAGCAGAGCTCCTTTTTGTGTATCTTTCTTTCTAGAGCTTTGCCTCATCCTTTTGTTGGGACCCTCTAGTGCTTTGGTCTCCTCATTGGCTCGTTTACCTATATTGATAGCAGCAGCACAAATGTTGGATGTTACTTCCTCCATTTTCTTTCTATTGTCCTTTATAAGTTCTCAGAGGTTGTTTTCATAAGCTTTGAGCTTGACTGGGATCTCGCTTAAATGATTTTCCATGTTGTTTATTTTGTTCCAAGCAATTTTTAGGGAATCTTCCAAATTTTCCACTTTTCTCTTGAGATCCATGATCTCCCTGCACATCCAAGAATCGATTTGGGAAGATGCCTCTGCCTTACAGTTAACCCAGGTCATAGGAGTGTATGTTTCATCATTTTGATTCTTCTCTCTCCAGTCCTCAGGCTTTTTATTAGGACTATTATATATATCAATCAGGATATTTTTCTATGTTGATTCCTATTAGAAACTATAATTAGTGGATTCTAATTTATATCAATCACTATGATGACATTTCCATCCTTAGCTTCTAAATGTTTTTCTCTAATGCTAGAAAATTATCTATCCAATGCATTATTAATCTATGATAAATTCAAAATGACATCCATTTAATCATATACCCATATATTAATGTCAAGTGGTACGTATATAAATCAAATACTTATCAAGTAAAAAATTTAGTATAGTGCTCATATTATCTTTTGTAGTAGTAATATGTAATCTGATAGCAGGGTCTATATCCATGAGTTCTAATTTTTTAAATAAATCTATGATAAACTCTTGGTATTCACCTTTGATAATTATTTAATATGTTATGTGTTGGTTCTTATTTGTACACCTCTCACACTCATCCTTACACACTTGAATAAAATGGTAGACAAAGATGAGAAACTTGATTATATGTCATTGTAGTTGAGAGAGGGTTTGGCATCTAGAATGAAATAAATGGAGAAAATGACTGAGAGGCACCTACAAAGGGTATGGTCAGCTCCCTACTACTTCTGGATCTACCTAAACCAATGTGATAGGACCTATGGGGTAGCTTTCTCACATGGATTGATTATAAAATTCAACCTCTATGGGGATTATTGGCATAAAATAACACAAATCTGACCAAAACACAACCAAACCCACTCACTCCACATGGGAAGGGTTGTCACATAGAATGATCAAATGCTCTAGGCTAGATACAAGATACTAAACATAGATATAAGATTTATTACAACCTTCATCCTAAATATTTATCAATATCAGGGTTGAATGAAAGATTACAATGTTAAGCTTTAAAACATAGACCGCACACATTTCAAGTATGCAACATTTATGCATCTACATGCAAAATAACACTTATGATATGCAACAAGGATTTTATAATTTTTAGGGTATGAATACGTAGGATATTTTTTTAATTATAAAGAGGAAGGGCATATGGTGTGCTTGAAACTTTTCCAACAATAAGGTATCTTACATTATTCATAGTGTTATCCTTTACAAAGATGCAGAAAAAACTCAAATGCAAGCTAATGGGAACTACAAAATTATCCCTAAAAATACTAAAACATACATTGAAACAAAGCTTTCAAATGTGTTTCATTATCAAATCCATAAACCTAGGGTGACCTAACAAACTATTCAATAACATATCTCAAAATAATGCAAAAAGGCTTTATAATCTAGATCTATACTCAGAATGATAACTAATAATGAATACAAGCCCAAATATCCAATCAAGATAGCTTGAAAAACACATTTTTGCACTTCATAAAGATGATATAATATATAACCATAGATATTTTTAACAACCTGAAAAGAAATGTTACATACATTAGTTTTCAAAATGCTGCCAAGGGGACAAGCATGGCAAGTTTACTATTTTGACAAGGGAGACATAAACAGGATCTCAAAGCTTGCTAATGGATATATAAATACAACCACATTAGGAAGAGAGATAATATATAAACATGTCAATGATCCCAAAAGAATTTTAGAACAGAGACCTAGAAAAAATAAAGACCAACAATAACCAACACAATGACCAAACCTTGAATAGAGGAGAAGCCCTCTATTTATAGATTTTTTACCCATTTCAAATTTGAGTTACAACATGAAATTTACAATGTCCCACCAAGAAGGTCCTATTTGTAACAAATCATTTTCCACACAAAAAATCTTCATGTATTTACAAGGAAAATGATTATTGTAACTACCTTTAAAAGGAATGATGGAGATTTGAAATAAAACCCCTTGATTTCTTGGATGAAGATGCTTTCAAATGATATAGAAGGAGAATATTTATTATGGAGGAAAAACAAACAATTTTTATTTATGTGTAACTCCTTTAATACACCCATGACCACTTACTTGCATAGTTAGATCCTTCTTGATAGCTCTTCTTCCTCTTTTACATGCCATGGAATAATTTACTCTTGCATGATGCCTTGGGAATATTTTGGATCCATGGCCACCTAAGTGATCTTCCTTGGAATTTCTCACCTTGATATTTTAAACCTACAATTCTCTCCCATTGGAGGAGCATGGACAAACAAAATGTGAGAAAATGCAATACCTAGGTTTCTTTAACCCTTTTGCCCTTTTGACTCCAAATTTCCTTTTCAAATTTTATATTTTGCACCTTTAATTATAGAAAATTTTCCTTTTCACATATTTCACCATTTTTAATACATAAATAGATTATTTTCAACCTTTGACTTAATTGGGTAAATCTTGGCTCCTCTTACAAATTTTTAGTTTATAAATTTGCTAAGTTATTGTCAGTGGTGAAAGTTTCTTTAGCTTATTTTCATAGGACACATGAATATGAGTTTTATGCATATGTGGCATCACCATGTCACATTTTTTCATGCATATTCTTTTTCAACTTTACCTCAACATTACTTATTTCTATATGTGGTTGAGCTTTTTATTCAGCAACCGAGCACTTTATTGTAGACTTGTCTAAACTACTAGCTACCATCAAAAAATCTATCCTTCGAGAGTTGTCAAAGGATACATGATCATCATTAAAGGGTTAATAGGTTGCTACATTTTCCTTGAACATATGCTAAAATATTCACCTTCTTATGTGGTAATGTTAGATCCTTATATGCATGATAAACATGAGCATGCTACTTGACAATTCTATGGGCTCTTGGCATCCCCTTAACATCATATTTTATTAAGATCCCTAATATCATTACATATGGAAAATACATGGGATTTTAATGCTCAACATGGTCAGTCTTAGCCTAGGCTATCATAATTTTGCAATGTGGTAGGTTCTCATTTGGCTTGGATTCTTTGACAAGTCATCTCTCACTTGTGTCATTGATATTTATTTTCATGATCAAATATGGATCATCATTATGCTAAATTATTTGGATCTAAATGGCTATGTTAAAATTGATGTCTACATGCCCATAATTTGGCATCCACATGATTGTCATTAACTTCCATGCATCCATTAAATTTAAACCCTAATGGATAATTATCATGGCTTAAATTTTACATTCATATTCACATCATTTGACATCCATGTGACCATTATTGATGTCCACCAAACTATCAAATTTAATCCCAAATAGATAATTATCATTGCTTAAATTTGATATCTACACACCCATCATTTCATGTCTATGTGAATGTCTTTGATGTTCACATGACCATCAAATTTAAGCCCTGAATGATTAATTACTAAGCCTTACTTTGACATCTGGTGACTGTTAATGATGTTTGTGCAACCATGACATTGATTTATTTAAATTTAAAAACTTGCATCTTGAGACAAAAAAGACATGAAAGCACCAAAATTACAGGGGATGTTCATGGAATCCAAAATACTGATTCTATATGATCCTTTGACCATGAGTCAATTTTTAAGAAAACTAATAAAATGCACAAGTACACTAACTAGTCCATTTATTTGTTTGCTTTGAGCTCTGTTGAAAAGTCCTCTTTCATTTCACACCATCGATCTTTATGCATAAGGACCAGTCCTTTGTTATGCATTCTACCATATTTCTAATATGGTCCTCATGATGGTGACACTTGTCACCTTTATGATCATCCTTCAACTTTATTGAAATGTTGACTCACTATGCACCGTTAGATCATTTTTCTCCACATCAATGCACACTATTTGACCCTGATCCTCTAGCTCAACTATGATTGGCTCAAAATTGACAAGGAAAATTACCAAGTTAGAACTTGGGACATAAAAACTTAGGGCAAATGACTTAGCCGTAGGTTTTGGGGTGTTAATAAATATGAAAGAAACTCTAGGAATTTTATGCTAAGCATATACAAAGGGACCAAGAATTATTCATACCATGCTAATAAATAAAATGGACCAAGGGTTATAGGAAATAAAAGGGGACCAAATGAATTTTTATACTAAGGATTGATCATGTTAGTAAACACATCCAAACCTTAGTATAAAAATTAGACTATGTCCATGGAATTTTAAAAGTGTTCCCACTTAAATTTGGACTTGCCAAATTTGATTTTAAATTAGAGGGTCTAGGCTAGGAAAATTGGGACCAAAGGCCTTAAAATGATCAAACATTAATTTAACTCATCTTTTGACAAACTAAAGGCTAATAAAGATAAAATTAATAGGACATTTAACCACTGATAAACACTTAAAACTTGAAGTGGGCTAACAAATCAAGCATTTATATTTAACAAGGGCTCAATTACTTCATTACAATTTTGGGCAATAATGATAGCTCTCACCCAGGGATGCACACCCTTTGTGGGTGTGTAAAGAACCCCAAAACATAAGACCAAGTACCAATCCATTGGGTCATAGAGTCAAGACTTAGCCAATTTTATAAAAATTACCCATGAAGGCTCAATGAGGATCTAAATTGAACACATGAAAGGAACTATACAAACAAGTCCTAAAGTAAAGGGGCAATAAAAACAATAAAACAAAAAGACTATACACTATAGAATTATGTACATGATTGTAAAATCAATCCATGAAGTGTTTTAGATGTATTCCATTGACTAGAAGCTCCAATATCTCACCATCTAAGTCTCTCAAGAAGAATGTGTGTCCCCAATTTGGTAGTCAATGGAGTAGGGACCCATCCACAAGGCATAAAATTTACCATGCTTGCCTTTTTCCTCACACCTATTATCCCAAAGTAAAACTAGATCACCTACTTAGATTGTTCTTCATATCAAATATATTTTTCAACTTTCCTTAAACATGAGGTGTATCTCATGATCATGTCTTCTAATTTCATCAAGCCCAATAATATGGTTCATCTTAATCTCATAATGGTTAATTTTCTCATCATCTTCTAGTTGCTACGTGAGTTGATAGGTTGGTAAGTGCAAATTCATAGACAAAATTACTTGAGATCCATAAACAAGCTCAAAAGGGATTTTTCATGTGGCTCTCTTGGGCATTATACTGTCATCCCATAAAGCAAACTTTAATGATTCACCCCACTTCTTTTTATTTTCTTTTAGTTTTCACCTAATGATTTTGAACAAGTTTTTGTTAGTGGATTCTGATTGACCATTCCCTTAAGGGTTGTAATTAGAAGCATAGGTCAATTCAATCCCTTACTCTTTACATAATTCTACTAAAGGTTTAGCTTTAATACTCATGGAATTATCAACAATAACTTTGATAAGAACACCAAATCTACAAATAATCTAATTTAGCAAAAAATCCATAACCACATGGTATGTAACCTTCTTTATAGGGACAAATTCAACCCACTTGGTGAGCTAATCAGTTGAAACTAGTATCCACTTATGCCCAATACTTAATAGATCAATAATTTCTCCAATGAAATATATTCCCCATTATCTGAATGTGCCTTTAATCATCACCAGATACAAGGGAAGAGAACTAGAAGATTTCATCCTCCTAGTAAAGCATTGGTATTTTTCACATTTTATAACTTTTTGAGAAACATATTTGAACAATTATAGCCACCAATATCTAGCTCTTAGAATTTTATGAGATGTAACTTTAGGTGCAAAATAGCCACCACACACTCCACTATGTAAGTCTTCAATCAGGTCAACAATTTTCTCTTCTACCATGCATCTGAAGAGAACCCCATCCAGGTTCTTCCATACAAGTCTATTTTTAGTCAAGAGGTACTTTTTGGAAACAAGCTTAAGGTTCTTCTTTTGATTCTTATCCAATTCAAAGGGACAATTCATATTTTATAAGTAATAGACAATATCCTTATACCATGGAGACATGTGAAATTAAGTCAAGGAATAATCAACATTGAAAATATCACTGTTTACCTCAAAAAATTACAAATTGGTCTTGGCTATACCCATCCCTTGTACTAACTTGGTTGTTTGAATATTCATGTCATACTCTTGAAACTTGTTTACCTACCTACATCTCTTGTTGGATACTTCAGTCTAAGTCAATATGTCCTTCATCATGATATGTATAACATAAGAAATAATCTTTGAACCTAGAATATAAGGCCTGAGCATTTTAACAGCCTTTAAAAGAGTGAAAGCTTATTTTTCTATGATCATGTAATTCAATTCAAAACCTTGCATAGCTTTGATAAATAAATCTATGGGTTGCTCATGACCATATTCATTATTTTGTAATAAAATAGCAACAATAATATTGCATGATGCAAAAGATAATATTTGAAATGGCTTAGTGTAATCAAGGCTAGCCAAAATAGGGGAAAAAATTTAATATCCTTTGATGTCATTGAATGCTTGCACAACCTTTTCCTCCCACTTGATGGTCTGGTCCTTCAACATAGAATTAATAGGCAATGTAATCTCTAAAAAAATGGACACAATCCTCCTTACAAAATTAATCTGTCTAATGAAGGACTAAATTCCCTTCTTAGACTATGCGATGGGCACTTTATCAATGGCTTCTACCCTCTCAAGATCAATCATGACACCATCCTTGGATGCTATATTCCCCAACAATTTGGACTTTTATACTCTAAAGTGACATTTCTTTATTCTAAGTGAAATGTCAAACTCCCTATATCTAATAAACACTTTGTCTATATGATCCAAATTTTCTTCTCTAATATTGGATTACACAATAATATCATCCTAATACATAACTATAAACTTATAAATCATCCATGTAAAAAAAACATCCATATCCTACTAAAAAATTTCACTAACATTCACTAATATAAAAGGCATCTTCATATATACATACATTCCCCAAGGCATTATAAATTTGGTCTTTGGTCTCTTAGATTCCTACACCACAACCTAGTTATATCTTAAGAAGCCATCCAATGTGGACAACATCTATAATACTATAACACTTTACAATAGGTTTTCCATATTGGGTAGGGGATAATTATCTTTTAAATAAACTTTATTCAAATTTCAAAAATCTACACACAAGTAGATGTCACCAATTTTATTTCGCATAAGAACTAAATTTTCAACCCATGATGAATACTAGTTGAGATAAATAATACCATCATTCATTAGCTTCTTTAGCTCATCTTGCATCTTAGTGTCCAAGATGGGGTTAATAGGTCTCTATTTATTCCTGAAAGGTTTGCTATCAAGTTGTAATAGGATGAAATGTTGAAATAGATCTTCCCTATAAACTTTCAACTCAGAATAAGATAATACTAAAAAATCTTGGTACTTTTTAAGCATATGCATGTAAACTTGCTTCTCAACTTCACTCAGGTGAGTACCCAACCAAACCTTTCTTGGATTCTAATGAGAACCAAAATCACACTCAGTCACATCCTTTGAAATAGATGATTCTTGATTCTTGATTCTATCCACTCCATCAAAAGATGCTTCTCAGCTTACCAATCCTTTAGGGAGTGTGTCTGTCTTCAGTTGAATAATTTCATTCCTAGGAAAGTTTCCTTTCCATCATAAACTTAAACCATGGATTCCATGTCTTTGAGTTGATTATGGAACATAGCTTCACAATTTAGAAACCTTTTGATATTATCATCATCATCAAACACCTGTCAATGATGAACATTGTCTAGGACTGAAGGCTTAACAAGCACTCTCCACCTAATAATGAAAATGATGGATCATATTTACAATGTCAAATTGAACACCTAACTTAAAAAGTCTATTAGATTCATGGTTGAAACTAATATCATGATAATTTATGTTAAATGCATCAAAGAAAATCCCAAATATCATTCTGATATTATTTGAACCTTTTATTTTTGGTGGCATAATCATTTTGGACTTGCTTAACCACTAGCTCAAAATCACCCTTGACAATTAGAGTGTCTCATACTCAACATCATTATTAGTGCACTCAAAATATAGCTTAAAATAAAACTTAAATCACTTACCATTAGGGGCATAGAATACAACTCCATTTCAAATATTAAAGCAAGCCCCATCAAAGCACATCCTCCAAAATACTCCTTTATTGTTAGGTTTAACATCAAGTGTAGTAGAATATTCAATAATGTTAATATTTCCAACAAAGCTACCAAAATCAACATCTATGCACAACACATCATTTTGACCATGTTTTGGATATTTAATTACATGCAACATCTTCATCTCTCTATAAAGTTTGACCATCTTACCCTCCAATGGAATGGTGGCATAAGACAAGTCCATCTATACACTTCCACTCATGCTAGCAACCCATTTTCATGATAGTAGCATCCCCCACCTAGGTAGGTAGTCTACAACTACCACATCCATCTTTAAATACATACCTAGATGCAATACCAACTTTACTACCAAACCCTTGACTTTTCCAACAACTAGAACTTCTCATGAGTCCATGGCATAAAACTTGCCAAAGGCTGATGTAATCCTCACCTTGAGCTCATTTAAGACACCTGTTGACATAGGAGATTGCACCCTTGGTAGGAGGCCAAGATCTTACCTTCTCCTCACAACTATGGAAACTCCCCTCTCACTTGTACGACTGGTGAAGCTGGAGGGGAGAGTCTCTAGATATGGGCTAACTCCCTTTGATGCATCATGTTTGTTCCGGCAAGTGCAAATACACACACACACACACACACACACACATATATATATATAATGGGGGGGAAAAGAGAGAGAGATGCTGGAAAACAAACTACACTATATATATATATATATATATATATATATATATATATATATATATATATATATATATATATAATGGGGGTGAAAAGAGAGAGAGATGCAGGAAAACAAACTACACTAAAGAGGTGATGCACCAAAAAATGTTGACCTTCTCACATCCACACTTAAAACCAGACAAATGCATACATACACTTCAGTCTTGGTAGAAGGACCAAGCTACAAGAAAATGGCAAGGAGGTTCTTATGAAAACACAAAAATAGAGACTCACCAAGGTGCTGTGAAATGCACATTGTAAGTAACTTCCTCTGTTCTATACTTCCAAATAGAGTTCTTCTCCTCTCAGATGCAAAATGGCACCTTGTAGATAGCTGGTGTGTTGGTGTTGAACCTATGAGAACATCAAAAGACAATGACTAAACACAAATTAACACTCAGCGCAAACACAAAATATCTATCCAAGGAGAGGTAAATTGTGTTTATTTGATTCAAGTGGAAAGTTTAGCAGGGTTACGCCTTGTAAAAAGTGGAAGATCCCTCTTATAAATGACAAGTTTGCAATATATATGAGAAGTTAGGAGGCCCATTTGGCGCTCCTTGTTTTACAAGTGGCCTATCGTGTCCCTTCATTAAGAAGAGGAAAACACTATTGCCGATGTCATCTTTCTAGAAGAGGCCTACTAGAACCATGTTTTATAATCATTGAATTTGGCTTTGGAATTCAAGCATTAATGTGGAAACACAGGCTGTGCCTATTTTCTACCAACAAATTGAGATTTGTCCCTTTTTAAATGCATGGGCCACATTGCTCATTATTTGTGCCATTTGGGGATTATCAGACAATAAATCACCTTCCCCTTGCCACTTGGACTACATTGTCTCTTCTACTTCTTGTCATTCTCCTACTTTGTCACCTAGGATTTTGTCCTTTTCCTATTTTGTCTCTTCCAGCTCCTTCGGACCTCGAGGACAAACAATTTGGTGTTTCGCTACATTTTGGGATTTCTTTTCCATGGTTAGCTCTCTCTCAGTTGAGAACAAACAACCATATTATTTCATGAAAGTTGACATTCACGTGGCCATCATTGGTTTGAAAACCAATAGCTAACTTGCTCTGCTAAACTTGACATCCTTTGAGATGTCATCAGGTCCTTTGCTAGCCTTGGGCCTTCTTAATTTCTTCATGGGCATCTTTCCTGTCTCTATCACCCTCCCAAAGGGAAGGTGACCCTTTGCACTTGGTTGAGAGTCCCCTGCAAGGGCACCTACACTTCAGGGTCCTTTGGTGGGTCTTTGTTTGCCTTGGACTTTTCCCTGGGTCCCCACAGACAATTTTCCTCGGTCGCTTTGACTCTGTGTATTCTCCATGGACTTTTGTCCACATACATTTTCCCATGGACAAAAATTATATGGAAATTCTTCCTAGCCCTTTGCTTTGCTTTGTGTATGTAGCCCGAATTCCTTCAAACTTTTTGTCTGAAGGAATTCCTTTGGGCAAAAAGTCTGAAGGAATTAGGGACTTAGTCAATTTCAAACAAAATTAAATTTTAAACTTTGAACTTTGAACTGAACTTACCTGGGTCCTTTTCTTTGAAGCACCTACCCTCTGCTAGGGCATTTTGAACTTGAAGACTCCCCTTCAGCCAAGGGCATACCCTTGAACCAAGCCCGTTGAACGAAAAAATAGTTCAATGGTTTGGTTCAACCATTGTGCACTGATGCCAAAAGAAATAAAAGTTGATGAACTAAGGCTGATGAAATTCTTGCTTTGAACCAAGCCCATTAAACCAAAAAATGGTTCAATGGTTCAATGGTATGAAGTTTCAATGCTATAAAATTTAGATGTTTGAATCGAGTGATGAACCTTTTAAACTAAATGTCACTGAACCACCTGACCAAGCCATGAACTAAACTCATTGAACTTGTTGAACTCAAAAATGACTAGTTTTGAAAAGCAAGGGAAGAAGGTGGCCAAATTTTTTTTCTATGGGCAAAATTGGTCAACAGATTGGTGACTCACAAGGGAAGCATGCCTGCTATGCTTAGAAGCCCAATTTCCTTGTAGTCCATTAGGCATGGAGTCAGATGGTAACTATGAAATAGTTAGCAATAGCCCTAAAAGATTTGAGAATCAAACATGAAGCTTTACCCCACACGCGAAGGGAAACACACAAGGCTAAAAAACACTACCTGTGCAAACTGCACTTAGGGAAAATAGGAAAGACAACTAAAAACAAACTATTAAATATAGCTAAATAGGAATGTTCGTCCTCCTCCTAGATCGAAGGGAAAATTTCTTAAGTCCCCTTCCTAGAAAGAAGACTTATGGCACCAGGCAAGTAGCTAAATGAAAAGGAGATTTGGTGACCTGCTCCTCTTGCATGTCACCTGAGTTGGTTGGTATTTGAGTGGATCAGATTCAAACATGCCTCCAATATACATGTATTATGTTTTTCCTTGGAAGCCTGTTAAATGTTGGTCCTTCATATTGGTGCTCCACACTAGGAAATCAATAGTTGTTGGCTCATCACCATAAGCCCTTTGATCTGTTCGTTCCCTTTGCAATGTATCATGGTCTGACTTGCTTCCTTCTACCTTGTTGAAAATCTTGTTAGACTCATCCTCTACTTCCTTTTGGCCTTTTTGAAGAAGGGTGACTATGGTGATGTCTGAAATGGACTCACAAAATGATTGCTCATCCCATAGAACATCACCTCTCTATTCAATGCTCTCTTCTTCAAGGCATTCCTCCAAGAAGACAGTCCTCCCCTTTTCCTCTTTGTTGATCAGGATCTCTAGATTTTCAAAAATATCCTCCTGATCCTCCTCTAACTTAGGCTCCTTGGTATAGTCATCCTCATCATCAAAATGGCAAGGAAGTTCATCAAACAGAGGGGAAGAGAGCTTACCATGTGTTTGTTCCTCCTTGTATTTCTAGAACATCTGCATATATGCAAGACCTACATCTTCTCCAGTGCTGATAAGGTCTTCACAAGGAGCATCAATGATGATTTTGTCTTCATTGTCACTGATGACAACCTCTTGAAGAACTGTAGATTGGATCTTCTACTCCTCACTCACCTCCTATAGAATAGGTTCTCCTTTGAGAAGGGGTAAAGTGGAGAAAACATGTGGAAGAGGAGGCAGTCCTTGAGCTAAAATTGAATGATTCTTCTCTTTCCACTTGGTCAGCACTTCATCAATATCAGGTATAACCTGATATTTCTCTTCAAAGTGTGTAGATGGGGTGTGTTCAAACATGGAATGTGTTATTTGGTCTAAGCCATCCATCACACATTGGTTGAGGAATCTCTCCCTAGATTCTAACTCCACAATTCTCCTAGCTAGGTCTTCTTGGAAAAGCTTTTCTTGGAGGTCACCAGCATTATCATTAGTACGAGCAGCCTCAACTTCTTCAAGGTTTTGAAAAAAAACTTTCTCTTCCTCCACCCTACCCCATGATTCTATAATTTTCCCCTAGTTTAGGATCTCAAAATTGGGATTTTGCTCCTGTGAATAGGTAGCAACTTTATTTTCTCCAAGGTCCTGGGGCTCCTCTGCAAGGTCTAAAGGTTTGAGCTCTCTTTCAAGAAGTAGCTTCATCCTAGCCTCTAAAACTTCAATTTTATTGGCTAGGTTGTCCTAAAAGAGTCTTTCTTGGAGGTCACCAACATGATCCTCTTCAAAGCTCTGGGCTATTTCCTGGCAATCCTTCCTCCAACTCAGAATCTGTATATCATGCTAAAGAACTTGGGGAGGCTAAGGAATGCAAGGAAGAGCCTGTTGATGCACTGGAGGAGTTTCTAGAAGAGGGACATGCTGGTTCATGGTATTCCCCTCAATGGAAGATTCACAATATAAGTAATTTAGAAGGTTCATCTCCATGGGAGGTTGTTGTAATGTCTTCTAGTGTTGGAAAGCTAGGCACACAGGATTGAGGGTGAATGCATTTGATGAGCTAGAGTGAGTAAGTGCAATCTGATAGAAAGGATTTAGTGTAAAAGAGGGGACTTTCTTTAGGATAAGAGGGGGAATGCAAGGCTGACTACCTTGAATAATGGATTTCTCCATTTTTCTACCTCCTCTTTCATGGGTTGCAAGGGCTAAGCTTGCCTAAACAAATGGTCCTCTTTATACATCAGCTCATACTGATATCTGTATTTCTATTCTAGCCTATTAATCTCTAATTCTAGTGTCATCTCCTTTATAGTTACAGGGTAACTAGGAGAGCTGCTTGAGGCGATTCTCTAGAAATTGAGTCTAATCAAAATCATATGAAGGAAAACTAGACCCATGATTTTGTGCAAAATAAATATACATACAAAAAGTGATTTATTATGGCACCAAGCTACTTAAACAATAGATTTAACTCAAAGTCACTAGATGCTGAAAACTTTGATTTGCTATAACAAGACCAACATCAATCTTGAAACCTTACTTCATTATCAAATTGTGTCCCACCGAACATGCCAGAACTGTTAACGTAGGAGATTGCACCCTTGGTAGGAGGCCAAGCTCCTACCTTCTCCTTGCAACTATGGAAACTCCCCTCTTGCCTGTAGGACTGGTGAAGCTGGAGGGGAGAGTTTCTAGATAAGGGCTAGCTCCCTTTGATGCATCATGTTTGTTCCAGCAGGTGCTAATATAGACATATATATATATATATATATATATATATATATATATATATATATATATATATATATATATATATATATATATATATATATATATATATATATATATATATATATATATATATATATATATATAATGGGGGGTGAAAGAGAGAGAGATGTAGGAAAACAAACTACACTAAAGAGGTGATGCACCAAAATAAGTCAACCTTCTCACATCCACACTTTAAACCAAAAAAATGCATACATACGCTTCAGTCTTGGCAGAAGGACTAGGCTACAAGAAAATGGCAAGGAGGTTCTTATGAAAACATAGAAATAGAGACTCACCAAGGTGTTGTGAAATACACACTATAAGTAACTTCCTCTATTCTATACTTCCAAATAGAGCTCTTCTCTTGTCAGCTACAAAATGACACCTTGTAGATAGCTAGTGTGTTGGTGTTGAACTTGTGAGAGCATCAAAAGACAATGACTAAACACAAATTAACACTCAGGGCAAACACAATATCTATCCAAGAAGAGGTAAAAACTATATTTATTTGATTCAGGTGGAAATTTTAGCAGGGCTACACCTTGTAAAAAGTGGAAGATCCCTCTTACAAATGACAAGTTCACAATATATATGAGGAGCTAGGAGGCCCATTTGGCACTCCTTATTTTACAAGTGGCCTATCATGTCCCTTCATTGGGAAGAGGAAAACACTGTTGCCGATGTCATCTTTCTAGAAGAGGCCTATTAGAACCATGTTATATAATTACCAAATTTGACTTTGGTGTTCGAGCATTAATGTGGAAACACAGGCTGCACCTCTTTTTTGCCAACAAATTGAGATTTGTCCCTTTTTAAATGCATGGGCTATTTTGCTCACTGTTTGCACCATTTGGGGATTATCAATCAGTAAATCACCTTCACCTTGTCACTTGGACTGCATTGTCTCTTTTGCACCTTGTCATTCTCTTGCTTTGTCACTTGGGATTTTGTCCTTTTCCTATTTTGTCTCCTCCGGATCCTTCGGTCCTCGAGGGTGAACATTTTGGCTAGTTGCTACATCTTGGGCTTTCTTTTCTATGGTTAGCTCTCTCTCAGTTGAGAACAAATGTCCATTTCATTTCATGAAATTTGATGTTCACGTGGCCATCACTGGTTTGAAAACCAATGGCTAACTTGTTCCGCTAAACTTGACATCCTCTGGGACATCATTGGGTCCTTTACTAGCTTCGGGCCTTCTTAATTTCTTTACAAGCATCTTTCCTATCTCTATCACCCTCCTAAAAGGAAGGTGACCCTTTGTACTTGGCCGAGAGTACCCCACAAGGGCACTTGGCCTTCAGGGTCCTTTAGCGGGTCCCTTTTGCCTTGGACTTTTCCCTGGGTCCTTGTGGACAATTTTCTCGGGTTGCTTTGACTTTGTGTATTTTCCATGGACTTTTGTTCATGAACATTTTCCTTCAGACAAAAAGTCTATGGAAATTCTTCCCAACCCTTTGCTTTGCTTTGTGTATGCATCCCAAATTCCTTTAGACTTTTTGTCTGAAGGAATTTGGGATTTAGTCAATTTTGAACAAAATTGAATTTTGAACTTTGAACTTTGAACTGAACTTACCCAGGTCCTTTTCTTTGAAGTGCCTACCCTCTGCTAGGGCATTTTAAACTTGAAGACTCCCCTTTGGCCAAGGGTATACCCTTAAACCAAGCCTGTTGAACCAAAAAATGGTTCAATATTTTGGTTCAACTATTGCGTGCCGATGCCAAAAAAAATAAAAGCCGATGAACTAAGGCTGGTGAAATTCTTGCTTTGAACCAAGCCTGTTAAACTAAAAAATGGTTCAACAGTTTAATGGTATGAAGGTTTAATGCTATAAAATTTAGATGTTTGAAATGAGTGATGAACCTTTTAAACCAAAGGTCGCTAAACCACCTGAACCAGACCATGAACTGAACTCATTGAACTTGTTGAACCTGAAAATGACTAGTTTTTAAAAGCAAGGGAAGAAGGTGACCAAAGATTTTGTCTTTGGGAAAAATTGGTCAAAAACACCCAAGGGCTTCACATTATAAGAAGCACTAAAATAAAACATACAATTGTGAACAATCAGACCATTGATCAAGAGAGTTGTATAAAATGGGTCCATGTTTAGTTGACTTTCTACCAAGGTAGTCCCCAAATACACTTTTGGAGTTGGTTCAACAACCTCTTCATATTATTCATCACTTTCCAAGGATGTTTGGGGTAATTTAACTTAATTTATAACTAACTTCTCATAAAATTTGAAGTATTCAAATGCCCTCTTCTTATGTTTAGGTATTCTTAATAATTCAATAAGTGGCATAATGATTTTTAGTTAGCTCAACACTTGGGCCATATCACATGTACTATACTGAGGAAGAGGATTATTTAGTTGAAGGGTAATAAAACCTTCATCTATAATGTAATCACTTAAGGTTTGAAGTGGAGTAGGGTAGGGTGAATTTTCATACTTAGAAAAAGTCTTCAAAGGTGGATTCTATTTAACATCATTTTCACCCTTAAGAATACTAGATAGTAAGGGTACATTATTCTTAGTAGGAAGACCTCCAGATTGATTAGATTGGGAAATAGGTGTTATTTTAGAAGCATTTGGGACTAATATATTTTTCTTATATTGCTTACTTGCATCCCCTTCCCTTGGATTTGTAGGCATAGTGTCTTGAGGAGAAATAATTGGTTGCCTATTTTTCAAGTAATATTCCTTCTCTTGGGCAAATAATACATTAACTAGTAGCTACCTGTCCTCAAATAATGTAATTCCCCCATCATACTTATTAATCCTCATTGATATTAAAAAATCAAAATCATGAATGGGTAATTCATATCCTTATGCCATAATAACACCACAAGTATATTCACAAGTTGGGATGCATACCTTTTGTACTACACTCCAAAATTTATCAATAGTGGTAACACTCTTCAATTACATAGAGGTAGACATCTTGCATCAAGGACTATGATAATTGAACATCATAATATCATTATTAGAGGACATAGACTTAGGTTTATCCACATATTTGTCAATCAGTTCAACTATATCACATGGGGGATGTGAAAGGAATCATTTATCACACTAATCAATATCAATGTCATAACCTACTGCATTCACCTTGGCATTTAATAGATCAAGCACTTCTTTCCTAACCACTATATTCTAATTTATTTATGTTTTTCATCTCATGTAGGCCTATTCCCTCTATCATTAACTTGATGGTGGAAATTAGGCCATCCTTATGCTTGATTTAGAATTAGAGACCTCTCTAAACTGGTAGACACATGAGGGATCCCCTTTTCAGCTCTAGCCAACTAGTATGACATTTATTTAACAATAGAGACCAAAGTTTTAATAGTCTCCTTATGGTTGGTTATCTTTGTGGATTGTGTCTTTTTTGGATTGACCAATTTTACATCAGCCCACTTGTTCATGGGATTTACCACAACCTTTATGTTATTTTCAATTTGGATGGCACTATTAAATGCTAACCATAGGTTTTTGGGAGACTTATCCATCAAGTAGTATGCAACCTTCTTGTCAAAGGCATCATAATACTTTGTCAAGCATGTTATATCACTGGGTCTAATGTTTTTAGGCACCCACATCATAGTTTTGTTGAACCATGTATTTAAGTCCTAAACATACTCATTGGGGTTATTTTTTATGTTTTCAAATTTAGCCAAAAGGAATATTAGATCAATTATATCACCATACTAAATTCTATAAACATTCTTCATTTCTTCCCATGAATCAATCAATCCATTGGGAAGAGAATTAAACCATTCATGAGAATCTTCTTCCAACATGTGCACAAACAACTTAATGCACACATCATCATGCTCAACCTCATAATCTTCAATAATATTGTGAAAATCCCTTAGGTGCTAATCACCACTCATTGCATTTTTCCCTTGGAATTTTGGAAGGCATTTCCTTACTTTATTTTTGAATTCATTAGGATAACCTTCCATGTCATCAAAATTGATAGGCCTAAATCTAAGAACATATAATATAAGATGTTCATTATAATTTAGGTCCCTATGCCTCATGATTGGTTTAATGATAAAGGGATGTGAGGGGGTGAATAAGGTGGACTCTATCATTCATAACTAGGAGGGGATTCAGCTAGTTGAGAAGGATCTGAATAATAAATTAGACTATAAGTTTTAGAGTTGATAGAGAGTTATGATAGTCCTCAATAATGAGGATCTCAAAAAAACATTCATGATTATTAGGATCTTAAGGGTCCAAACAATCTTTTGTAGATGTACTATTCTCTTCAACATGCCTCCAAATTTATCTCCTTTGTCTTTGATGTAAACTATGGGGTGGGACAAGTTGTTTAGACAAATCACCTTTGAAGAAAGATCTCAATCCTTCTAACTTTACAAAAAATAAAATACTCAAAGATGAAAGTTAACATAGGTATTGAAATTAGTAGATATTCAAACTAGGCACTGATCTTTCTTGAAACTAAATTCTAAGGTTATATTCACCACTATAATCAATCTTCTAAAATTATAAAAGTTGACAAATTGTTCTAATACATTCTCAAATTAAACTTGCTAAAGCTTATTAATGAGATAGAAAGCAATGACACTAAAATATCTAGAATATATTCAAACATGTAATTTCGATATCCCTTTACAATAAACATAATATAAGTCAATTTTTCAAATATCTCAATTCTTGGCATGTCTATAGTGGAGTACTATGATGTTGACAGCCACAAAAATCCAAATGTAGCAAATAACAAGCAAATAACTTTCAAACTTGAAATATTTACAACTTTAGCTCTATAAAAGAGTTCACAACAACACAAGTAACTATGATTTTAGTTTAGTCCTTAGAACATGTGCTAGAAGATTTTTGGTTCTTAATTATACAACTCTCATACTTAGCCTTGCACACTTGAATAAAATGGCAAACAAAAATGAGAAACCTTATGATATGTCACTATGGTTGGGAGAGGGTTTGGCATCTAGAATGAACTAAATGGAGAAACTAACTAAGAGGCACCTACAAAGGGTATTGTCAGTTCCTTGATACTTTTGGCTCTACTTGAACCAAGGTGAGAGGACCTATGGGGTAACTTGCTCACATGGATTGATTATGCAATTTAACCTCCATGGGGATTATTGGCTCAAAAGAATACAAATATGACTAGAACATAACCAAAATCACTCACTCAACTTGGGAAGGGTTATCACATAGAATGAGAAAATGCTCTAGGCTAGATATAAACTCCTAAAGATAGATATAAGATTGATTAAAACGTTCATCATAAAGAGTTATCAATATCAGGGTTGAATGAACGATTACAATGCTAAGCTTTAAAACATATATTATAGACACAATTTAAGTATGGAAAATTTGTGCATCTACATGAAAATAACACTTATGATATTGAAAAAGGATTTTATCATTTGTATGATAAGATTAGGTATGATAGTTTGTTAATTATAAAGAATAGGGGCATGGTGGTGTGCTAGAATGTTTTCCAATAGCAGGGTATCTTAAAATATTCATGGCATTATCCTTTGGAAAGATTTATAAAAGACTCAAACTCAAGGTAATGGGAACTACCAAATGATCCCTAAAAATATTAGAACATACATTGAAAGTAAGCATTCAAATGCTTTTCCCTATCAATTCCATAAACCTAAGGTTTCCTAACAAGTTATTCAACAAAATATCTCAAAATAATGTAGAAAGGGTCTATAATCTAGATCTATTCTCATAATGATAACCAATAATGAATACAATCCCAAATATCCAATTAACATAACTTATAAAACACATTGATTCACTTAATCGACATGAAATAACAATGAACCACATACATTTTTATTTACTTGAAAAGAAACCTTACATCAGTTTTCAAAATGTTGTCAAGGGGATAAGCATGGTGAGTTTACTCTTTTGACAAAGGATACAAAAACATGATCTTAAATCTTACTAATGGATATACAACTACAACCACCTTAGAATGATAGACAAGATCTACACATAACAGTGATCCCAAAAAATTGTAAAACCTAGACTTGAAGAGAAAAAAGACCAACAAAAACTAGAACAATGACCAACCCTTGAATAGAGGATAATCCCTTTATTTATATATTTTTGACCCATTTAAATCTAGGTTACAACCTGTAATTTCTAAAGTCCTAAAAATATGCTTCTAGTTGGAATAAATCCTTTTCCACACTTAGAATCTTCATGTATTTGTGAGGAAAATGATTGTTACAACTACCTTTACAAGGAATGATGGAGATTCATAACAAAACACCTTGATTTCTTGGTTGGACATGCTTTCAAATGAATTAGAAGGATAATATTCATGGTGGAGGCAAATTAAACCATTTTTATTTATTTATAACTCCCTAAAGTTTCCCCTGACCAATTGCTTAAACAAGTGGAATCTTTTGGATAGTTCCTCTTCCTCTTTTGCATGTCATGGAACAACCTACTCTTGCAAGGATAGCTTGGGAATATTTTGGATCTATGGCCACTTAAGTGATCTTCCTTGGAGTTGACCACCTTAATTTTACAAAACTAAAATATATTTCCCATTGGAGGAGCTTGGATAAGTAAAATGTGAGAAAATGTAATACCCAAGTTTACTTGGCCCTTTTACCCTTTTGTCTCCAACTTTCCTTTTCACATTTTTCATTTTTTACCTTTAATATTGGTAAATTTTCCTTTTCACATATTTTCCCCTTTTTAATGCATAAATACATTATTTTCAACCTTTGACTTACCTGTGTAAATCCTGGATCCTCTCACAAATTTGTAGTTTACAAATTTGCCAAGCTATTGTCAGTGGTGAAAGCTTTGCTACCTGCTTTGTACAAGAAACATGAATATGATGTGTATGCATATGTGGAATCACCATGCCACATCCACTCATCCATATATTTATTTAAACTAACATCAAAATTACTTGTTTCCATATTTTGTTGAGCCTATTATTTATCAATAGAGCACTTCAGTATAGACTTATCCAAACTACCATCTACCATCACAAACTATAGCCTTATTAATTTGTCAAAGGATAGTTGATCATCCTTAGAGGGTTCACAGGATACCACATTTGACTTGAGAATATATTTAAATATCCACCTTATTATGTGGTAGTGTTAGATCCTTTTATGCATGATGAACACAAGTGTGGCACTTGGTAGCTCTATGGGATCTCAACATCTCCTTAACATCATCTTTTATTATGAGCATCGAGATCATGCCACCTAGAGAATATATGGGCTTTATACACTCTACATAGTCAATATTAGCCTAGGATATCATACTTTCACCACATAGAAGCTTCTTATTTAGCTTGGGTTATTTGACAAGTCATCTCTCACTCACATTGTCATTCTTGATTGGAATGATCGAACATGGACTATCGATCTACTAAATTATTTAGATCCAAATAGATATCATAAAAGTTAAATATATGTACCTATCATTTTATGTTTATTTAAATTTCATTAACATGCATGTGACTATTAAATTTAATCCCTAACGGATAATTACCCTGGTTTATGTTTGGCATCTATACACCCATTATTTGATTTCTTCATGACCATCATTGACATCTGTATGACTATCAAATTTAATCCCCAATGGATAATTTTCATTGATTTAATTTGACATCTATGCACCTATCATATGGAATTCATGTGAATTTATTTGATAGTCTCACAACCATAAAATTTAAGCACCAAATGGTTAATCTTTTAGCCTTTTTTTATCATCCACATGATTTTCAATGACGTCTGAATGATCGTCACACTCTTTTGTTCAAATTTAAAAACTTTCATCTTGAGATAGAAAAAGCATGAAGGCACCAAATTTATAGGATATATTTATGACATCCAAAATATTAATTCTATATGATCTTTTGACCATGAGATGCTTTCTAGGCAAACTAATAAAATGCATAAGTACATTGACTAGTCTATTATTTTTTTTGCTTTGAGCTCTATTGAAAAGTTATCCTTCATTTTGCATTGTCGATCTCTATGCATAGGGCCTAGTCCTTTTATCTATATTCTAAAAAAAAACTAATAAAGTCCCCATGATGGTGACACTTTTCACCTTTGTGCTCATCTTAGGGCTTTGTTATAATGTTGACTCACTATGCACCATCATATTATTTTTATTTGCATCAATGCACATCATTCTATTTTGATCCACTAACTCAGCTGTGATTGGCTCAAAATTGATAAGGAAATTTACCAAGTTAGAGATTGGAACATAAATAACTCAGGATAAAGGACTTATCCTAAGGTTTTAGGGTGTTAATTAATATGAAGGAAACCCTAGGAATTTTGTGGTAAGTGTATACAAAGGGATCAATCATTATTTAGACTTTGCTAATAAATAAAATGGACCAAGGGCAACAGGAAATAAAAAGGGACCAAATATGAATTTTTAGACTAAGGTTTGGTCATGTTAATAAACATGACCAAACCTTAGTATAAAAAGTAGACTAAATCGATAGAATTTTTAAAGTGTTCCTACTTAAATTTGATCTTACCAAATTTGATTTTAAATCAAAGGGTCTAGGCTATGGCAATTGGGAAAAAAGGCCTTAAAGTGCTCAAACATGAATTCAACTCAGATTTTGATATACCAAAGGCTAATAAATATAAAATTAAAAAGACATTTAAAATTTGATTAACACTTGAAATAGGAGTGGGATAACAAATTATACATTCATACTTGACAAGGGATCAATTGTTTTAGTGTAATTTTGGTCACTAACATTATGCATCTTATTTTTTATTCATAATCGATTTGAAAAAGTATTATATCAATGGAACATATATCATTGAAGTAGGTTGTTATGAACTAATATTACAAGTGTTTTAATTTGTATCCTTATGAGTGTCTAAGAAGGATGCATTTCCTTTATCTTATTTAGAATCCTTCAATGTTTTTGAGTCATCTTAGTACTCTCATAGACCAATGGGTGTAAAAGTTAGATGAGACAAATACTCATATGTGTTCATTGAAACTTCATTATAATCATCATCACTATCATCTTCTTAGATATTTATCTGATCATGATCATTTGAATTTATGAATAAAGTAATATTATTTGTATTCTATTCTTACATGTCATTTGTTGTTCTTTACGTCACCAATGAATATAGAGTTGCATATTTTTTGTTAATTTTGATTGACCCCATAATTTCATATGTATGTATGATTTTTTATGGAGGTCTTATGGAAGAATGAAAATCATCAAATAATGAAATGCATCTATCATTGGGTTTTATTAATCTAATATAATTCAAAGGCTAATTTTCACATGATATGTGTACATATGTGCCTTATGGAAAAAAAATTAAGAACCAATGCAAAGTAGATGTTACAAATTCCATTTAATGGATCCATGGTCTACCTAAGAATATGTTATAATTCAATGATTTGTAATCATGTGAAACATAGTAGATAGTGTCTTAAGGCCCACTATGATATCCAAAGTAATTTATCCTAGCAATTTATAAGGAAAATTGTCAAATATTTTAATGTTCTGAATAAATTCCATATTGACAACTCATGTTTGTATAAATTTGATGCTACAAATATTCATTCCTGATCTAGTATCTATAAATTAATATATGAATCCCTTATTTAATATTGTCACTTTAATAAACAATGTGAGATTTTGATCTATAGTGTGTTGAGTAAGTAAATATGTACTCTCAAAATATATCATGTCTTCACTATTATTAAATGTGTTAATAATGGATACAAAGTAGGTAGGTTCTACATCATTTAGTGAATTTTCTTCACATAATGCTACATGTAGGATATCATTGTAGATATTTAACCACATGAGTAGCTCTATTATGCATATATTACTTTGGGTATTCTTTATTTGATTAGTGATATCATAACCTTTAGTTGGGTTTTCCAATAATACTAGGATGTGAAGTGGGATGAGGAGGAACATTTTAACTTATTTATATCTTCCACATATGATGAGACACCTTATCTCTTCTTCTTATAATAACATGAACCATGAAATATAATATAATCTTAGATAAAATAATGGGAGTGGGGTGGTAGCTAACATGACCATGAGGTCTATGGAATGAGGAACAAAAGGAATATTCCTTGCCATATAATGAAATGTGGTCACCAAAGCATCTTACATTGGATATTTAAACAATTTCAGTTAATAAGGAGATCTAAATATTCTCCATGATAAATTTCATCCTTTTATTATTGAACATGAGTTTTACTCATTTCATTTAATGATTGTGAAATGTATTACATTTTTAAGGTAAACGAAATGTAATGATGAAAATCATAGCTTGAATTATAAAGTATAAACTATGTTCATTATATAAATGATTTATTTGTGTGAATAAATGGAAATCATAAATCAAATATGAAACCATAAGAAGGTAGGATGAAGAACTAATAAAAATCCAATGTTTTCCATGAATGAATGGTTAGGTTCACTAATATGTTTTAATTTCTTTTGAATTTAGTTATTTAAACAAGATAAAATATTTCAATATTTAGATTGTATAAAATATATCTAAATTAGATAGATATGAATGTAAAAGTTAGATTGAGATTGATTAATTATACTTATTATTTGTAGAAAGAAATAATAATATAGGGTACTTAGCTTTATTTTGTTATGTTATTGTATGTGTATATGTCCAATAATCATAAATGACTTGAAATAGATATCTAGTAATTAGGATTAAGATAATAAATTTTCATGGATGGATCTGGTAATGATCATACACTTATGGCTACTAAATATGTACATTTCATGATAAAACTATTCTCTATGTTTTCTCAAATATATTCTACCATAGAGAAATTCACCTAATTTTCAATATGTTTCATGTGTAACTTAAAAGGTTTGATAATGTGTGTATATTTAAAATTGTCTTCTTCTCCAATTTTGAAACATGGTTTGACCTATAATAATGGATTAGAGTGATGGGTTGGATGGTGCTAATACCTTACTTTATGTTTGAATTTTTCCAATGTATCAATAATTTTAAGAGGGCTCAAATTGCATGTAGTTATCCTACTTATGTGGAGGTGTGATCAATAGTAATCCACTACTATGTATATAACCCATTTGGCTTTAAACACTTAAAATATGTAAATTTAAACTTGATTTAGGGGTTCAGATATGGGTTATTGGTTTTTATTTGGAGGTTTTATAAATTTATATGTTTTATATCAATGCCTCAAGGATGTGTATATTTATTTCTCAATATGGAAATGAATTTCTATGTGAGATTTAGGTAAGTGATAGGATTAGGATTTATATATTTGTATAAATGAATCTTTAGGTAATTTACCATTATAGCCAACGTTAAAAACATGTGAGATAACTTAAAAAAAGGGTTTACATTTTAAAAATAAAACTTTAGATAACCTAGGACACCTTTGATGAAGGTAGACACTACTAATAATTAGTATTGTATAATTGTTACAAAAACTATCCAAGATGGAGAAGATAGTGATCTAGAGAATTATTATTAATCTATTGATGATGATATATAATTTACTCATATAATAAGGATATCCTATCTATGAATGACGTAAAATTAGGAATTCTAATCCCATAGATAAATGAATTTATAGGAGAAAATGAGAACATGAATAAGTTGTTTACACACAACTCATGTATGTTAAAGATTGGTCAAATATGATATTTTCAAGTGTTCAATACAAAATTTATATTTCTATAAATATGTGTCTGAAATATGATCCATCTGTATCTCAAAGTGATATCTAATGTCAATATATTGATCAATTTAATTAATATAATATAATCTTCTCAACCCACTCAATTTGATAAACCCACTCAATTTGATAAATATACATAATTTGAACCATATAATATATATAAAAAAAATCATAGGATATATTAAATATCCCTCATATGATGCATACTTCCCCATATATGCCTCTATCTATCCAATATGTCCAATCTTAAACACATAATTTGACCCAAAGTATGAACTAGCTATATGTCATGGTTAAATTATCTAAGATAAAATCATAAAATTCCCCATTTTGAGGTGAGGGATGAATATTTCACATGACACATATCAAAGGAAAAATTTATCCATATCATGTTATATATAGAGAAACCAATCATGTAAATTATGTATAAAAACACAATATGATTTGTCATCATAAATAGATTTGATCATTAAAGAATGTATGAAACATGTAATTGAAGGTAACATACATACAACTATCATGTCAAGAAGATATATAAATTAGGAATATAGTAATACAAAACATAGGTAGATGCATTATAAAAATCATGACATTTTATATAATATAGATCTTGTGTGATAGAAATCATGACACCAAGTTTAAAAATAAGCATACATGAAACAATTTAGATGCACATGATATAATGATCTTAAAGCACACAAAAACTCAAGATATGACTCAATGACTTGGCATAGACATACCATGGACATGACATGGACTAGAGGATCCTTGACATAACTGATGCATGATGTGAAAAAACACAATAAATTCACTCATGAACACACATTGTAATACATCAATTGTTACACAATGCATAATTAATAACATAAAACACACATGAAGAGACAAATGTTAGTCCATACAATCAAGTAATGTGATCATATAATATGGAAAATCATAATATCCATATGTAATATCACCCTAAAAATATATATGTAAGATCAAATCATGTATATTATACTATTATCAATGTATAAATATAGAAAGATACAACCTAATAAGTATGTAAATATGCCCATAGTGGAAAGGTAGTTCTTAGGTGTAGGAAATATCCTACATCTATATGTCCATGTCTCATATGTAAACCACATGTCTTATATCCCACTTATGTATATCATTAAAATCATGTGTGTATAGGATATATATATGATAAATAACATAACACAATCATGTAACTAGAAAAAAAGGTCAGACACATCTTTTGATTTTGAATTTTTTAATATTTCATTTTTTTATTTTTTTGAAATGAAATTATGTGAATTTTGAAGTCCTATAATCACATCTAATGGATGAAAAAAATCATGTGAATAATTTCATAATAGCATATTTTTTGATATAGAATTGTATCAAATGTCCACATGTTATCGTTAAAGCTTAGTATATCTTTCATCTTCATATTTCTATTTGATATTTAAAAAAAATTATGTATATCGATTACATTTTATTCAATATTATATGAGGGTTGGTTAATCGTCTTATGAAATAATTTTATTTCACTTGTCCTTCAATATTTGATCTTTTGGTACTCATTATTTTCATCCTAGCAAATGTTTATTGTATTACCTTCAAAAATGAATTTGATACACTTATTTAGACTATCAATATACCTTGCATATGTTTTAACCATTATTTTCCAAGTTTAGAATGCATTTTATCTTTATTTTGAATCATAAATATCAATTTATCCACAACCTTTGTCCCACAAGAAATAGATAATCTAATATGGATTATTGATTCATGATAATGTATAATGTGATGTAATTTGTCTATCCTCTGACCCAATTATTGTAAAAATAAATTGATGCATATATTTTCCACTCTTATTATTCAACATATAAATATTTATTATAATCTCCCAAAATGTATACATAATTTCCAATGTGTCCATCAGTGAAATCTTGTACACTTTATGAGATCTATTATTGTGTTGGTTTTTGTTAGAAACCCATGTTGGTAGCTTTTGGCGTACCTATATTGTTGTGATGATGCCTTTATTATTAATATTTTAAATATTTTTTTGTAATGTCACATAAATATTTGTAATGTGCCTAATTATTCTATGATAGTTATAAAATGACTTCCTTTATTGGTGTGATAATCAACCCAAACTATATGTAGAGTGGAAAGTATAATAATTAAATTATTTTCAAGTAAATTTTTGAGTAGAATACATGGTTTTTCTTGTATACTATAAAATTATAATGTGATATAAGATTCCATATCTATTAATTACACATTGTTTAATGAAATTTGCATGTACATTAGATATTTATTATCAATACATATTTTAGTGTAGTGGATCTTGTGCTTGAGTGATAGTGGATGTCACAAAATTTTCTCTCAATGGATTAATGATTTTTAAATAATATTATCATGATTTTTTGTTGAAATAATAATTTTCATATAGATCATCATGACTAGATTGAATGGGTGCCTTCCTTTTTATAATTTTTGGGGCACATGAGTGGGATCTTCTTATTTATCTATGCTCACCATGTCTGAATTATCTACATACTATCTTGGGAATATAAGAGTAAAATTTTAAATGATATAAATAATCATATATGTTTATGGTAATTTACTTTTAATACTCATAACTATCATCTTGTATAAATATCTAATGAAAAAGTTTAGAATTGACCAACAAAGGAAGATTAATTTCCTCTTCTCTTGTGCTTCAGCTATATTCGGTGACTCTTTTAACATTTATTTATTAAGTGTTATTTTTGGAGTTTACTATTTATCATTAAGTTTACTTGACCCTTCCAATTAATATTTATGTATTAATTCTAATTATATGACTCATGATGGAGATATTATGGTGGAATGAAAAACATCATGTCATTGAATACATCCATCACTAGGTTTTGCTATTTGTAATACTTGGAAGGTTGATTATCCATATGACACATATGAAAACATCCCTCATGCAAAAAATTTATACATAAATTTATGGTGGATGTTACAAATTATATAACATAAACCCAAGGTCTTTATAAGAGTAGGATATAATGTGAAGGATTTAGAATTATTTGAAACATAGTAGTGAATATGGAAGCCCTATTATCACATCTAAAGTAATTATTCCTACCACTTGGTGAGGAATATTATCAAACCATATGTTACTATTGTCTAATTTATGAATATAATCCATATTGATAATATATATATATATATATATATATATATGTATATATATATATATACATATATATATGTATATATATATATACATATATATATATATATGTATATATATATATATATATGTATATATATATATATATATTTAATGTTTATCTATTATATATAAAAACATTCTTGAATCCCTTATTTAATATTTGTAATTGAATGAAAAATAGGAGATTATGATCTATATTATGTTCAATTGGAAAATATTATTTATAAAAGTAAATAATGCCTTCACTATTCTTCAACATATAAAAAACAGATGAAAAATAAGTTGGTTCAATATTATTCAAAAAAGTTGTATCATATAATGTTGTATAAAGAATATCCTTGTAGATAGTGGATATCTTGAAAAACTCTAATGTGGATATATGAGATAGAGTATTATTAAGTTGGTCATACATATCATAAAAATTATTTAATTTTGATGGTACACAAGGATTTGGATTTATATTAGTAGAGATATTTTGATTACCTCCATTTTCTCACATATAGTGAGGCACCCTACATCTTTGTTTTTGATAACATGAAATACTGAATATAATACAAACTTAGGGAAAATAATGGGGGAAGGGTGGATATAACTTCTTTAAGGCTTAGGATAAGGAATAATTAAAAGAATCATACATGCCCTTTCTCTTCAAGTAGTTACTATAAGCTCCTTAGATTCAAAATTTAGGAGATATATGTTACTAAGGAGTACTAATAATTAATCATTATTAATATTATCTATATTTTTATGGTAAATAATTCTAATACATTTAATTTCATGATATTTAAGCATATTAAATATTTTAAGAAAGAAACATTCAATCATGATTATCATATCATAATTTATAAAATATATAATATCAACATCCATTATTGTTATGAAAGTGTTTTGGTTATGTGAAAAAGAGAAAATTAGAAATAGTATTTAAAAATATAAATTAGGATAAATATAAAACATTTATAAGGACATGAAACACTAAGGGAGAAAAACCTAGGGTTTTATGCACTTTAAAAAAAAGATCAAATTCACTAGACTATTTTATTCATTTTAGATTTAGGTGACATAAATAATATGAAACTATTGAAATTGAGGTTATAGAAAATATGGAATAAAATATAATACTAAAGAGAGATTGATTTCACTTAGTAAATTTATAAATGGCCAAATAATGAGGGGAAGTAAGACACTTAACTAATTTTTTTATTGGTACTGATCACTACCTATGTCATGGACCTAAACAAAAAACTATGTAAGTCTTAAAACTACTTGGATAATGAAATAATATCTTATAATCTACTAGGATGGTGTTATAAAATATTTATACCTATATTAATTGGTACTTTACAATACCTGACAACACTATCTAGGTTTATTGTGCAAGTTTATTCTACCAATAATCAATATGCCTAACTTCTAGATGATTTATGTATGCTTTATATACCTCATTCCTATTCAAAAATATTATGTTTCATTCTCTTTTCCTTGAAAACCTAGATTCACATTTGACATAAGATAGACATAGAAAAATGGGTTAGAAATATGTTTGGATAATCCTAGCCACTCCTCATTGAGTGCTCGATCATTGCCTATGTTCCAATACTCTGAACAGAGCTAAAAATACATTATGTTTTCCCACTTAGTTGTATGTGTGTTGAATCATGTTCCACTAGAATGTAGTGTAATAATTTGGATTTTAACACTTGAAAAAATGTAAATTTTGACATTTCATTATTTTTTAAACTTATCTTTAGTGATGTTACTTTTATGGGTTTTTAGATGTGAATACATTTGGATAATGTCTTATTGGAGTGAAAATAAATTTGCCAATGTGTATTCAAAATAGTGACCTACTTAGCCCATATCTTAAGACCTTTTTATTGATTTGTATTTATAGATGACTTTATGATGTTACCCCTATAAATAACATAGTAAACATGCTTATTAAAACCCAAGGGAGATGTTTAAATATGAAAAATATCTATCAAATATCCTAAGACATTATCAGTGAAGGTGGATACTTGCATTAATTGTAACTATTTGACTATTTATGACACTATCCAAAGAAGCAAAATTAGTGATCTAGTATATGGTGATAGTCTTCTTAAGATTATAGAGTTATTTGGAATAAAATAGGGATATATTGCATATAAATTATATAAAATTGGGTTGGCCAAGACAATAGCTAGATAAATAGATATGGGAAAGTGTGTACAAGAGTCAAATGTATATATACAAGTGATATAAGTGAGTATAGATATCACTAACAAAATTAGGTATCTATATGTGTTATACACTTGGTAACCTCAACTTTGTCATACTTGGAATTTACATACATATTTTTATCTTTGTGCACTTTCACCTATCCATCTACCCAACTATTATCTTGGCTAACCCAATTTACCAATAAACATATTAAACATCACCTTAGACTATGAAATAACTTTGCATAATACTAAATAGACTATATCCATATCTCAAATCATTGATTCTCACTCCCAGTATAGTACAAAAATAATCATAACATTTTTATTTTGTTATAGGTGTTTATCTCTATTAGTAGTGTCCATGCGCATTAAAAAACTACTTTTCAAATTAGGACATTTATGTTAGGTAAGACTATACATGTTTCATGGGTCGGTCTTAATGGTAAATATCAAAGAGTCATATATAAATAAAAATCAACACTAAGGTCATAATCACTTGAAAATCCTTTTGGTGAGTCATATAAAAGTTTAGAAATAAATAATCACTCTCTTGAGAACTTATCATAAAGGCATACATATATTAATATTCCTCAAAATCATATCCCTAGATCCAAGTTTGAATATAAATGCATGTCAAAATTACATGGTTCTAAGTGTAAAAATCCAAACATTGCATTACATTATAACATGATCATGATGATGCATACACAAATGTAGGTTATATAAAAACACATGATTTGGGACCAATTTTGAGTATTAGAATGTAGGCAATGCTTACTCACTCATTGAGTAGTGGTTGGGGTTGTCCAACCCAAATTAATAACCCATTTTTATAAGGTCATATTTTGTAAAAAATGAGGTTAAGATTTCAAGTAAAAGATAATAGAATTACTTATCAATACATAAGGTTGATGGTGAACACATGCACAAGAGGCATATACAAGATTATGATAATATTTTTGAGGTATCACACACCTACACCATCAATTTTGATAGGACTAATATAACATAGAAAACACTAGTTACTGTAGTGGTCCGAGCTTCACCAATGGTTTACACATAGGATTTAATATCCCATTTATTTTTTATTAATGGTAAAAGGGGTTGTTAAACAGGGACCCTACACTTTACATAGATCCCATAAATTTAATATATAAATAAGAAAGCAATAAACACCTACAAAAAGATACACAAAAAAACCATATACTAACAAAACAACACAAAATATCCATAAAATAATGAAAAAATAACATATTGAAACTAACACCTTGGGCATTTCCATGCTTCACACGCTTTAGCCTAGTTGTCTATGAGATTCTTGAACATAGTCTCCTTTTGATGAGAAATTTGAGGCCTTTTTTCTTAATCTAAATAGTTAAAAAAATTATGTCAAGAATAGTGAGGAGCATAGTGATTTAAAAAAATCATTATCAACTAAGTTTATCTATCCTTAATTTATTTTTATTTTATAAATATAATAATTAAAATATCAATCTACCCTTTTACATTCGTATTTGATTGATTATCTCTTTATTTTACATAATTCGATTATTCATAATTTTGGTTCCTGAGATTTACATTTATCCTTTTCTTACAAGATTAATTAAAACTAAGCTTACACTATAATATGGTAAAGTTTATCTAGAACAACATCTTATAGTGAATATCATATTGATTTACAAAAATCATAATCAACTAAGTGCATCTCTCCTTAATTTATTTTTATTTTATAAATATAGTAAGTTTAATATCAATCTACCTTTTTGCATTCATATTTGAATGATTATTTCCTTATTTTACATAATTTTATTATTCATAATTTTGTTTCCTAATATTTACACATATCCTTTACATATAAGATTAATTAAAACTAAGCTAACAATGTAATATGGTAAAGTTTATCTAGACCAACATCTTATAGTGAAGAGCACAGTGATTTACAAAAATCATTATCAACTAAGTAAATATCTCCTTAATTTATTTTTATTTTATAAATATAGTAAGTTCAATATCAATCTACCCTTTTACATTCATATTTGAATGATTATTTCCTTATTTTACATAATTTGATTATTCATAATTTTGTTTCCCAATATTTACACACATACTTTACTTACAAGATTAATAAAAACTAAGATTAAACTATAATATGTTAAAGTTTATCTAGAACAACATTTTATATCCTTTCATGTAGCACGCTTAGATTATTCATCTAATGATAAGTTATCAACAAAGTGTTTTCATAAGAACCTTAAGAACTATGCCTTTTGATGGTTGTATTACCTTTATTTCTGATCAAAACATGATTTTAATTTTTTTTATGAATTATTTATAACTCATTTATCAATCAACATTAGTGAAATGGTCTCTTATGCTCAATTTGAAAAAACTCAAGCAATAACCTAATGAGCCCATTAGTAACTATGTGATTTGTTATAAGACTACGCTATCTGAAATTGATAAATCCTATGTCTAATAAAAAATTGAAAGATATTTTTAATAAAAAATTACTTGCACATATCCCTGACTATATTCTCATCAAAATTTTCCAATATTTCAATAACATGTGGAATATAATTAAATATTATGAGGTTAAGTTAATTGCTATGAAAAAAATAAAATATGGGACTAATGTTGTAACATATTATAATTCCAAGATTCAACTAAAACTAAATTTCAAATATAATGCAAATGATAATAATAATAATTAGGCTAAAATAATGTTTAATGTGATGTTACAACCTACTACTAGGCTTGTCCTATTAGATCCTCAAATGAGTAAATTTATATGATTGTATAAAATCCTCTTAAGGTGTTACAAAATCTAATTGAGTGAAATATAATCTATCTCCCTCTAGCAATGGCGGTTGATATGAAAAAGGAAATACCTAATGGGTTTGGTATCAAAGCATATTATGACTGCATAGATGTTCATGGCATTATACTAATACATTCTATTTTTTTAGACATAAGATATAATACTTAATTGAGAATAACACTATTAAGTCAATGATGTTAATATACCTAGAAATGATTTAGTTTCACAACCCAATGTTAAAATTAAGATCTATTTAGATTCATATCCCAAACATATGTCCCAAAATAAAAAAATTAATATTGAGGTACATATGACTTATAATGCACATCCTCTTCTGACTTATTATGTTTACAAAACTAAAGATGCTCACTCAATAGATGGTTTTATTGGTACACGTACATGTACACAAGTAAAAATATATATAATCACATTTGATGATCATGAGATTATTGATTATGATTATACCAATGTCCCTTTTTTCATACATGAATTTGTTCACTCACATACTATACATAGAGTTATGATGGATAAAGCTTATGTGAAAACATATTTACTATGACATTGTTTGTTAGTCTTGTTTGCACACATAAATATTTGATTGATATGAATATTAGGGTAAATATATTTGATTTAAAATGGTAACATACCTTGGGGGAATTATGTTACCATTTATGGTATAAATCGTAACTATTACTATTTTTTCCCTTGAAAAAAATCATAACCTCATACTAATTAAAATTTTAAATTACATTATATAGATGCAACAACATTCCAAAGGAAAATGAGGACTAGAAAAGGATAAGTATAGCCCAAATAAAACTACACATAAAGTGACAAATAATAGATGTCCCACAATAGGGGAAGTGTTAACACCAAACAAAATGGTGACATAAATAATAAACAAGCAATGTGGCAAGAAATTATCATGAAAAAATACCAAGGGATCTCTAATTAGTGGAAAATATATCCCAAATATTCATCAATCCTAACTTTTATAGACTAAAATTATAACCAAGAGAATTCAAGTAGACCTTATCAATTTTAGGACAACATAGAACTATCTCTCCTCATAGACAAGTCATTACAAGAGATAGATTTCTAGGTTTGAAAGGGATAACTCCCTTGATTTTTATCTTAGGCTCATGCTACACTAAGATAATCACTATTGGGGGTGAAAATGGAAGAAGGAGACATAAAATAAACCTATGATAATGAGGTGATACACCAAGATAACTCCAAACAACACACTTTCATCTTCACTTAAGGAAGTAGACTACTCAAACTGAATTTAACTCTATGTCCTTCTAGCATAATTATCTCTCATAGAGGAAGATTGTTATGCCTATCTAGAGGTTAGTGAAAACAAGGTCTGATAAAATACACTAGAAGTCCCTATTACACTTCAAGGCATACTTAACAGAAAATACACTTTATGAAACTTCTTATAATAGATGTCACTCAAAAAAACATGCAAGGGTAGAAATGGAAGCAAGGAGAGCATATTCATCACTTGTCAACCACACAAACTAGTTAACACACTTAGGCAAGATATTTTAGAGAATAAATCAACTTAAAAAATATTTATTCAAAGGCAAATGAGGTGTCAAAACTAGTAGGGTTTTTTCATACCAATTATGGATCCATTACAAAACCAAAAAGGTTTGATTATATAGTTAATATGAGAAGAGAGAGAAGAAGTGAATCTCAAAGGTCACAAGGTCAAGTGCCAAACTATGAGAAATAGTTACAATGCCATGGAATGAAGTGGAAAATAATTTTGGAGGCTATAAATAATATGTTTCAATTTCAAATAGAGCACCTTCCTCAACTTGGCATAGAACTCCTCATTGCCTTTCTTTGAAACTACCTTCATGATGGTCAAGGTTTTACTTTATTTTCTAAAACTACCATAAAAATCCTTGAAATTTGTAACAAGATGTGATAAGGTTGAAATGAGGTTAGTGTAGGTCATCTACACCTCCCTAAATGATGAAATCATTCTTGTCACTTGTCATTCATTACCTACAGTCATTCATCACTAGCCCTATAGGTCTATCCCCACACTTGTCACCCAACTGACTTACAATTTCTCATGGAAATACATTGTATAAGTTTTAGGACATATGTTCAAATCATCTTTATCCTCTGGTCTATCAAAAATACCTTAATTAAACTCATAAAACACTTTTCACTTCCAATCCTTGACAATCATTTTTCCTTCTCACTATCTATTTAGATTGCCTATGATGAATGAGATAGAATATATCTTTTCATGATTCACTATGGTAGAAATTGATTTTTATATTTTGGAACAAATCCCTACACACCTCCCTCAATGGTTCTTACTTATTGATTATCATTTTTACTTATCAGACGTATCAAATCCTACAAGAAATATAGTACTAGACTTGTCTATATAGATGATAGTACAACTAAACTAGATGATGAGTATATTGAGTCATAGATAAGTCCAAATTAGTTTCTAAGCCTTTTGACCACCTTCAGATGTATTTCCCACCATATCTTCTCCATCAAGTTCAAACCAAGGTTTTAGGAGGTTTGGAATGTTAATGATTGTTCATAAAATACTAATGTCCAACCTTAGAATAAATTTCACAAATTTTGAGTATATAAACCCCTTCAACTATCCCAAAGTTCTTGAGGTTTCATGCACATGGTCTATATATTTGTGAGTAAAATAACACGGCCTCTCAAGCTCTATAATTCATTCTAAGTAGGTCAAAGAGGAAATTAGTACAAATTGACCACCTATGTGATTTTATTTGCTAACCAATGTTCCCAAATATTCTTTCATTATCCCTTAAGGGTTCTCAAATTATTTAGAGAGTTTATGTAGTCAACTAGACTAAGTTTGAGGTCATGAGGGTTTTAAGCCTAACTATACTTTCTATGTGTTTGACCCTCCTAAGGGTTTTAGTGACTATAAGGACATGGATATATATTTTCACATTTAGTATAATATTATAAAAAAATTAAAAAAACACTCATTAATCTCCCCTCTATATATTTTACTCTTCACATACCAAACCTACAGATTGGATTGCCTATCGAGTGCCCTCTATATGATATAAAATAGAGGGAATCTCCCCTATTAAACTAACCAAATTTAACCTATGTATGGTTATATTTATTAATTTTAATGATCTAAAAAAAAAATCATAACTTTATCATGCTTAAAAAGCCTTAAAACCTACAAGTTTCTTAAAATTGGCTCACTAGGTCTATATATTATAGACAATGTTCTTGGTGGACTATGGGTTGGGGTTAAAATCCTAATATTACTCTATTTATAGCTAAAATAATCAAATAAAATTTTATTTATCCTTATGAGAGTGATTTTCATGTAATTATTCAATCTCATACCATTGTATATCAATCCAACTTGCACTTTCCTATACCTAGACTAGTCTATGACTATGTTAGATTATAGGTTATAACTCAAATTTCATAGGTTTCTTATAGGTTCTCACTTTATGTTTTGTATGGAGACCACATTTTAGGGTGAATTTATCCATATGATAATGATAATCCCATTTTATAACTCTAATAACCTTGTAAGATTTCCCTTTCACTAGCCTAGCTAGTATGTAGTCCAAGTGAAACTGTAGGTGTCAATTCAAAGAGTTGTGAGATTATTGTAGGTGATTTTTTCATGCCTAAATAGTTTATCTCACATATTTAATCTCTTTTTAAGTCATTAATTATGAACTCATACCCGATTAATCTCTTTCATGCCTATAAACCATGTAATCATTCTTTACCATCAACACAATAGGTGCTCCTACAAGTTATAGGTTCATGTGGCCTCTTGGCACTGCATTTATTAAATTCTTATAGAGGAAACTTGATGGAATTATAAACTCATTTACATCATATTTTATTGATAAAATACACCTCTTATCATGTTTAGATGTAAAATTTAGGTCTAGGCTACAAGAGAGACACCATCAAGATTGTCTATAACTCAATACACTTCACTATGAGATGGTACATTGTATGAACAAAACCTTATTATGAGAATTTAAGGTAATTATTCTTGATGATAAACTTTTCCAATTTTTTTGAATACAATTTTTAAAATAAATGGAAAGTCTACACTAGGAACCCTGAATAGACATGAAAACTTCCATTCAAGTCATGGGAATGTGCACAAGCTATTGTTTGGATTTTGAGTAGCCTTATAATTATTCATACATATCTATAGGTGGATGTAGGTGACTATTTATTGAGACTATTAATTAGTTCTTACTCATTGTATTATAAATATATCTCAATGAACTTATAAGTCTTCTCATGGCAAATATGGACAATCCATGTTATGCAGTAAGTGAACAAAACATATTAGCATGACTTGAAATCACTCATAAGAGGAAAACACATTACAGTTGATAGAAAACTATCTTATAGGCTATGATGTCAAACTCTAGATTAATGAGATTGATCCTTTCACATCCATACATGCAAATTAGGTTTAAGAACATGATAAACTGATGATCATACTTTGCAAATACACATACATCACCTTATTTCCTCATATCAATGTAGATAAAGAAGAATACTAAAAGTGTTAGGGTTATAAAGGTAGTTTATAATCAATAACATTCTTAAGGATGGTTCATGATTCACATACCACCATTATTCAAACCATTTCCATGGAAAGGAAGGCCATGAAGGATAATTTCATCCACCAAAAATATTCAACTCGACTCCTATCTTATTTTTATTGAAGGTAAACTGATTGACCTTTTTAACCTTGTCTAAGAGAGTGATGAATTATATTTATTGGTTCTTAATAAATTTTAATTTTTTAAACCTTTTAAAGCCTATAAAAGACATGTGGGGTCTATAGAGATCTCATTGAAGCTTTGCACATGCCAAGTGATTGTCATTGACCTTACAACTACCTTTAAACTAATAGAAACTACTTTTATCTTCTTGAATCCATGTTAAACATGAATTTATTTAGTTTTAAACTAATTACTATCATATAAATAACACATGGTACATTAGAGTACACCTTGACATTTATCTTTTTATGAAAACTATGTACAAATTTCCCTAAAATGACCAAAAAGATGACATAAGGGAAAATTAAAACAAATGACATAAAACAATAAGGTGAAATATATTAAATTACCTTAAACATGACCATGTGACCATTTATGACCTAGAAAGACCCTATAGGAATTTTGACTATATAGGGGGTTGACTTAATTTCACCTATGTTCAATTTTGTTCAACACTAACATTTTTGCCTTTATTATTTTTAACCTCATGCCATAGTCCCAAGGAAGGCTCCACCATGATAATTTATAAATATGATATCTAATAATCTAAAAATATGTTTACATTTTGGGATTCCAAATTTGAGTAAATGTCCATGTTCTTATCTGAGTCTGATTTATTTGATTCATGACCTCTCTTCACACCCCCTAATGGATTCCTTGAAGAAGTATTATGATCTTATCCTTTATTCCCTAAAGTTGGGATGAATTATTCAATAAGTGTACTTAGTACTCCATATTTATTATTTTCTAGATATATTGTATGTTAGTTACCTTCTCCCCAATCATCACGTACACCCACTAACTTTTGCTTAGGAGGACTCTATAATTTAGAGGTTGATTTTATCCCCTTTTTAGGAGGTTCTCAAGCTTGGGTATAGGTATATTTAAGTTGACTTGGTAATTTAAAAATATGGAATATAAATTTGGTGTTTTCATAATCTATTACTTTTATGTGTTGTGTTTTTTCATATCTGAAAATCTTTTCTAAAATAGGGCCTTATTAAGATCAATATCTACATAATTATGGGAATATGTGCACAATCCTATTATATTTTTTACTACATCATCTTTGATATAGGTTCCCAAGGGGCTACATATCTCATTGAAAGCATATTATAGTGTAATCATAGATTTTAAAGGTGAACCTAGATTGGAATATTGGTAATTGAGAGTGTATTTGGATCCAAATTTTAAAAAAAAATGAGTAAGGAACAACCCCCCAAAACCATGGTCCTTACACAAAGGTTCTATGATATTATTCCTAATCATTAAAAAGAACAATGAAAAATATTTGTGAGTAGAGGGTTACATGGTAATACTTTTTTCATTTCATGTGAATCAAGTGATATAAGGTTGAGTTTATAGGCCAAATATTATTAAATCTAAAAATAACTACTTTTAATAATTGATTCCAGTAGTGGATCACATCCTTTAAAAGGATCTTTACAATTGGAACCTCATTTGTATGATATACCATATAAGCATGTGAGATAGTTTGTGGCTTTAATGGATTAATTTTTGAGTTTAAACTTTTATCTCTTCTTTAAATGTCATGGGTTTAGAATTCTAAAAGAAAACTAAGGATATCTAAGATGTTTTGATAGTGGAATAAGAAGGAAATGGACAAGATTAAATAATAAATTAAATAGTTAAAATAAATAACTTATCTTGAAATAGATGTAGGTAGATTATGTCCTTTCCCTAGAGAAAGTAATCTCCTTGGTTTGTTATAACCATTCTGGACTAGGTATAGCCTATTTTTGTTAGCATAGAGCTAGAGGTCACTTTTAATTCTCCTAAATAAATCTTAATGATGCTTTGAGATTTAAATTTTATAGGGGGGAAAACCAAAGGGTCACCTATGTATATATAGATCAATGATGATTCTAGAAAATTGGTGTTGATCGTAGGAGAATTGTTATTGATTTGACTTTTTTGGCAAAAGTATACTTTGATCCATTTTGGCTTGTTCCAACTATAGGGTAATTTTGGATTGAAAATGTGGGTTTATTAGAAATTTTTTTACTATGAAGGTAATTTTTTAGGGGTTAGGATTTGATATATTCTAAGGGTTATAAATTATATTTTGTTGGTTAATAAGGTAAAATGATAATTTGTAAAAAAAATATTACAAAGTACCTAATGGTAAATATTTTAGACTTTAGGATAGGTATATTTAGGATGAAATAATAATTTAAAGGCATAAGATAGAAAATAATTTATATATGACATATGAAATCATAGTGTCTATAGCAAATATACATGTAATACCATATTAGGTGCATTGATGATTGAAGTATATTTATTAAAATTAAGTGGTTATAGTTCTAGGTATCCCATATGAGTATCTTATTAAGTCAAAAATATTTAAGACACCATCTCCATAGTATCCTATTATATAACCTATACAAATTCATCTTATGAAATAAAATCAAAGATAAGTAATTGAATTTATTCAAAGATAAATTCTCCAATGTCTTTTACATCAATGATATATTCAAGTTTAGTAGTAATTACTTATTTTATCACCTCCTAATTTATTTCTAAAACATTCTTATTCATGTGTTCCATAGTGAAAACTAACACATTATATTATGACACAACAAGGTCCACATGTTATGATCGATACTAGAACTATGTATTATATACATGATTATGTTAAATATGATGATGATTTTGGATATATTACAATGCATGCTATTTTCTAAATTTTTAAAAATAAATTATGATGTTATTCTTTGCACATAATATGTGTAATTTACACAAATTAATATGTGACTTTAATGTGATAATCTAATTTATTTAATCATAGATTAGTTGAAACATAAATTAGTTCAAATACTTAAATAATACAAAAAATATTAAATTTTAAATTTCAAAAAAAAAAATTAAAAAAACAAAACCATGACCTACATATATATTTTCAATACACATGATTTTCATGTTATACATGAGTTGGATGTATGAAATTTAGGTTACATGTCATACATGGACATATAAATGTGTGATATTATTTACACACATGGGATACCTTTATACACTGGTTCATGCATACACTAGGGGCATATTTATATGATTATTATATTTCATCTTTATATATCAATACATTTATAAAAATAGACTATTATAAGTCACTTTCTGATTCTTGTACTTTATAGAGTGCTATTTGATATAGATATTGTGACTTTTTATACTGGTTGATGATATTGTGATTATGTGGACTAACATTACTTTATGAATTATTGATGTTGATGATTATTACATTATTTCATAATTAATATGTACTATGTTGTCTATTTTATGATTTAATTGATTATGAATTTTGACATCATACAATTATGATAGAGAATCCTCTAGTCCATGTCATGGCCATGTTGTCCATGTTGGGTTAGAGTGAAGTTTAAGTCAATTCATGTATATAGTTTTCTTAGGAAATTAAACAAAAGTAAATATTCACAAAAAATACATATTTTATTATTCAAATAATCATATATAAAATGTTTAGGTACGATCATAAACTTTTTATTCTTTCATATTAAAATTTTTAATAAGCCTTTATATATTGAATACCAAACTTAACTACCCAACTAATTACCTTATGTGTCCAACCACTCATGAAATTACCAACATAATTGAATTAAATACTAACATTAATTTAATATCTAAAATAACATTATATGTATAACTATAAAATAATCTAAATAAATTTATTATTCATAAGGGGTTGTCTCAAATACAAGATGCATGCCTTAACTAACTACTAACAATATAATCTAGATCACATGACCCAAAAAAACCCTTGATATAAAGGGGACCAAAATATGATCTAGAGTAAATAACTATGAAATAATTGAACAAAATATATTTTATCCTATAAATTGACACTTTATATATCTTGGTATTGATCTACAAGTGTTTCTCACACAAAGATTGATTTGACATAAGGATGAACATCATCCTAGGCATATACATACCCTCTAATCATTTGTACTTATATTTCAATGAGTATCATCATGGTTATACTTAACCAAATTAATGCATGTATCAATGATAATTTGGTACCATAAATATGGCACATCTCACTTGATTCCCAAAAATATTGACCACTTTGATCAACATTATTGGTTTTAGTAATCACTAACAACTGTATAGTCACCAATGGTAGATCAAAAATCAAAATGGTATTTTCCACCATTAAATTAGAGATGAGAATATATGCAATAAAAAACATCACCAAATAACTATTATATTCCTCATAAATGATATAAAATATATAGAAACCTATGTTTGGATATAAGAACATCAAACTGCTATCATCTGTCCTAAAAAGAGGCTAAACAACCAAACTTAGAACCAAAAGTGAACTCACAATGAGGGTGTCTTTTGATCTATTAGATTTATCAATGTCAAAGGAATTAAAACCCCAAAATTTAATAGGTTTGTCTATAAAAACATTGATATTGGGAAAACGTTTTGATATTCATGGTTTTATTATAAAACTAACCTATTTTCAATTTCACAATAATACTAGGGTGTTTAATTTGACCAAAAATGTACCCATTATACATTAAACTCCTTGTTTCTCCATTTTAAAAAAATCATTTAAAAAACAATAGGATGCCTCAAAAATAAAAATAAAATTCTAATAGGCTAAAAAAGGGAAGAAATTAAAAATTAAGTGTTTACATGCCTATCTCCTTTGTGAAAAGAAAAAATGCTAAAAATCTAATCTGTATAGGATATATACATAAAAACTAAGTATGTTTTTTAAAATATATTTTCACATAGTGGGATTGGACCTCTTGACTCATAATATGGTTAATTTATTATAAACCACCTCTTAACCAACTCCTCTTTAATAAAAAATGAGAAATAAAGTTTTAGACTTTTATCTTCACTAAATTTGGATGGTATTTTTGGAAATGGTGCAATTTATGTAAAAATATATGAAGAGGAATTTGATGGTGTGGTCTCTCTTCTATTAATGTATTCACTTAGTTTTATTTGAAACTAACTTAGATATGCATGAAATAGAGACAAAACCAAAAACTTATATATTAACCAATTTTAGAAGTCCACTAAAAAAATATTTTCTTTAATCCATCAAACATAAAGAACCCAAGTAAATATATATTAGTAATAAAATAATAGATAATGATAGAAAATATCCAATAAAAAAGGGCACCTAGTAACTAAAGGTTTTTGTATCTTTATGGTTTCAATACCAATTTACTTCAACTCATTCCAATGAAATTAATATTTTTGGCTTATTGTTGTTGTAACATCTTAGATGAAACTTACAATGCCTTTCATAGATGAGACTTCCAATGCCTTCTCTCAAAATTTGATTAGAAAAATTATCACACCCAACACACTTTTCTACATATAATGTTATTTATAGCACCACGCATCATCCTTTGAATGATTTTCATTAGGTTGGAATTCCATTTAGTGGGTTTGAATGCTAGACATAATACCATCACCTTTATAACACACCCACCACAAAAGTGACACTGTTTTTAGGGGTTTAATAGGTTTTGAACACATCTAACAAGAAACTAACACACCTCAATAGAAAATGACACACCCTAGAAGGATTTTAAATCCCTAAAAAGTGTTTTTAATGCCTTGTTTGACTTTTACATGTCCCAAATAATTAAAAGCAACAAATAATAAAGATATGAAATTTAGGGGCTTAATAGGTTTCCAACACATCTAACAATAAAATAGCACACCTCAATATAAAATAAAAACCCTAGAAGGATTTTCAATGTTTAAAAAGTGTTTTTAGTGCCTCATTTGAGTTTTACATGTCCCAAATAATAAAAAACAACAAATAATCATTATATGAAGGATATTATCATGTCATTTAAAGAAATAAAAATAGTTTAAATACAAATAAGGAAGTTTAAATTCTATTAGTTTCTTTTGAATGTTTGTCAAGGCTTAGGTGTCCTCCAAGTAGAGATAAAACAAAAAATTTAGGAAAATATGTATAATTGTTCTTCTTTATGAAACTTATTCAGACAATGTCTTAAGGTAACTTATTCATGACTCTTTCATTATTTCCTCACAAATCCATGATCATCATATCTAATACCATTGTTAAGAAATTAAATATAGGTAAATATGGAAAAAAATCACATATTTTATTATTCAAAGAAGATTACATAAACATGTTTAGGTATGATCACATGTTTTTTATTCTTTCATGTTAAAATTTTTAATAAGTTTGTCTAAATTAAACACCAAACTCAACTACCCAACTAATTACCTTGTGCCCCAGCCACCTTTTATCCAAAATTTACCTACATATGAAACTTTTTCCTAGATGGATCAAGAAAATCTCTTGGACCTTTAAGTAACCTTCTACCCCCATGACTAGTCCCTTTGTGGTCCTAAATTGATGATACAATGTAGTATTCTGGGAGGCCCTAGTGTGGTATGAGAAGCTAAGAAAAGTTATGGTTGAGTGAGTGATCCAATGATGGAATAAGGAGACAAACCTCATGACCCTACCACATGTCATTTTCAATATTTTAAAACATGTTAAACAAGTTTTAAGGTGATTTTGGTGAATTTAAGGAAAATGGCTAAAAATAGGTCTAAAAATACAAGTCAAAGATCTAGCAGGTTTCCATGGTGTTTGAGCATATAGGGGCATGAAATAGGTTTTAAATAAGTCTCATATATTCTAATGTGCCAAAAATGAGTCCTAGATAAGCTATTATGCTCAAAATAACCCCAAAAATGCAGTAGATGACTTAAATGTCCTCAAAATAAAAATTTCAATTGAAAAAGTGACTTCTTGAGGAATTAAAATTGGTTTTGACTTCCTCCCACCTCCATATGGTTGTTTTCACCCTTTTATACATGTTTAAGTTCATTTGAGATCATTTAGAGTGGAGGGAAGTAGTTTGAGAGCAAAAGATGTAGTTTGGAGCCTTTTGGAGCTTTGGAAGAATAGGTTTTTGGAGGATTTGATTTATATATGGGATCATATATAATATTAATGCATCCACAGTGTCCATAATATCCCTTAATATGCCCTTAAAATCATATTCCAACATAAGAACCAATAGAGGTAAGAAAAATCTATTGGCTACAAATTAGGCATAAGATAGGTTTTCTACCATTAATGGAGGTATAAGTATTTTATAAGATTTATATAAGGAAATGTAATTTGCAGAATATAAAATATTTACCATGTGTTGTATTGCATAGGTAGACTTCTGGTTCTTCATTCTAAGGAAAAACCATTTTGGGCAGTTTGGGACAACTCTAAGAGAGCCTCAAATTTTCACTTGATACAGTCAAAAGAGAGAGAGAGAGAGAGAATTGGGATATAATATTATAAGTATTAATAGGGAACATAATTGACTTCCACTTTGTGGCATTGGTGGTCTGGTTCATATCCCCATATTTATGAGCAATCACTAACAGTTTGGGGGTGTCTAGATGGCCTACTCATCTAAATAAGGTCCATGTTTTCCCTTATTTATTCACTTCATAATTGAATGAGAAATAATGGTTTTATAGGAGTCATTTAAGGGTTAAATATGACATATTCCAATTTTTTTCATCATCTATTTCATTTCAATAAGGTGTTTGTGGCATAAAATAGGTTTTCCTTGCTATCTTTGTGAATTGGTCATTTGATCATTTCTAGAGTGGAACACGTGTAAGAGGTATAATTTAAATTTTCATCATTATGAAACATAAAATTACACAATTTATATTTCTCATATATCCTTTGGATCTAATTTAAGCCTTTATAGGCCAAACAATCAAGTTGCCAGTTGGAGCTCTAATGCAGTTACAGGCAAGTTTATCAACTATAGAAGTTTTTCCTTCCTATAGTGGGTTTAAAATAAAGAGGATATGATGTTTTCACATATAATATACCATGGGAATCGTTTTTGAGTCCAAAATTTCAAATAAAATTTCAACAAACCATCTTCAATTTTGAATGACTATGTTAAGGACAATTTCCCTAAAACATAAAAACAAAGTCCTAGACCCTTTTGTTGATGCCATGGAACAATATTTCAAGGATATTTGATGCATCTAAATTCAATAATATTATATCCCTATCATAGGGTAGTATCCATTCAAAAAATAAGGGGTGTGTTTGACTAGAGTAGCATAGTCTTTGAGGACTCCCAAATAATAAAATTGTTCACTATAGGTTTTTAGTGACTTCTACAGGATTTGAGCCTCAAAAGAACTTCATACACCAAGATATAAATGAAAGGTATTAAATTTGGCATGTAACATAATGTTATTTTCCACATGGTGAATTAAACTTGTCCCAATAGTTTTCTTACATGCAAAGGACAAAAAATCCATTTTTTAGTTTTCTAGGCCTAGAGAGCTAAGAGAGGCCTAGAATGCTAGAAGAGAAGGGGGGTGATAGCAGTATTTTCCTTGGGAGTTAAGACATGAAATTTTTATTACATTTGGGGTCATGGATGATCCACAAAAAACTCTCTTAGTTTCCTTAGTTCCCATTAGAACTCAAGAACCATCATCAAAGCAAAAATAGGGTAGCAAGTTGGCACTTTTTTGTTATTTTTTATTTGAGAGCTTGGTGATGTTGATATGATTTATTAAAAATATCCAAAGTATACCCAATTTATACCTATATAATTAATAAAAAAGAGAGATATGTGAGGCATATAACTCACTTTAACCCCCAATATAAAATAGGGTCTCAGAAAGAGCATGAGAGAAGCCCTAAACTAGGGTTTTGAAGTTTCCAAGATTTTTAACACTCCAAACTTACCACAATTTTGTAATATAATGTATTTTAAGGTGATATAAATTATTAAAGAGGTTTTTAGTTCATTGGAGGCCATATGGTATGGTTTCTAAACCTAGAATGTGCTTAAGGCCTAATTAGGCCTAACTGAGGGGAGCTTAATGAAGTGTAGTCTTGGAGTTGAATATAACCATGAAAATTTACACACACCTAAAAAGAGGTATAGTATGGATGAAAATGTAATTAAATATTCAAAAGGGTGCCTAGTGTGACCAAACCAAAGAAAAATGGCAAAGAAAAGGCTATGAGCCTCATAAGGTGATTAAAAGCTTAAAATATAGAAATGGATGTTGAATTGTGTTTGGACACATATAAGAGGTTGTAATAGATTTTAATTGAGATTAAAAGAGTAACTAACATTAGAGAAAATTATAGGTTCAAAAAACCATGCTCAAGTTTGAAGAGCTCAGTTTGGGGACAATTTTCCTAAAACACCAAAATAAAGGTCCCATGACCTTTTGTTAATGCCAAATAACAATGTTTCATAGGTATTTTACCACTTTAAATGCATATATCCTGAATCCATATCATTAGGGGAAAGCCTTGGAAAATTAAAGTGCTGTATGACTAGAGGAAAGGAGTGGTTGAGGGCCTTCAATATTGACATTTGTTCAATGAAGTCATCTAATGATTTCTATAGGATTTCATGTTAAAATAAGATGATTAAGGAGAATAAGGGGATTTATCTCATTATAATCATGATAAAGTTCTTAAAACAATGAAATATACATTCATACACCTCATATCCATCACCTACATCACTGAGCACACAGGCATCCATGGATTTCCCTTGAGGAGCTTAAGCCATACATGGTGGAATGAGGTTAAAGGCAAAGCAATGAAGAGTGGAACCATGAAATAATAATATAAATTATGATTTAAAATAAAATTCACCTTATTTTATCTCAATCAGAGTCAAATTAAATAAAAACTCATTTGTGAATTTTGACCATACAGGCACACATCAATAGCTTTTGTAAAAATGGACCTACAGGCCAAAATATGTAGGATATAATCATGAAATTTGGTGGAGAGAATAAATATTATATATTATACATATTAAAAATAATATATAAGTTTTTTTACAATGGTAACTATTTTATTTTTTGGTATAGTCAACCCTATGTCAAATCACTATCAATATTGGAGCATGCCTTGGAGGAATTGGCCATTTTGGGGCATCTATAGGTTGAGTCAAAGAATGAAATTTGGTAATTATGGTATAAATAAAATTAAAAATAGTCCCATTCCGTCATAAATTTCATATCAAGATTGAAATTTCATTTTGTCCTTAAACAGTCCACAGACACTCAAGAAGGCAACCATTGGAGACCAAATGGAGTTTTGTTAGTTCTAGATGCCAAGAAGTATTTTATGCCTTGGAGAGGTATTAAAATGGTATAATATTATTTTTTAAACCTATATTTTCATATTTTATTGATAAAATTTATGGTTTCATAAAACATTTTAAAGAAAGACAAGTTTTGGCACGAAGGAAACATGCAGGTAGCTCAAGGTAACTTTTGGTAAAAATGGTCTACATGACAAATTAAACATAAAAATGAATTAAAAATTGGTAACATTTTTCATAATTAAATATTATATCCATAAATAATATCTATAGGGTCATTTTATTAGTGTAATTTCCCATTATTTATACATAGTCCACCCTATGTCTCGTAATGGTCACTATTCATACATGCACACTTTTTGGAGTTTAAATGTATGTTTTAGGTTTTTAAGATTATTGAAATATTTTATAAGAATTTTAATATAATATTAATACTATTAAATACATTTAAATATTTTTCACACTCTAAACTTCATACAAACTCCAAAGACAGGCTCAAATCCCCATAAGCAATCTAAAAGGCATAAATGGCAAAGTCAAGTTTTTATAATTTAGAGAGTTTTTATGAGGTTTTTAATATGTAATTAATATGTTTTAAATAAATTAATATCAGTGTGAAGTGTCAAATATGTTATTTGGATAAATTCAAGCTTTTTAGGCCTAAGATACCCAGTTTAAGCCCATCTTTAGATGTTCATTTATTTCTTAGCATGAAGAGTTGGGACAATTTGTTATAGTATGTTTTGAGTAACAAGATTTAATTTAAATTATTTATATATTTATTTTTGTTAAGATCCTAAGTTTTATGAACAATTGTTAAGAGTGTAAGTATGTCCAGAATGCTTCCAAACCCTGCAAGCAATCATCTTTATGTGTGTATCTTTTCACACCTTCCACATGGGAGCCAAATATTTTTAGGGGTGTTGAAGGGGTATATGTAGCATATATCCATTTAAATAATTTGTGTAATGTGTTTCATCATTGAATGAACAATCATCTTAAAAGTGAACTTGCTTAAGCTTGCAATGGAGCTTTTCGGCCAATTTTGTGTGTTGGGACTCATAGGTCCATAAAATGGCCTATAATTACTTTAAAACCACCTGGAATGTGTAGAGAGATCCATCCATCTCTTTACCAACCTATCTTATAGAATAATATGGCATGTTTGGGTGCTTAGGAGGCCCAAAATGGCTCAAAATTGCATATTTTTATAGGTCTTCAAAGAAATAAATGGTATAAAACCATGAAAGGGGTATAATAGGACATAAAACATAACTAAATGGAATTTATAAATCTTCAAAAGATTTATCATGGCCCAATTTTTGACATATTTATGCATTATTGCAGGTTTAATGGTGATTCCCAACATTGTTATAGGTATTGAAGGTTTTAAAAACATTAATTTTCTTCATCATACACATTTAATGGATGTATATAAGTCTTATACAAGTCCAAAAGTGGTCTTTATAGTGACAAATAGCCTTGGGATCAATTTTTAGGGTAGTTGGTTAAGGGTGGCTCAAGCTTGTGACCTCCATCAATGGGGTCTATGGGATTTGTAGGTATCATGGAGTTTATTATAGGATGGAGCATAAAATTCGAGTTGGAAATAGAAAATAACCTCAAAAATAAAACATGAAAGATAACCTCCATGGTTAGTTAAGCATAAAATGTCAAGTTAGCTAAGCTATTTCCTAACATCTTCTAGAAGAGCAAGTGGAGGGGGGTATAAAAGTCTATGGGAGAGATATTTTGAGGTTGGGGAGTGAAAGTGGATAATTCCATACATTTTCAAATTCTTTTAATAATTTTTCTTCTTAGTGGATTATGACATCATCATCATTAACAAATTTCTATCTTCTAGTTTATTTTTCAACCAATGAGAGGGTTTTAAGACTATTGGAGCTAATGAAGGTTAATTTATTGAAGAAGGATTAGTTCTAATTAATAAAAATATGGGTGATAATCCATGGAGGGTGGTTGGATCTCATTTATTGAATTTTATTTTCTTGTCTCGTCTCTCTCTCTCTTCTCCTTTTCTCCTATATCTCCCATTTCTCCCCCATTCTTGTAAGATATTCCCATTTGACAAGGAGAAACCCTATCAAAATTTGTAAGAAAGACATTTTGAATCCATAAAGATCAATTTTTACCTATCTCTTACCTCTAAACTATGCTTAGCAAGCTTGTGCATGATGACCTTGTGAATAAGTGTTCTTCTATGTCCATTTTCCTTCTTTCTTGCCTATTTTTAGGTATTTCAAAGGTAGTTTCAGGTCTAAAATTTAGATATTTCCACCATTAATGGATACTTGGGGTGAATTTTCAAATTTATCTTTACTTCATGTATTGTTTGGTGAGCCTAGTTTTTGAAACACTTATGAAAATTAGCTAGTTTGTGAGGTTGTGTGAGTAAAAATTATCTTATGTTAAATTAGTGTTTATTTCATGCTTATGTGAGTGTCAATCAATTTGGTGTATCACTCATTTAGCTCTCTTAGTTACCCTACACCCCCTTTCTACCTCTTTTCAAAGTAGAAACATTAGTTTAGGTGATCTACCAAGAAGAATTTGGCTTTCTCCAGAGGTTCAACCTCACTACAAGATACCCATAGCCTGAGGTTGCTCTAATATTGTTGCTGGGAATGACAGAGCCTGAGAAACTCTCTAATAAGGGTTATGTTCTATGCTAAAGCACCACCCATGAAATTACTAATATAATTAAATTAATTAATAATATTAATTTACCATCTAACATAATATTATATGTCTAACTATAAATTTCTCTAAATAAATTTATTAATCCTAAGGTGGTGACTTACACATGAGATGCATGCCTTTATTAACTACTAACAATACAACTTGGATCCCACAACCTAGAAAGTTATTATGTGATTCATGAATATGTTATTAGGTGTTTGTGTGTGGTTACATATATAAATATTTTTGAGCTTGGTGTCATGATTTATATCACACATACTTGTATTGTGTGTAATGCCATGATTTCAATCATGCATCTATTATGATTTTTATTATTGTATGCCTAATTATTATATTTCCATAACTTGACACTTTAATTCCCATTGCCATAGATTATATGTGTAATTCATAATTTAATGATCAAATTTTTATATGATGATATATATTGTCATGCTTTTATACATAATTTACATGACTATGTTTTATATGTAACACATGGTACATATAAAATTTTATTTTGAAATGAGTGATTCAAAGGATTCATACCTCATATTAAAAGGGAGACATTTAGTGGGATCAACTTAGAGATTCAAATCATGATAAATAATTAATTCACAGTTTGGTTCATAATATGTGATTTAGATGGTACATGTTGGAAATAATGAGGCATATGTGAGGCATCCTCCATGATTGTGAGTAATATTTGACATATTTTATGACATCCTAAAACATATTATATGCGTCAGATTGATAAAATTTTATCATACTGAGTAGATTTATAGATATATTTTGAAATTATGTATCACTTATAGGTATATATGGATTAAATTTGGGACATGAATTTTGTTCATGCAAACACTTTTACATTTTTATGTTGTGTACTTATGGGAAATTATGGTACTACATAAGCATGTTGGATCTAAAAATCCATATCCAATGGTTTAGTTAGAGTTTAAAATTATATAAAAACCTATTTTTGTGTTTCACTTTTTCATAAAATTTTATATCAAGGTTCCACTTTGACATAGATCTATTTCTAGGTTCCATTTGGGCATATGAACTTGTTTCAGGATTCCATAAAAAATTATGATGATATTCAAAGTAGTGTAGTTGAGGTTTTTGTGACACTTCATTTATATCATTAATCATTATCCAATGGTATTTGAGGCATTAAAACTCCTCATCACATGGTTTAAATATTTGCATATACATAATACATAATCATCCCATGGAATTCTCAAAATAATTTCATTTAATGAAATATTGGTTTGTGTTGTTGATTAAAGAAACTGATGGTGATCCATATAATTCAATGTCAATTTGAAAAATATTGATGTCTATCTAAATCTAACTATATAATCAAATCCAATGTGGAAATAATTCATTTTTTATTAATGTGTGGTGAGTGGATAGAAAAAACTTGATAGAAATTTTCATTTGTGTTATGATGGAAGTGGGTAGTAGTGATAAGAGGAAACAATGATGGTCCCATGATGAGGTAGGCTTTGTTTTTATTTAAGTATTATGATTTTTGTGATTTTTGGTTAGGGTAATTTTTAGGGTTTTTAGTGTAGTAAGGTGACCAAGGATTGACATCGATCCCAATGAATCATCATCGATTCATTAGAAGCATTTTTAATTAGGAATACAATGATGTTGACTTATAGAATATGGAAAACAATTAACTAAATATTCTAGGGTTAAAGGATTATATAGGATTATTATAATATTTATGGAATTTTTTGATGATGTGGGACTGACTACTTCTTCTTTTAGAGATGGTAAATGATCAATTAAGAGATGATGATTGGGCCCATATGGAGGTCATGGGTTCAGGAGGAGTATACTTATACCACTATATTCATAGAGACGTGATCCTACTAGTAGCATTACTAGAGTGGTGTGATGTGACCACTAAGAATTTTAGGTTACCTATAAGAGAGATGACTATTATAGTGGATGAAATTTATAGGATACTACATCTCCTAGTGTATGGGATTCTATTATACCTATGGACTAGTAGGGTTGCACAACAACACTGCCGTGGTTGTATGGTGGAGATGCCATATATATCACTTTTATAATAAGAGGATTTATTTTTGATCTATTATGTAATGGAGATATGGATGGGATAATAGTGATGATGATGATGATGATGATGATGGTAGCCATTGACTTCTATGTCCTCCCCAACTCAAGTGGAAGAAGATACCCATGAAGCCTCACAAGTGTCATTATAGATATGTGGGAGCAACAAACAATATTTACTTAGGCCCTGACTTTACTAGCATATATATAGAGAGAGCTATGGGGGTGATGGACCTAGAGGAGATTTGATTTGGATGTGATCTTCATTTTATAGTTTTAGGCACATGATCACATTATATTGATACAACCCATCGATACCCTATGGATACGATAGTATGATACTACTTACAGTACAACCTTCCTTTGATGGAAGGAAGATTTGGTATAAACATACATAGATGGTGTGACACAAGACTTAGCATATTATTGATGTGTCTTGAGGTATTTTTAGGATTTTGACTTCATTTGGAGGCCTTACATTAGTTTTTTTGCATGGCTTGGGGTACAAGTAAACTTAGTAGATATTCAAAGGGAAAGATGGATGGCATGAAGAAGGATGGAGTATGTAGAGTTTTTCATTTTAGGAGAGTGAGGAGATATTTTGGGCTGATTTAGGATATAACATGGGCCTAAATAGTATATAAATAAGATGATATAAAGACCAAACTATTAAAGGCATATGTTATAGATATTATGATAGGGATTGAGGAAGAAGTGGCAGATGAAAGGATAGATTATGTGGAGTATACCCCAAAATGTTTAGTTTAGTGGTTAGGGTTACTTGATGCGAAATATGAGAGGGTGGTGTGACATCAATAGGAGGGAGAAAATGAGGATATTCAAGATGTAGAAGTGGAGGGAAGATGATATGAGGAAGAGAGGGGAGAGGAGGGAGAAGAGGAGGAAATAGATGTTACATGTATTAATGATGAGAGGGATGCATTAAGATCCTAGTGTATTGCCTTATAGGGAAACATGACCATAATATAGGGGGATTTCAATACCATTTAGATAGATCAAGATGTTATACATACCAAACTAGATGCTTTACAAGTAGAATATAACACCTTATATTTGAGTCATGATTTGGTAGTTCATACTTGAGATAGAGGTTGTGCTAAGAGGGATAGTTTATGGGGAAAGGATGGAGGAGCCATGGGAAATATAGGTGCAAGGGATTTATGATGATTATAGGTTAGGTAAGTACTATGAGTTTGGATAGGTTTTAAGAACTAGTAGCTAAGAGGTGATATTATCAGCATATTATAATAGATTTGTATCAAGAGATTCTTCAGTATACCACATAGGTGTCCACATAGGGAAAGAATTATTGAGAAACACATATAATTTTTTTTATCATAGGGAGTGTATAATGAGGGAGATATTAGAGGGGATATGAAGGAGGAAATTTAGGTGGGGATGGAGGTGAAGGCAAGGGTGGAGGCATTGGGAGTGTCCAATTGAGCCATCTCTAGTTTATTGATTAGCTTATTTTATATTATTGTACTAGTTAAAGAGTCATATATTTTGTATAGCAAGACTTATATGATGTAATTTGAGCATTTATATATATAGAAACATTATTTTGATTATGAGTTGTAGTGCTATATTTTGTGATCTATATTTTAGTGGATTATGGATTGAAATGTTATGTATTTTCATTAAAATGGTTCTGGATCATGGAGTTAGTTAGGATTCTTTGTATTTAGATTATGTGATTATGGATTTATATATTTAGATGACATAATGATGTGATATATTTATTATGGATTTAAATGTTATGGATTTACATTAAGATGTTTATGGATCTAGATTATGTGATTATGGATTTTTAAATTTTGTGATTATGAATTTAGATTAGGATATCATGGATCTATGTGATGTAATAATGGATTAGATTAGATTATCAATTATGGATTATGGATTTATGTTTCATGAATATGGTTTTATATTATGATGCCTTATGGATTATTAGATTAATAGTTTGAATGATGTAATGAATTTAGATTAAATTATGATGATCTTATATTGTGATCAAGATATATATGGTGATCCTACTTTATATTGTGGGAGTGATAAATAATATACAATTAATTATCTTAATTTTGATTTATTTAGGATAAAGAGAAACATATATTTGATTAATTATCATTAGCTTAGACCACAACCAAATAAAAACCTCTTGTAGTAATTACATGTGCATCCTTAGCTAACTATTAATAAATATCCTATCAGAATTAGGTCAATGAAGTTCATGATATATGGGTTTGAGATGAAATTTTCTAGGTATTTGTTTTTTTATTAGGATTTTGATAAAAAGTGTAATTTTTAATAAGATGTTATCACCTTGCATTCCAAAGCTAAGGCTGATCCTAGGATCCTTTTATGCCAATCCAAGTAGACTGATCAATGTTGGAAGTCTACTAATTTAGATAAATATAATCAATGTGGGAAGATTTAATAAGATATTTCATTCGATTAATATTTTTTATGTTTTTACAAGGTTTAAATATTAAAAATTGATCAATGTAGGAAGTTTTTTGCTATGTTTTATGCATGATATCTATCTTTCAAGGGAGTGGTATATATTTTGAGAGATGATTTTCAAATCAATTGTCCTTCAAGGGAGTCATTTTCACCTTTACCATTTTTGTATATTTATAGCTATCCTTTGAGGGATCAATATATTATTTTTTCCCTTTTTAGAGATGATTTTTTGCTTGGTTTTTTATCCCAATGTTAGTATTTTCTTATAGATTGGCTTAAGGTAACCTAGAATAGTTTCCAAATATTTTTATACAAGATGATATTATTATTCCCAAAATTAACTATTGAGATGATACAAAGGGGTTTCAAGAAATAATGATTTGGGACTCCTTCCCATTATAAGTAGAGCTTGTCCATTAGAGCATACTATGAATAGAGTTGGGGTATTCATATTCAAGGTTAGAATAGACATGATTCTAGATAACCACATGAATCTATATATTATTATTTGGTATTTTTAAGAATGAAAGGGATATGATTTTAACTAATTATCAAACTAAAAGAAAAGAAACTAGGTTGACCAAGGTTTTTAAGACTTATTATCAATGGAAAGGATACAAATGCAACACATTAAGAGGTTCGCATTATGGTTTTCCATCAAGAGAGTCCAAATGATATGCTCTAAATCCATATTTATGGGTGATAATATATGGTCCAAGCCAATTTGAAGCAAATTTTCCTCATTTACTCTTTTCTATATTAGTGACATGTTGATTTTCTTTCAAGATAAGGTTACTAGCATTAAATATACATTCATTTAAATATTGATTATAGATGTAATTTATTCATTAATGATATATATGGAGATGGTCAAGGGTAGCCAATCAACGCTCATCTGAGAGATAAAGTTGGGATAATTAGTTGTGACAAAATTCTTCCTTAAAAATGATATCTATAAGAAAAATGTGAAGGGAAGAAATATGAACCTCAAGATGAAGTACAACTTCAGCACCCTAAACTAGAGAAAAATGGGTAGCACTCATAGGGGTTCGAATACTAGTTTGATGAACCCATAAGTCAAAAGTAATATGAAGATGCTAGTTCTTTATAGCCTCATTAATGACTTTAGTTAGGATTTTGACAAGATTTTTATTAGATGCCTCAACTTGACCATTATCTTGAGGATAAGGTAAGGAAAAGCTTAGTTTAATGTTCAAATAGTCATAGATTTTTTAAACCTTTTTATTTTCAAAATATTTTTCATTATTTGTTGATCTAATGAGGAATGCCAAAGTGACAAATAATATGATGAATAATAAAATACATAATTTTGTCTTCTTTGGTTGAGATACGAGGAATATCCCCCATCCATTTAGTGAATTATTAGGATATGGTGATGATAAATCCACTGCATTGGGATGATTTAGGATTGATTTGACCTATAAGAACAAGCCCCTACTAGGAAAATTGCCAAACATCCTATGCTTCATGTAATGCATGACTAGGTATATGTGATATATTAGCATGTTGTTGCCATTTTATGCATTTATTAACATACTCAAAATAATATTGATTTAAAGTGGGCCAATAATATCCTAATCATATGATTATACTAGTAATGGTGTGGCCACTAAAATTTCCACCACATGACCTATCATGATCTTATTTGATAGAGATGGTAGCCTCCTGATTTTGGAGACAACAAATAAGGAGGCCATTGAAACCATGCTTATAGATAACACCCCCTAGTATGACAAAATGAGTGATACATTGTTGAAAATCTCACATTCCATTTGTAGATAAATTTATAGGAATAATCCCCCTCAATAAATAATCAACTATCTATGTGTACCAAATATCTAGTGGGTTTTCCTCTACATTATGGATGGAAAGAATATCAATTTTTGTAAATAAAGGTTGATTGATTTTGTGGATGAGAAAAAATAACTTAGATTTCTAAGATGAATATGGGATAAATGAGGCAAGGGAGGCCATGGTATCTACAAACCTATTAGTTGACTAAGGAGTGGCTTGGATAACATAATGCTCAAAAGTAGCTAGTAATTAATTAGCCAAGGTCTTATATTTTTTTAGAGTGTAATTTTTACATTGCTATATGCCCTTTATCTGATTAACCATAAGTTAGGAATCACCATAAATATTAAGTGATTTAATACCTAAGGCTAAAGTAGTTTGGAGACCTATGATCGAATCCTCATACTCTACCATATTGTTGGTACAATTAAAATGAAGTTTAAAAGATAAAGGTATAAGTGTCCCCCATAGAGGGATTAGGATAATTAATTTTCCCCCACCGCACTCACACTTGGATCCATCAAATAATATATTAATTTCATATTGAGGATGTAATTGAGATGTGGGGTTATGTAATCATCTGGGAATTCATAATTTATTACTTGATTATCAATAAGAGGTACCTCAGCAAGTTGATTAACAATGATTTGGCTTTTAACTAATTTTTAGTGGATAAACTCATGATTAAATTCTACCAAAAGCATCATCCATCTAGACATTAACTAATTTTGATAAGGATTTGAATGCATAAAGTATATGGGATCTATGTTTGTGATTACAAAGGTTTGATGATTGAGAAGATAATGGCAAAGCTTGGAAGGTACAAGGACTAAATCCAGGCATAAGTTTTCTATGTTTGTAAAGTACATATCATATTTAGAGAGAGTAAAAATTATATAATAAACTACCTTCTCTTTATGTTTCTCATCATGATGGGAAAGCATGGCTCTTAGGGTATGGTTTGTGGCTAAAATATACAAGAAGAAAGGTTGTCCCTCCTTAGGAGGAATGAGAACTAGTGGTGAGACAAGATAGTTTTTTAGGGTATCAAAGAACCCCTAATAACCAAAATCCCAAATTAATCAAGTATATTTTCTAAAGAGGTGATGAAATGGTTGACATTGATCTGATAACTTAGAGATAAAATGATGAATGGACTAAAATTTTATTTCAAAGCTACAGAGTTGCTTAAGATTGGATGGGGGTGGAATTTATATAATGTCTTTAATCTTAGTAGGGTTGACCTATATCCCATGAATAAATATGATGAAACCCAAAATATTACCCATCAAAATGCTAAAAATGCAATTCTTAAAATTGAGATGGACACAAAACTTGATTAGGTGAATGAAGATTATTTTAATCACCAAAAGATGGTATTTTCATAGTTTTGACTTATCGAGGAGATCATCCACATAATATTGAATGATTTTATGGATTATGTCATGGAAAATATAGTTCATGGCCCTTTTATAGGTGGCCCTAGAATTATTTAATCTAAAAGGCATAACCCTATAACATAAGGTCCACTAGGGAGTATAATTAAAGTCTTATATTGATCTTCTAGTGCCATGAGGATCTGATTATACCCAAAGAAACCATCCATAAGTGATTACATTTAGTGATCAAATATTAAGTCCACTAATTGTTCAATATTAGGGAGAGGGAAATCATGTTTAAGACAAGTGAGGTTAAGTTCATAAAAATTAGTACAAATCTATAGTCCTCCTATCGATTTTATGATAGGAATGATATTAAACACCCATTGAGGGTAGTTAATAGGATAGATAAAATTGATAGATAAGAGTAATTGCAATTATTCTTTGACAAAGAGTATAATGTGAGGATGCATTTTTCAAAGTTTTTATTATATAGGTTTGACATCAAGAAATGTGACAATGTTATGGATGACAATAATAGGGTGGATACCATACATGTCACTATATGACCAAGAAAATGCTTCACTATGATATATTAGAAATATAGTGAGATATTGATACTTAAGGATCTAAATAGTTGTTGACCATAACAATTTATGGAGTCTAATGAGATCCTATGTTAATGTTGATTACATCTTTATTAAATAGACTAAACATTTTAGATGGAAGAGAATTGCATAGATGGGAGTTCTCCATGCCTAAATGAGTTAAGATTAACTCATTGTCCTAGCATTGAAGAGTAAGGATGGTGGGAAAATATTTCCCTATCATGTTTGGGTAGGAGAGAGGAATGGTTTTGGTTTCCCCATTGATGTGACAGATGATAAGTTCTATAGTGATGGCATGATTAACAAAATATGGAGGAATGGATACAACCTCATCCATCTCGAAAGGGGTGTTGGATGGTGAGGATGGTGTGTCCTCTTTAAGAATTGGTATAATATTTGTCTCTAGGATGGTTTTGGTAATTTTGTTAAAACCTAGGCTAGGCTTTTCATGGGGTTTCCTAAAATCCCTTAACATGACATCATGTGGCCTTTGTTTGTAGTGTCATATGCCAAATCCCTTCTAAGCATGACATTATATGTTTGTTTATGAAAAGTGGGGTTTATCTAAGAATGATAATTTTTAGGTGAATGGTTTGGCATGGGCTCAACTATTAGGACCTGAAGAAGGTCTTACAATCCCCCCATAGATTAAATGAGTGCAAATGAAATGTGGACCAAAAGGAATGAGTTCCCAAATATTAGGATGATTCACATGTTAATTTTTAGGACACCCATATTATTTGGGAGTGGGAGAGTGTTGAGCATTAGTAATTGATATTTTTCAATTGATAGTTATTAAAACATGGAATATTTTCTCACAATTTTGGATGTAGGGATTGATTTACTAGATGATACTTCATTGTATGATGATGGGATCACATTTTATAATATAAATAAGATATAATTTGGTTTAAATTTAAGGTTTAAAGTTTTAAATGGATGGGTATCAATTAGAACAATATGTAATTGTCCCTCTTATCATATTTGAGACATTGATTCAAGGTAGAAGGCACATAGTGCATAACATAGATCCAAGGTCTTCCTAATAAGATAATATATTGGAATTCACCATGTATGATGTATAATACCTCATGGAGAGTGTAATATCATATTTAAATGGGTAATAAAATCATTATTAAAGTCGGGGCCTTTGTATCATTAAATTCCTATAGAATGGTAGGAGATTGGGAAACAATATTTTTAGGTAGCTAGAGCTATTTGAAAGCATTAGAGGAAATAATGTTAATGTTATCCCTATTTTCTTTCATGGTCATTTTGATCTGGGTCTGGTTTATTTAGGTTGTGATAAACAAGGGAAGATATTGATCCTCATATGATAATGGAACCCATGTGTAAGGCTCTTATGAAAGCTATCAAGGGTTGGGGTTTAACTAGTTAAACTTAAATCACCTGGGGGGATTTGATCATGGCTTGACAATCATTTGGGGAGTTTTTTATGAGCTCATATAGGGAAAATTTGATTAGATTTTGATGAAGTTAATTTAAAACAAATATTTGTATTAATTCTTTGGATTTTATAGGGGTAGTCCCTAAAATGACAACTTTTGGTTTTAGCTTAGATTATTTAAGAGCTTCTATCGTAGGAGCCCTAGAGATAGTAACCTTGGATTTTTTAGTTTTATGGTTTTGAGATTATGATTATGTATCCACATGAATAACATTAATTTGTAATAAGGGAGGGTCTAATGAAACTACCAATTATTTATCACTTAGCAAACTCAAGGGGATTGTAAAGGTGGATTATTTGAGATAGTTGTAATCTAGTTAGAGGGATTCTCAACATGTGATTCCTCAATTAAGAGGTCATTGGATTTAGAGAGTTCTTAGACTAAATATTTAAGGGAATTATATTTTTTAGTGTTATATCATACTACCCTATGATATGTACATACCTTATCATCCCTAAACCACATAGGTTTTTGGATATAAGGATTAAAGGATTTAATAGGTGGTAGTGTGATGAGGGAAGTTTTCAAAAATTGCTTAAGGATTACAATATAAGACCCTTTTAATGGGTCATGTTGTATTTTTATGGTTCATTTAGAGGGTTTCTTTGGCATGGTTTTTATTTTTTGTATTTTCACATTTTGTGCTTACTATTTGGATAATCTTGGGTGCATTTTCTTGGAATTTAGCATCTCTAAATGAACCTTTGGATTGATAGGTAGTGGATAATATATTTTGAGACACTGACATGGGAAAAAGTGAAGAAAAATCCTTAACTACCCTAGATGCTCTAAAAGGAGATTAAGTAATGGAAAATATTATTCTAAGAGATGGATGGGGCCTAGGATGGATGTTTTAGGTTGAATTGAAGAAATTGCTAGTCTCTTCTTTTGTGTATTAATAGAAGTGGTTGAGACATCTTCTCTAGGATTTTTAACATTATATGACTATGGTATCTCTAACATGATAGGGGGATGTGCTAATTTTTTACCTTTAGGCATGTTGAGGTAGCCATTTAATGTAATGATGATAGTTTATTTACATTTTACCTTGGTAATGCCTAGATTAGGTTGAGTTGTCTTAAGGTTTGGTCTTGAAGTAGGTCAATGTATCATGGATGATATTTTATGAAGAATTAGGCTACAAAAGATTATGATATAAATTAAATTAATAAGGACCCATCATAGCATTATCTATAAGCATGATATGAAGGGGTTCAATAGTGAATATCAGAGTAGTATGTTTCCTCTTGGAGCATCAAGATATTACTTAGGATAGTGTTTTTGTCTTTTATTTCTAATTGGACACTTTGAGTGGATGTGAGTGATTTTTCCCTTGGCATATCCCATATGATGAGATTAGGGAAATCTATAGGGATGCTAGGAATGTTTTTGATAGTCGTAGGTTGACTAATGTCAAAATTGTCTCAAGTGAGAAGATCTATGAATCTATAGGTTTTAGTAACTTCTTTGGGTAATAATTGGTCATTAATAGTGTTGACTATGTATCTTACTTGGTTTTAAGATTCCTTGAGATTTACCTATAAGGTATTTGATGTGAACGGATGATTAGGGAATAACTTCCTAAAGATGTCTAGTGATTGAAATGAAGAGGCATTTGGATTACTGAAATTAAATTCTACCTATCAATAAGGTTTTAGACTAAGCCTTTAAAGGATCAACATTGTTCTATGTCATGCCATATCACCTGATGATAAATGAATAATTCATTTACTTTATACCATTTTGGCTTAAGATGGGTTCTATCAATAGGCAAAATAGGGGCATGTTTGATGATGATAGCTTGTATAATCTTATCTAAAATATAAGCATAAGAGTATCTTATGGGAGTGTATTTTCTTGGGGGAAACCATGTGGATCCCCTCTAAAGTTGTATTTGGGATGTGGAAAGACCACCATAATTAGGTGTAGACAAAGGTGTTATCTTTAAAATAATAAAATTCATGATTCATTTAGGTTTAGAGTTATTGCCCACTTTGGAAGGTATAAGCTTAAAATTATTGTTACATAATTTCATCTTTTCGTCTTCTAGAGCATGAATTTTCTATTTTTGAGCCATGATAAAGGATTCATCAATTGTTTTAAATAATTACATTTTAAGTGTAGATGAAATATTTTTGGCACATGATCTTGAAATAAATTTGATGAACTCATGTTATGGGAGGAAAAATGTTAACTAATTTACAATACCATGGCATTTAACTATAAAAAATGTGATATATTCATCTTCAAATTGCCTAATAGTGTATAGGTCTATCATGATGATTTTCCTAGAAATATAGATTGAGAAGTGTTCTAAGAAGATTTGGGATAATTTCACAAAATAAAATAGAGAGTGTTGAGGAATGAAACTATACCAATCCAAAGCCATCCCAACCAATGATAGGGGAAAGGTCCTACATAGAAGGGTATCATCATGAGATAGAAGATATCATGCATGTCTAAAGGTCCTAAGGTGTTGTTAAGGATCTTTTTTATTTTTAAATTTTATAAATTTAGGAATTTCCCATTATAATGAATAAGGCTAAATGGGGACAACATGATTGATTGTTTCATTATAAATTTGCTTGTATGAGAGCATAATTTTATTCCCTAAGTTGGAAGCTTCCATATTTACCATTTGATGCATGAGGACACGGATGAGGTTGAGTTGAAAAGCTTATTCAATTATACCTCCTAGGCATTATTTTTGGGGTATTGATGTAGGGATCACTTGTGAGTGGGGATACCCCATTGATGTGGCTAGAAGTAGTTGGGAAGTCATCACATACTGTGGAAATAAAGGGACACTAGTTTCACTAATGAAGGGGTTAAGAAAAGTTTTTGAATGGATTTTTGGTTGAGTGAATAAATGTGGGGGAAGATGTTGATTTTTTAATGGGATGGATATAGATGGATGTAATGGGATATTCTACTAAAAAGGCTAAGTGGATGGTAATGGATTCATAGGTTTATGGGTGTAAATAGGTGGGAGAGATGTGGGGATTGAGACTAAGTTCTAGGAAGTGATGATGGAAGGTTAGGTAGCTATCGGATGTGTTATATCAATAATGTGGGTTGGAATATTAGTTTTAGTGGTATTGACTAGGGATTATGGTAATTGGTTAAACCCACGTGATGACCCACTAATGCTGGGAGTATGAAGGAGATTTGTGGAAGACTCAATGGTGGTTGCTTGATAGGGGTTATAACTACAAGAATGATATGTTTAATGGTATTAAATTTGTCTAGTGGCATTCCATAAATAGGAGACCTAGGTAAAGGAATATGTGTGTTGAATGAGGTCTGATAATGGTTGAGGGATACTTGATTATTTTCAAGAATACTATCAAACTTAGGGTCCCTTTGGGGATAAAACTAGGGAAGATGAGGCTCCTCAAAGGATTATGGAGTACTAGGTGAACTTGGGGTATTCTCCATTTAAGTGGTTAATAATGGAGGTATATTGGCTTGTCTTCACTATTATTGTCATGTTAAAACCATCTGATGATAAATGAAAGAAATGAAATAGACACACACAAAAGGACAAAGAAAATGATTTTTTTATTATCTCATTTTAGTGAAGGCACAAAAACAAACACATATATAATTTATTTATATAATCTTAGTGTAAATAAAAAACAAGCATTCCTAATAAATTTTATTTTCTTGATTTTAATTATTTTAGGAAATGAGGCGAGATTGGCTTAGCAAGGGTCCTAAGATATGGCCTACTAAGGTTAGTTTTAGGTGGTTTAAGGGTGGAATCATCTATATACCCAAAGGTAAGTGAGTCCTAATTCCATATTAGAATAAATTAAAATACTTGGTATTGGGGACTACCCCCTCATATCACACACCATAGTAATAAGGGTGTCAAGTGCTTAATCTTTATATTTCCTACCAACTTTTTTAATACTTGACTGATACACCAAGTTGGCTTTCCCCTTGGTGATGAAATATAAGTGGGTCTATGCAAGTGGAAAATGTTTTATTAATAATTTTTAATATGATTTTGGTTTGGTTATGTCATAAAATTTACAACTACCAATAATAAGTTACCCTCTTAATTAGGTTATGTGAGCTATCTAAGCAAGCAAATTAATTTTTTTTCTTTTTAAAACTTTTAAGGAAACAAATTATATTTTTGATTTTTTGATTTTGATTTTTATTAAAAAGAAAAAAAAAACACATAAAGAGTCAAAATGAAAAAACAAATACAATGAGACCCTAACTATCCCATCGAGCATGCCAAAATGTAATAGTAGTTTTTCATTTTTTATTTTTTATTTAATTATCTACTAAAAACTTAAATACATGCATAGTTTATGAGGAATACCTAGAGATAGAAATATGGTTGTGCACCATTTGAATCTAATGAATGTGGGAACTCCTTTTTGTCTTATAATAATAACCTACACATAATAAGATAACTTGGACAAATTTGATTAATAGATAGATAAGTGGGTTCCCTAGTTAGGAACTAGTCCCAGGAAGTTATGAACTTCCTCAAGAGGATGTCAATTCACTATTTTCATAATTAAGTAGAAAATAAAAAATGAAATTTTAAAATAAAGGGATGCAATATGGATGTGATAATAAAATTATCAAGAACTAATCTTCATCTAAATTATCAACATAAGAAAAGTGTTTATTCCAATAAGCTCCAACAGAATCCACATATTCTTGTATAGTATATAATTGGTAAAAAGTGGATTCAATTGAAGGAGAATAGATAGTGGCACAAAGTGATACCTTAAAATATATGGCAGTCTGGTTGGTTATGAGAGGTTGAGAGATGATGGGCAGATCAAGAATACTAATTATTTTGTGTGAAACATTGGGCAGAGTCATCTATAGATAAATTCACTATTTAAAAAGGAAAAAGATCAAATTGGAATGAATATAAGACAGATTTTTATGAATAAATGGTTTAAAATCTAAAAAAATATAGGGATGGATGCTGATCCTACATAATTGATACTAATTAAGATGAATTAACATCGATTTTTTAAAAATAACACAAGCTCATAAATAGAAAGGTAAAGGATAAATAACAAATTACATAAGAAAACTAAGGATAGATAAGACATTATTATAGTGGAATGAGAATGAAATGACCATAATTAAATAAGAAATGAAATAGTCAAGATAAAGAACATACTTTGAAATAGATGCATGTAGATTATGTCCTTCCAAAGCTATCTCTTTGGTTTTTTATGATCATTCTAGATGGGGTATAACCTACTTTCATAAACATGGAGCTATAGGTTGCCTTTAATCCTCCTAAATAAATATTAACAATTATTCAATATTGAAATTTCTTGGGGGATCAAACTAAAGGGTCACTTATGTATATATAGATCAATGTTGATCTAGGAAAAAATTAGTGTCAATCATGGGAGAATCATTACTGATTCACCTTTTTGGCAAAAGTTTGCTTTAATCAATTTTTTCTTGTTCTAATTATGGGGTAATTTGGGATTAAACATGTGGGTTTGTTAGAAATAGTTTTACTACAAGGGTAATTTGTTAGAGGACTAAGATTCAATGTATTTTATAGATTGTAAATTATATTTTTTTGGTTAATAAGATAAAATGGTAATTTTTAAAAATAGATTACCGAGTACCTGATAGTAAATATTTTAGACTTTAGGATAAACATATTTAGGATTAAATAATAATTTAAAGGCCTAAGACACTAAATAATTCATATATGATATATAGAAACATAATGTTTATGACATAATATACATGTAATACCATCTTTGGTACATCGATGATTGAAGTATATTTATTGAAATTAAGTGGTTATAATTCTATGTATCCCTTATGAGTATATTATTAAGTGAAAAATATTTAATCCACCATCTCTAAAATATTATATTGTATAACTTATATAAATTCATCCTCTTAAAGAAAATCAATTATATGTAATTGATCATATTCACAGATAAATCCCCCAATGTCTTTTACATCAATGATATATTCAAGTTCAGTAGTAATTACTTAGTTTATCACCTCCTAAGTTATCTATAAAACATTCTTATGCACATATTCCATAGTGAAAACTAACATATTATATTAGTATACAACACAATCCATATGTTATGATGGATATTAGAACTATGTAGTATATACATGATTATGTTAAATATGATGATGATGTTGGATATATTACAATGCATGATCTTCTATAAAATTTGAAAATATATTATGATGTTATTCATTGCCATAATATGTGAAATTTTCACCAGTTAATCTATGATGTTAATGTGAGAATCTGATTGATTAAATCATAGATTAGTTAAAACATATTTCAATTCAAATATTTAAATAATACAAAAATTTAAAAATTAAAATTTAAAAAAAAATATTAAAAAAAACAAAAAAATGACCTCCATATCTATTTTCAATGCACATGATTTACATGGTATACATGAGTGGGATGCAATACATTTAGGTTACATGTGATACATGGACATACAAATGCATGATATTATTTACACATGGTATCTATACCTTTATACATTGGGTCATGCATACACTAGGGGCATATTTACAAAATTATTAGGTTTTGTCTTTATATATCAATCCATTTATAAAAATAGAATTTTATAAGTGATTTATTCTTTCTTGTACTTTATAGAGTGCTATTTGATATGGATATTGTGAATTTTTATATTGGATGATGACATTATGATTCTTTGGACTAACAATACTTACTTTGTGAGTTATTTATGTTGATGATTATTGTATTGTGTGATCATTAATGTGTACTATATTGTCTATTTTATGAGTGCATTGATTATGAGTTTTGAAATTGTATAGTAATTATGATATAGGATCCTCTAGTCCATGTCATGACCATCTTGCCCATGTTGGGTTAGAGTAAAGTATGAATCAATTCATGTATCTAGTTTTGTTAAGAAATTAAACAAAAGTAAATATTTTAAAAAATACATATTTTATCCTTTAAAGATTCATAAAAAATGTTTAGGTATGCTCACACATTTTTTATTATTTCATCTTAAATCTTTTTAATAATATTTTCTACATTGAACACCAAACACTTAACTACCCAACTAATTACTTTACATGTCCAAACACTCGTGTAATTACCAACACAAGTAAATTAAATACTAACATTAATTTTATATGTAACATATACTTAGATGTCCAACTATTAAATAATATAAATAAATTTATTATTCATAAGGGGGTGTCTCAAACACAAGATGCATGCCCTAACTAACTACTAACAATATAATCTAGATCACATGACCCCAAAAAAACATTGATATAAAGAGGACCAAAATATGATCTAGAATAAATAACTATGAAACCATTGAATACTATATATTGTATCCTATAAATTAGCACTTTGTACATCTTGGTATTGATCAATTAGTGTTACTCACATAAAGATTGATCTGAAATAAGGATGAACATCATCTCAGGCATATGCATACCCTCTACTCATTTATACCTATATTTAGGTATGAGCATCATCATCGGCATACTTAACCACATCAATCTATGTATCAATGATAATTTGGTACCATAAATATGGAACATCTCACCTGATGCCAAAAAATACTAACCACTTTGATCAACACTATTGGCTCTAGAAATCACTACTAGTTTTAAATCACCAATGATAGATAAAAAAATCAATACTATATTTTCCACCATTAGATTAGAGGTGAGAATCTATGCAAAAAAAAAAAACATCACCAAATAACTAGTCTCTTCCTCATCAATTTATAGAATAAATCAAAACCTAAATTTTAATATAAAAACATCTAACTACTATCATCTGTCCTAAAAGAAGACTAAAAACCAAACTCATAGTCAAAAGTGAACTTAAGATGAGGGTGTCTTTGGGTATTTAAGATCGATCAATCTTAAAAGAATTGAAAACACCATAATTTAATAGGTTTATCTCTAAAAACATTGATAGTGGGAAAGAGTGTTTATATTCATGGTTTTATCATAAAACTAACCTATTTTCAATTTCAAAATAATATTAGGGTATCTAATTCAACCAAAAATTCACCCATTATACATTAAACTCCTTGTTTCTCCATTTTTAAATAATTTTTCATTAAAAACACAATGGGATACCTCAAAAATAAAAATAAAATTCTAATAGACTTAGAATGGGAAGCAATTTAAAATTAAGTGTTTACATGGCTATCTTATTTTTGAAAAGTAAAAATGCTATAAATCTAATCTGTATATGTATACACACAAAAAATAAGGATTTTTTTTTTAAAAAATTTCTCACTAGGATTGGACCTCTTGACTTCTACTATGCTTAATGTGTTATAAACAACCTCTTAACCAACTCCTCTTTAATAAAAAATGAGAATTAAATTTTTTAAACTTTTATCTTAACTAAATTTTCATGGTATTTTTGGAAATGGTACACTTTATGTAAAAATATATGAAGTGAAATTTGATGGTGTTATCTCTCCTCCATTAATGTCTTCACTTCATATTAAACCCAACCCAGATATGCATGGATTAGAGACACAAAACCAACAATTTATATATTAACCAATTTTAGAAGTCCAATACTTTTTTTTAATCCATCAAACATAATGCACCCAAGTAAATATATAGTAGTAATAAAATAATTTATAATGATAGAAAATATCCAACTAAAAAAGGGAACCACTAACTAAAGGTTTGCGTATCTTTATGGTTTTAACACCAAATAACTTCAATTCATTCCAATGAAATTAATATTTTTGACTTATTATTATTGTTGCAACATATTAGATGAAACTTACAATGCCTTTCTTAGATGACACTTCCAATGCCTTCTATAAAAAAATTAGTATAAAAAATTATCACACCCAATAAAATTTTCTCACATCTAATGTTATTTTTATCACCATGCATCAACCTTTGAATGATTTTCATTAGGTTATAATTCCATTTAAAACACACCTAACACAATTAAAACCTTTTTTAGGGGTTTAATAAGTTTTCAACACATATAACAAGAAAATAACACACCTTAATAGAAAATGACACACCCTAGAAGGATTTTCAATCCCTGAAAAGTGTTTTTAATGCCTAGTTTGAGTTTTAAATGTCCCAAATAATTTTAAATAACAAATAATAAAGATATGAAATTTAGGGTTTTAATAGGTTCATAACATATCTAACAGTAAAATAACACACCCTAGAAGGATTTTCAATGCCTCATTTGAGTCTTACATGTCCCAAATAATTAAATACAATAAATAATCATGATATGTAGGATGTTATCATGTCATTTCAACAAATAAAAATGGTTTAGACACATATAAATAATTTTAAATGTTATTAATTTATTTTGAATTATTGTCAAGGCTAAGGTGTCCTCTAAGTAGAGATAAACCAAAAATTTTAAGAAAATATTTAATTTTTTTCTTATTTATGAAACTTTTTCATATAATGTCTTTAGGTAACTTATTCATGACTCTTACATTGTTTCCTCATAGATCTATGACCATCATATCTAATTTCATTGTTAGAAAATTAAATACATGGGAATATGGTAAAAATTACATATTTTATTCTTCAAAGATGATTACATAAACATTTTTGGGTATGGTCACATGTTTTTTTATTCTTTAATATTAAATATTTCAATATGTTTATCTACACTGAATACCAAACTCAATTATCCAACTAATTATGTTGTGCATCCAACCACCCATGAATTTACTAACATAATTAAATTAATGAATAATATTAATTTATTATCTAGCATAATATTATATGTATAACTATAAAGTTATCTAAATAAATTTATTAATACTAAGGTGGTGTCTTACACATGAGATGCATGACTTTAACTACTAACAATACAACTTGGATTATATGACCCAACAAGTTCTTATGTGATGCATGAATATGTTATTAGGTGTTTGTGTGTGGTTACATATATGAATATTTTTTATCTTGGTATTGTGATTTATATCACACATACTTATATTATGTGTAATTCCGTGATTTAAATAATGCATCTATTTTGATGTTTATTATTATATGCCTAATTATTATATTTCCTTGACTTGACACTCAAATTCCCATTGCCTTAGATTATATGTTTCATACATAATTGAATGATCAAATTTTTATATGATGTTATATCTTATCATGTTCCTATACATAATTTACATGACTATGTGTTTATATATACACATGGCGAACATTAAACTTTATTTTGAGATGAGTGATTCAGAGTATTCATACCTCATATCAAAAGGGGGGAATATAGTGGGATCATCTTAGAGATTCAGATCATGAAAGATAATTAATTGACACTTTGGGTCATAATATGTGATTTAGATGGTACATGTTGGAAATATTGAAGCATATATGAGGCATATTCCATGATTTTGTTGACTATTTGACATATTTTATGACATCCTAAAACATATTATATGTGTTAGATTGATAAAATTTTATTAGATTTATCATATTAAGTATATTAATAGATATATTTTTGACTTATATATCACTTAGAGGTATAGATGGATTAAATTTGGAACATGAATTTTGTTCATGCAAACACTTTTATATTTCTATGTTGTGTATTTATGGGCAATTATGGTACTAAATAAGTACTTTGGATCTAAAAACCCATATCAAATGGTTTATTTAGAGTTTCAACTTATATAAAAGCCTATATTGGGGTTTCACCTTTGCATACAAATGTATCTCAAGGTTCCACCTTGACATAGATATTTGTTATAGGTTCCATTTGAACATATGAAGTTGTTTTAGGGTTCCAAAAAAAATTATGATGATATTCAAAGTAGTATAGTTGAGGTTTTTGTAACATTACACCTATATAACTTATATTTATACAATGGTAGTTGAGGCATTAACACTCCTCTTCACATGGTTTAAATAGTTGCATATCCATAATACATAATTACCCCATGACATTCTCAAATGAACTTCAACAAATGGAAGCTTGGTTTGTGTACCCCGATGTGTATTCATTCCTTGATTTTTTAATTTTTAAATAATTTAAGGATATAAATTATTTCATAATTTTTATATTTTTTTCGCCATAGATATATATGTACTTCATTATGGGTTTTTCATAAATCAAGTGGGACACTCAAAGCATATCTATCATCACCAAATATATTAATCATAGGTACCAAATTTACTCTTTTATACTTTTAATCTAAAATTTTCAATACTAGACTAAAAAGAGGAATCTATAGACACCTAAATTTGGTATTAGACACATGGAGACATCATATTTTGCATAATATAACATACCTATACTTTGTGTACACATTTTAGTCTTGTACACTCTTTCCCCTATTTATCTACCCATATATTGTCTTGGATAATGAAATTTACAAATAAACAAATTCAAGATCACTCAAGTATATAGAAAAACTTAGTAAATCCTAAATAAATTGTCTCCATATTATCACTAATTCTCACTCCTAATATATTAATGACAATAGTTACACAATTGTGGTTTTTTTACATGTGTTTATCTCTAATGGTTACTAATAATGACTTATTCATGACACTGGTAAGTTTATTAAGACAAACTAACAATGAAGGTTTTTTTTTCAATGGTTATTACTTATTATATTATTCAAATAAATATATTTAAAAATTAGATAAACATAAATTAGAAAACTAATTTTTAATCCTAAAGGTCATATTAGGTGTGCCAAGAGAGCATACACCAAGATTATGACACACTTAAACATATTAGGTGTGACAAGATATCATACACCAAAATTTTACACACTTAAAAAATTTATACTTGGACTTCCTAAGATTCACTAATAACCTATGAACCTAATCTACTTTACAATGAATAAGGATGTTCTTTTTATGAGAGAAAAAACTATCTAGATAAGTAAAATTGAATCTTTACCTAGAAACCAAAATCATTGGTTAATAAATTTATTAATAAATAAATATAATTGTGGGGTTTTTATGGAGTATAATCCATTATTTTCTAACACAAATTTATTTTAACATATAAAAAGCAACACCACTAAAATGTACAAAAATATTTATCCTTTTGATGAGACAATTGACAGAGGAATCTTTTAGGCATGGCCAACAAAGGTCATGTTGAAGAAAATAAATCCATTATCATAGGATTCTAAAAATTATTTATGAAAACCCCATAAATTAGGAAAATCATTTCAATTTTTTTCCATAGTTGGATTTTATGGCTTTGTCACATTTGATTGATGTAGAGACAAAACTTGTCTCTTTAGAGTTATTTAGATGTCTAGAATCTTCCATTTTGAATCACAACTTCCTTATTCATTACAAAACACAGGAGTACTATCACTAACATGGCATTTTATAAATATTTATTAGAGATAATATGGAATTTATTAAACATAATATTCTTTAATATAATCTTCAACAATATCATGTAAATAATATTTATAATGATGGTGAATATATGATATTTATAATATTCCTTATTCTTTAATATAATCTATATTGTTTATAAATAATGATATTGTTCAATAATATAAAAATAAGTATAAGGAATATCATAACCCTTTGATAGAATATTGTGGATTGAAAACAATACTTTCAATCATGGAGGTATTCATTTATAATGTTCTCAAAGGAAATATTTGAAACATGAAGTAGTCCCCTTATTGAAAGGTTGAATAAATATACCAATCCCCATATAAAAGGTTTATTCTCCATATTTTGTTGCAAACTCATGAATCATACAATATTTTTATGATCAAAATAGAAATTAAGCACATAAGGTATATCATTCATTATTTGGATATTTCCATTATACCAATTATCAAGGATACGTACTGCCTCATAAACATTCTCTAAATACCAATAAGATAGAATATTATTAATAGTTTCTAGTAAAATATGTTATTTGATTATTCACAAAAATTATTTTGGAAGCCATACATATTTATTCTACATTATTTTGATAATTGATGGCTTCATCTTCCTATATTCTAAAAATGATGTTGGAATAAATCTTCTACTAATTTTTCCTAATATTAATATTGAGGCCATTATTTTAGATATTTTAAGGTATAAGGATAACTATAACTATAATTAAATTAATCCTTGACATGAAAGAAAAAATATTATTATTGTAATAGCATGTGAAAATAGAAGACATAAATTAAAATAGTGATAGATATGATAGATTTGGGTTGCATCCAACAAATTAAATAGTGATTATCAATCACTAGGCCAAATGGTTTTGTGTTAGTACCATATATCTTGATGGTGATTGTTGGTCACTAGACCAAAAAATTTTAGGGTAATTCCACTAAGACCTTATTAGTATTATCATTTCTATATTTAATGGTTTAAATCATGTAACTATGAAACCATGTGGAAATAATTCCAAAAGATAAATGATCTTATGGGGAAAACATTAAACCATGTAGTATTTTTACTATTCTCCACTATCTTTTGAATATGGTGATGGAAGATTGTTTTATATATAGAATATTATCCATTGAGAGACATTTTGAACCATAGTGTTATTAATCACATTGTCATAATCTGACATCTAGAAATGTGGGATTTGTTATCTTAACTTATGGTCTAGAAATAACTATCTTTGCATGCCATTGGAGATGTTGATAGTTATAAAATTCTACTCTGGGTAGCCTATACAATTCTTCATTAATTAAATAGTCAGACATATATTTAAGAATCCATTTAGGGATTCTATTATGAATTATATTATAGAATCCAACTACATCTGGGTGAAATTTAACTCAATAATTATCAACATGAATTCCAAAATATGATTTGGGTATGAAAAATTTATTTACTACACCAAATTATACATGTTTATAATATTTTTGATACTTGACTAAATAATTTTATCCTTGATATATTTTAGCCATCCATTGGAATACCATGATTTTATCATTAATTTTATAATGCTATCAAGAAGATTAATCCAAATGATAGGGTTTTTTGGAGGAGAATATATAGATCATTGAGATGATCTCAATATTTATATTCTTTGTTTTTTATCAAAGGATTATGAGGATCTTCCTTTAAGAATGCTTATATTGATAATTTATCAAATTTGTGGAGTAGCTGAAAGGGTAAAATCTTAGTGGGATTTTAGATATAGACTATGACAAGCTCTTATAAAAAATATAAAACTTGTGAAATAAATAGTATAAGATTATAATAAATATAAGAATGGGATACATGTTCAATATAATAATAACCACTCTCAATTTTTACAAAGGTAAAATTTACAGTATGGTGCTCGACTAACAAAGAAACATTGAAAGTTAAATACTAGACAAAAGTGTAACTATTAATAATATATGGGTAAATAGTTTGGAGTATATGTCAAATTTTGGAGAACACATGGATGAGAAAAATTGACATCTAACCCTAAATCAACTAAAGTAGTTTATTCATAAAATTTTATTCCATTAAAAACATTTATGATAATTTGAATGGGACAATGCTTTAGGATTAAGTTAAAGATTTATTTCCCTTAAAAAGTACATGATTATTTTTATTTTATATACTCTTTATTTATTATATTGATTTCATAATGATGAATAGAATTTATTTGGGTAAGGAATCTCAAAGTTTTACATATATGAATATCAAAATCAGCTAGATAATCATAAACAATTGTAATTGGCATGGAAATTATGTATACTTAGTATTTATTCCATAATACTATTTTTATGTTAAAATTGATTTTATGAACTCTGATACAAACCTAGATCTAATTCTTGTCCATTTTCAAACAACTCATAAAATTTGCATCTTTTAATGGGTTAAATAATACACAATTGTAGATCTAGGTTTTCTTCTAGATATAATAGATATTAGTCTAAATCAAAGTCATAATTATCCTCAATTATGTCTTCTATTTTTTCCCTCTCATCAGAGACTATATTTTCTTGGTTTTATTATTTTTCAACCCAATCTAGAACATCATCAAGGTATTTTATATCTTGAAATAAATTATCATTACTAGGATTTTTATAATGACATTATTTGGGTTACCTTTTTAAAATATAAATTACATGAGTGTCATTGGAGGTATGAATTTTAGCTCTAGTCCTAAATTAACATTTTCATATTCTATTTAGACAAATACATTTCTTTTTTTAAGGATCCTATTTGGAGAGGGTAAATTAGGTCTAGGAGATTGGATTGATGAATGAAATGTAGAGGTTTATGATAAAAAGAAAGGGAGAACATGAATATTATGTCCATTAGTACTTTGAATCTTTAAATCTTTTTTATTAAGCTTTGGGGTTACATTATTTAAGCAATGTAGTTTTCATTCATTTGGAATTTATATAGAATTAGTTAAATGCTTTTTTAGTTGTACTAAACCACTCAACCTTATAACATAGGGTGAATTTTATATGATTTTGGGATTATTGGTGTTTGTCATACTATACACATCCTAGATATTTTTTCAGGCATACTGGAAAGGACTAAACATATTCAAACTAGAAGTTGATGAGAATAAACCCAAAGAATCTAAGGATCCATTCTTGACTTCTTTAAAACCTTTCTTTCTATCTCCTACTATCATATTAGTATAATATTCATAGAATATTTTTTATCCATTTAATTTATAGATAGAGGAAAACTTACAGGCATTAAAAAAAATGCTTGTATTTTATCACATAGGGAGACATAAGATATATGTTTTATGTTTTCAGGAACTTGGGGTTTTATGAAGACTCTAATTAAGGCAAAGTCAAAAAAATAAACTTTGTCATGTCTCTTAATGTATTTCATTTCATGTTATGGTAGTAAAGGAATAATATTGGTTTGGTAAGCTTTACTAGGGTTATAAACAAGGCCTAATTCTAGAGCTTTAATCCTAGGCTTAATAAATGACTTCAAATTATATTTGTTTATAATTTTACCTAAGATATTTTTTTTAATCTTGGATTTATTATAAACTTATTAAGGCTTTAAATAATGAGGATTATAGTGTGTAATAGTACCTTAAAGAGCATCTTTTGTAATTTTGATATGAGGTACAGATGTAGAACACTCTCCTTGATTAAATATTCTTTGTGCTATATATACTATAGGCATATCATATTATCTTTATACTTCTACTCCATTAAGGATGTCATATCCTTAGTTGATGTATTCTCCTTTCAAGAATTATACCATTTCTTTTCTTCACAAAGTATCGAGGTATACAAGTTTATTGAGGGTTTCCACTATGAGAGCTCCAAAAAATGACCAATGTTTTAAAAAGAAAACAAATGTCATAAAAAAGGGTGCTCAAGCCTCAGAGGAAGTTCAATAGGAAATAATAATCTAGTTACTCATGGTGACTAATAAATTTTTAAGAATGACAATAAATTTATAGATGTGTAAAATTATATGACATAATTCCCAACATGTTTCTTTTAGGTGTATGGATTTGATATCACTAATGCTGAAATTTTTATGATATTTATTAGTTCATTAAGACAAAACACTAATACTAAGCTCTTTTAGGACCTTGGTTAGTTCATTAATACAAACCAATGATGGAGGATGTTGGTTTAATGGTTACAACTTCTTTAATTATTCAAAATTAGAATATTTACAAAGTAGATAAACATAAAAAAAAAACTAGTTTTTGATCCTCAAGTTCACACTAGGTGACAGAGGATAACATAAATCAATATTATGGCACACTTAAACACACTAGACTTGGAATTCCTAAGACTCACTAAAAACCAATTAATCTAATCTGATTTACAATGAGCTGAGTAGTTGATTTTATAAGAGAAAAAAGACTGGCTAAAAAAGTAAAATGCAATCTCTATCTAGAAACATGAATCACCTATTTATAAATTTATTAATAAACAAAGAGACTTGTGTGATCCTAATATAATATCTACCATCAATTTATTCCATAATGTTTCTTTCACATAGAAAAAATAACACCATTCAAATGTATAAATATTATTTTAATTATTAAAGTCATATACTATGGGCATCTCATCGGGATGAGGATATGATTCTAGGGTCAAAAAAGGCTTCCACTTCTTTTGATAAATCATTTTTAATGATGGGATTGAATAGAAAAATTATTTGGAAGACTTGATGAGTATTCCAATGGGATTTATCATCATTTTTAAGCCTTTGATTAACATAGAATAAATATTCCCATCTAATATTATGTTTAATAATAGTACACACCAAAGTCTTGGTTGGGAATTCTTATTCA